>LDPL01000034.1:2325701-2409468 GCA_001305505.1 Neonectria ditissima
TTATTAAGCTAGCTAACTTTTAATATACTTAGATTTTCTTAAATAAAATCTTAATTAACTATAGTAATAATAAAAGAAAATACTAAGCTTTTATAAAATATATAAGTCTTATATTTTATCTTTAAACTATAATTCTAACTATACCTAGGGTAAAAAACTTAAGAAAAAGAATATATAGCTTAAGAAGCTTTAAATAAAGTATTTATAAATATCTTTTAGTATTTTTACCCTTAATTATACTATTAATTTAGTCTACTTAGCTAAAGACTCTAATTCTAAGTATAGTAGTATTATAAGTTAAATTATCTTAGTCTACTTTTAAAAATATCTTCTAGAAATTAATAAGGAAAAAAGAGTCTTCTAATATAATAATAGACTTATCTTTATAGCTTATTTAATCTAGAATTAGCTATATAAATATATAAGCTCTTAAGGGATTAAGCTTATAGAATAATCCTTATATTTATCTAATCTTAATCTAATTAAGAATCTATAGGTAATCCTAAAAAAAAGAATCTATAATAAATACCTAAACCTTATAGAGCTTCTAAAGACTTTAGCTATAAAGGAATATTTAATTAAGTATATATAAGAGCTATAGAATAAGATTAAAGATAAGATATTAGAAAATATACTAAAATTAATACCCTAATAAATATAAGTAGTTATTAATATAAATAAATAATATACTAAATATTAATATATATTACTATAATCTCTAGCATCTAGGCTTTAAGGTTATTAAGGTTTAAAATTAATATAATATTATTTATATATATAATAGCTAGTTAAAGAAGGTAGTATAATCGAGGAAATTCGGGTGGATCTAGTGACTGTCGAAACTTTTGCACCCCTACTGTAGCTCCAGTAGTCATAGGGCATTAGCTGCAGTGGTCATAGGGCATTGGCTGTAGTAGTTACAGGGGTAAATCATTAAACGGGGGCCCTAAGAGGCTGCACGGGAGGTGTGCCCACAGCTCAAAATGACTTTACGGACATCGGTCCCTATGGCCTTCCGTAGAGGTCGGCTCCGGCGTTGTCTAGACCTAGACTCTCGGCACATGTCCACCCAAAGCTCTTGTTGATTCCTCGGCGAGCTTATCGAGCTTAGCGCAACATGCAGCCCACTCTCCCCTCATCCTGATCTGCAAGACGGACAAGCTACCAAGCTACGGAAACAGCGAGCTTCTTCACCCCGGTCTGCAACTGCCCTTTGTTCGCTCCCGAAACAAGTCTGAATACCCGCCGTGACTTGCCCCAATCGTCTCCGCCCTGGCTCGGCTTTCGCCTTCCTCGTCACCCCCGTCAGTTATGACAAACCAACCCCGGTCTCTGGGCCTCTTGCCGGCATTGACATGACATTCATTGTCCGGCATCCTTCATGAGAAGGAAGGTGTTGTCTATATGCGCCCGTCATCCCGTCCTTGTCTCATCAAACATCTCTCCTCCTCAAACACCACCATGACAACCGCTACTCCCCAACTCAAGGACGCATCGTTGTTCCAAGGCAAGAACTGGGTCAACAACCAGTGGGTCGAGTCCGCGTCGGGCAAGAGATTCGACGTCACCGGTACGCAACCCCAGCCCGCCCATCTCTCTCTCTTCCCCCCATCTCCCTCGTTGCTTCATACTCACCCGCGCGTTTACACAAACCTCCAGACCCGGCCACCGGCACCTTGATCGGCTCCTGCCCCGAATCCACCGCGCAAGATGCCGAGACGGCCATCCGCGCCGCCGCCGACGCCCTCCCCCGCTGGCGCTCCCGTACTGGCCGAGAGCGCGCGCGCGTTCTGCGGCGCTGGTTCGACCTCGTCCTGGAGAACAGGGACGACCTAGCCACCCTGATCACCTGGGAGAATGGCAAGGCCAAGCCCGACGCTCTGGGCGAGGTCTCCTTCGCCGCCAGCTTCCTCGAGTGGTATTCTGAAGAGGCCGCTCGCGTCTACGGCGACGTCATCCCCCACAGCGCCCCCGGCTTCCGCACCTCTGTCATCAAGGAACCCGTCGGGGTATGCGGTCTCATCACGCCGTGCGTTTTTCTCTCCGCACCTCAAAAGACAGTTGCCGAGTGCTGATCCTGCGTCATTCTTTAGTTGGAACTTCCCCGCCGCCATGGTGACGCGGAAGCTCGCCCCGGCCCTGGCTGCCGGCTGCACCGTCGTCGTCAAGACTGCCGGCGAGACCCCGTTCGCCGCCAACGCCCTGGCCGTCCTTGGCGAGAGGGCTGGTGTCCCCGCCGGCGTCGTGAATATCGTGTCTGCCCTGAACAACACGCCCGAGATCGGACAGACGCTGTGCAGCTCCGACATCGTCAAGAAGATCTCCTTCACGGGCTCGACGCGGGTTGGGAAGATCCTCATGCGCCAGTCGAGCGACACCCTCAAGAAACTCAGCCTCGAGCTCGGCGGTAACGCTCCTTTCATTGTCTTCGACGATGCCGACCTCGACCTGGCCCTGACGGGTGCCATTGTCAGCAAGTTCAAGTCGTCCGGTCAAACTTGCGTCTGCTCCAACCGAATCTTTGTGCAAAGGGGCATCTACGACAAGTTCATCTCCAAGCTCAAGGAGGCCGTTGGTCAATTCCAGGTCGGACACGGCTTCGATATTAAGACGACTCACGGCCCGCTCGTCACCCCCGTCGCAGCGGAACGAGTCGCCGGTCTCGTCGAGGACGCCGTCAAGCTAGGTGCCAAGGTTGAGATTGGAGGCAAGAAGAGACCCGACCTAGGTGAGTTCAACACTGAAGAAGAAACCTTGCTTTTGATGGTTTTCTTCTACGTAACAAAGGTCAAAGTCTGTGGACCCAACAACTAATGACCCTCATCAGGCCCCAACTTTTACGAGCCAACCATCCTCAGCAACGTGGGCAAGGACATGCGCCTCGTGTCAGAAGAGATCTTCGGCCCCGTCGCCCCCATCTTCTGCTTCGACACGGAAGAGGAGGTCATCGCTGCAGCCAACAAGTGCGACGTGGGATTGGCCTCGTACATCTTCACCCAAGACCTCAACCGCGCCGCTCGCTTCACGGAGACGCTAGAGTACGGCATGGTAGCCGTCAACACGGGCGTCATCTCTGACGCGGCAGCTCCGTAAGTCCCTGCTCAATTTTGACTCTCAAGATTACTCTGCTGACTGTCTTTGTAGCTTTGGTGGTATCAAGCAATCGGGTCTCGGCCGCGAAGGAAGCAAGTACGGCATCGAGGATTATCTTCAGACCAAGACCATTGTGACCGGCAACATCCAGGTAGTTCACCGATCATACTTGTAAGTACAAAAAGGCGCCAGATGAGCAGCCATTTATTTCAATGACCCAGATTCCGAAGTCTATGTAATGATTTGAGTCGGTTTCCTGTTATATCCTAAAACGAAGACAAGATCCTCATCCACACCTACGTGTTGCCAAAGCCAATCTAACCTGCACCATAAAATCCATCCCTGGCCTACATCTCAAACCCCGTAAATAGCCCTGCCCATTTCCAAATCAAGCCACCCTTAACTCCCATGATGTAAATCCTTCAACCTAAGATGCAAATCCTCAAACCCAAGATATAAATCCCTAAACCCAAGTGATACTACCGTGAGCATATCGATGTACTGCATTGTCTACATACATCCTCACTCAATCCCTCTTGCACCTCTTTGGGAGGGGTTCAACAGGAGATGCCGGCAACGAGGACGTCCTGCGTTTACGGCTACCACTCAACGGAACAAGCGTTGGTGGTGGAGGCTGACCAGGCTGCTCGACCACGGGACAGGGACCGCCTCGGCGCTGTTTCCAGTGTTCCTTCAGCCGATCCCGCAGGGCGCAAGACTGTTCCCTCGCGTAGTCCTGGGCATTCCGAAGCCCTCGTCTGCCCTCGTTGTAATCCTGGTGAGACTTCAAGAGGTTCGTCGTCGCGTAGAGATACTGGTGGTATTCCAGCGTGCCGTTCTCGGACGGGGCAGTGTAGTGTGCGTAGTGGTTCAGGCTGGTGCCATCCGCGGTGAAGGTTGTAATCTTGGCATGGCCTGGTTTGTCGGGCTCACCGAGGTAGACCAGGGCTTGGTTTCTTGCATACACAAGGGCTGCTCCGTCGTAAGAGCTCTGCAACCTTGCCACCTCCATGTTCTTGCCGCGTGCTTTCCACTCCCCGGCGATGTGTGGCAGTGTTACGGAAGACGTATCATCCTTGTGAAGAGCGGCCCCGCTGACATACCTGTCGACGGGGAATGGGTAGTATTCTTTCCTCCGAACGCCTTCGACGAAATCAGGCTGCGGGGCGCTCAGGCCGTTGTTAAAGCCAACCTCCTTTGGGAGGCCTGTGAATGCTTGGTTGAAGGCGGCCTGATAGCCTCGCGGAGGGCCCTTGAGCAGTTTTGGCCCCGCCTGGGCGACCATGGTGGCCTCGTTGGGGGCATTTTCAACTTGGTCGACGTAGTCGTTGTACGCCGACTCAGAGTACGAGGCGCTTGCGCGGGATTGGGCATGTCGACGGCGGATCTCGTGCAAGTTCTCGGGAGGTTTGGACAGGGACGGGTCGAGGATTCCATTGTCCAGGGCCTGCATTGCAAAGCCAGGCATGGTTGTCGAGGTGGTCTTGGTTGACACCGTCGAAGATCCTCCCAGGCCAGACTCGGACTCGTTGCTGGTTCCCTTTCTCGTCATCTTGTCGAACAGGGTCAAGTTCTTTCGCGTCAACCGCGCCCGCTGCAGCCGGTGCTCGCTGCCGCCGACAGATCCGGGTCGTTGCAAGTCTGTTTGGGTCAAACGAGCCCTCTTGGAGAGTGACAGATCGGGCTCGGATGTCGACTGTTGTCTGGCGCTTGCTGGAACGTTCATGGTGAAGAATTCCCTGATGATATGTAGGAGGGAGAAGTCGGTTTCCACCAGCGCCCAGGCTTGCCGGCGAAAAAGGCCGGCTGCGCCCACCGTCGTGGGTTTCTTTGTCTTGCCCTGTCGCGACGTAAGGCCGGGTTTCACTTCCAGAAGGTGGCTGACCAAACAACAAGAGAGCCCAGAGCAAGAGCCGCCTAGTCCCCTTTGCAGCGAGCGAGCTAGGCAGGCATAGACCAGCTTGGGACAGAATGGCTTATTGGCTTGACTAGTCTGGCTATTGTCCCGGTGAGGTGGGATGTCCCGGTGAGGCGGCAGACCCCTGAAGGCCTCGTATTTGAGGGCAGCCCTGCCACGGCCTACCACTGGTAGTTTGACCTGCTTCTCTTTTTTAGCAAACTCTCTGTTTCAGCTCGATGAGAAGTCGGCGCCGTCGTCTTTGAACCCGGACGGCCCCTGGCGCAACCCGCCGCATCACAGTTCAAGAAGCTATCACCTGTCACCTCTCATCTGCTTCAGGAGGTGCTGTCCTTCAGAGAGGCCGGCCATCTGACTCAACACCCTCGCCAGCCGTTGTTCAAGTGGCTCGCGTCGTGCGTCGTTGTCATCTCCCTCTCAAAGGACGGAGATGCCACCATGTTTCAGGAAGCTCGTGTTCCACGTTGTCGCTGTCAGGCAGGAGGGCAGGTTGACTTTGATATTCCGATAGTCGATAGTGGGAGGAATCTTAGCTGCGGTATAACGATACCCATGTAACAGAGGCCTCGGAGGACATCCGGAAGGCTTCCGGCCCGGCCTGTGGACACCACGGAGGATCCTCGCGGCGGTAGCTAGAAATGCCAGAGATGATTTAGCCGCAGAACAAGTTCCTAGTAGACTCCGTTGTATCACAATATCGTACAGGAAATGATGCAATTGGTATAATATGGGTACAACTACTGGGTACAGTGAAATGCTTAAGAAGTATGCTGAATATAGTTACCAATTGTGGCCTCCTTACCAATGAAGTCCGTAGCTCATTTGGTCTAATGGTTAGGATCCACGCCTTCCAAGCGTGGGGTCGGAGTTCGATTCTCCGGATGAGCAAACACACCCTATCTTTTTGGACCTTTTTACTACTTCTCATTTTAAAGATAACCTTCTCATATCCCTTTGACTGTGGTAAGACTACACTTAGGCTAGTGACAGGGATTTAAACCAACAAAATGGTAAGAAAGCCGAGGTACATAAGATCCCACCTATTTTGTATAGTGCTAGAAGTCACAGCTTCTGGGGATCTACATCATAGTACATCACACTCCCCTACTATTATATAGCTTTTGAAGTCACATTGCGTACCGTTGATCTCCCGGGCCTTTGTGGGGACTATGGGTCAAGTGTAGTCTTACCACAGTCAAAGGGATAGGGAGATCTAACTGTTCTGTCCTTAGAGTAGATGTAGGAGGAGGGACTACCTATAGTGGGAATAAACACAGATTGTGGATTACAGTTATCTCTTGCTACTAGTACTAGGAAGCTCCTCAGCCACTACGAGCAGCTTTCACTACTAAAGTCTCACATCGGCTGACAGTACATTAGTCTTAACAGCCTAGAGCTTATAGAGGGAACTCAATCTGTTAACACACAACGTGTCTAACAAAGGAGAAACTAGTGTGACAAACGAGAAGTAATAAAGACAGCACAGTCTAATGCCTAGCAACAGTAAGAGTCAAAGGAAGCCAAAAAGGAACATGGGCACACTGTGTGTGATGCTCATCCGGAGAATCGAACTCCGACCCCACGCTTGGAAGGCGTGGATCCTAACCTAGTAAGGTGTTAATCATCTGAAATACCTTCCAACAAGATAGGCATCTTACCATTAGACCAAATGAGCTTCTGCTGGTGGTTGAAAGTTGAGGCGGAGTTGGACGTCATATCGTGACGGTTCACCAGGAAGAAAAAAATAAGCGAAATGTCCAAAAACAAAGGGGCGTATGCTCATCCGGAGAATCGAACTCCGACCCCACGCTTGGAAGGCGTGGATCCTAACCTAGTGAGGTGTTAATCATCTGATGGAGAACAATAGTAGTTATGGTATGTCTTACCATTAGACCAAATGAGCTTTTGGTGGTTGCTGATAAGGGGACGTACCCTTAGGATTGCACAAGTTCACTATTCAGAATTCGCGCACTGCAGTTCCGGCCCCACCATGGGATACATGGATATTCTCAATCGCTTGAAGAAGGTGAGGCAGGCCTGTGTTAACTAAGCCCTTCACGTTGTTCGGAAAGATGGCAAGGTGACTCTTAGCATGTCGTCTTGAAATGGCACTGGACTAAGTTTCTTCATACCCCGCCAATTTGGTGATGCAGCTAAAATGAACCTGAAGGAGACCATCGATTTCTTCGAGATAACGATGCTCCCGCCCGATATCCGTATCATTGACTGAGAAAGACTAAGGCAGGTTCCCGCGCTTGCAGGCGCCGTGGCACCCTAGGCAAATATGTACGAAAACAAAGGCAGCCCATCCGAAGACATAGCTTGGTTGGTGCTGTACGACTGCAGTTCACCAGGCTGAACTTTTCTGATGATGCGTCGGGGAGAAGCACAGGTAACTCCTCGGTAGCAATGACGAAACCGATAGGCTGATATCCCTGTCTGTGTGTGTTACTCCTTTCCTTAATTTGAGTAGGAAAGAGGGGTTCCTCTTCAATGCTCGGCCTCGCTCTATCAGCTGTATTAGCTGTATTTCGGCCGTAGAGTCGAGGATGGGGAGGTATTTGTCGTCGGGGCTCTAGCTGGGTATTGCCATCCTCGCTTTCGCACGTTTTCCCTCCTTGTGAAAGACCAACGACGGAATAGGACGGTGTCACTAGTCAGCAATGTGCAATGGCGGCGAAGCCAATTGACCAAGGTGCCATTTTTTTTGTTTTCGTGGATGGAACCTTGAATAGAACCTTGGGTAGAAGCCCCCGCCCTCTAGCAGAATGACATTACATCATTATCAAGTGATGGGTGGCCAGCGCATCCAGCTGCGACGGTGCGTTTACAGCAGTTTCGGATTGATCTGTTTCTGGCAACCTGACATGAGGTAAATCTTTGCAATACTCGGTGATGCGTTCGTTACCCATCCTTGGATCCCGGTAAGTTATCTGGGTAGCGCCGAGCGTTATCTCGTGGCCAGCTTATTAGTAGCGCGCCATGGTGTCTTGAACCATGGATTTGATGCGACTCGACAAGTGCCAGAGATGGATAAAAGAACGGCCTCCACCTTTTCCGGCGCATTGCCGCCCAGACACGGCCCAGCAGCAAGTAGCCAGTCAGTCATCATTCTCCAGTCCATAGAAGCCCGGTATTCAAGTCACCTAGAGGAATAAGCGCCGACAGCTTTGCTCGGTTGCAGGAGGAGTGACATGGACGCACCCGGCCATTGACGATGCAGTTCCCCAGGGTCCTCTCCTCCTCCTCCCCCCCTAGCCGCCAATGGAAGCCTGCGTGCCCTGGAGCGATGCCCTGTCTTATGTGTAGGGGTGTTCAGTTTAGGACGCGGGATGGTCTCAGTTCTTTCTCTCATAGGTCCTTGGGTTCTCAGACAGAGAGAGTCAGTCCGGTTTAGTCCAGCGTGTCCAGCGTGTCTCGCCTGTCTCCAGCCCCTCGTTGCGCCACTATTCGCCCTACTGCCAGCTGTGCTTTGTAGAGGGTGCCCAAGTCCAACTACCTACCCTTCGCTATTGTTGTTGCGCCTAGGTCCTCCACCAGCGATACGGAACCCACCGTGAAATCATCAAATCCGTCCCAAGCGTCAAGTGGCACATCCAATGCATCGCCCGTCGTTGTTGGCCATCGCAGCATTGTCACTCATTGTCTTGGTATCCTAGATCCTAGCCCATTGTCCGATTCAGGCATATTTTGGCCGCTGGCTGTCGTCGCCGTTCTGGGCCTCGGGGGTTAAAATACCTTTTCTTCTCCCCGCCACCACCGATCCACTCTCCCGACCACCTCGAAGCAAACCGACTTCTCACCACTTTGGCAAAGCAGCACTCGGGCACACTCCACGCCGTCGTCGATTCGATTCGCCGTGGTCCCATTCCTCCACCATCCCCACGGCGGCGACTCCACCGTCGGCGAGAGCCAACCCGCTCACAGCTGGTTTCCGCCGTCTGCAGCTTGGTTGCTGTCCGCCCAGCCAGCTAGCTGTCTGGAAGTCTACCTACTGCTTCCTTACTCCTTTCATCTCAACACCACCGCCGGCACCATCCTCCATCCTCCATCGACTGTTTTCTCTCTTTCTCCTCTTTCTCGACCTCTTCCCACAAACCCAACCCTCCACTTACTTCTTCATCGACCTCGGCTGCCCGTCCCGCCCGCGCTCTGTTCGGCGCGCTCCGAATCTTGTCCAGCCACAGCTGAGCTTCCTAGACCAGAGCAGCCAACGATACCTACTACCTACCTACTAGTTAGGTACCGGCGATACTACCAAGTACTACTGTGAGTTCCCGCCCCCCATTGCCCATTGGACCCTCCCTCTCTCCCTCTAGCCTTGGCCCGTGGCATCCCCACCTCCCGCTTGAAGAGGTCCAGGCGCTCGCTCGCTCCATCGCAGAAGCCCAGGACACTCCCGTCACTTCTCAAGAGCCCAGGCCAGCCAAGTCACAGCCTAGAAGTTACCCCCCGGTTCAGAAGCTCCGACCGCCAGAGCCCTTCCCTTCCATCCTTGCCGGCCCCCGTCTCTCTCCGTCCCCCTTGTTGATAGCCCCGAGCCTTTAGAGGCCAGGCCTCCAGGACTCCCAGAAGGGCTACCTGCGATTGGACGAGGCCGGGCTAGGAGGGCTGGGAGGGCTAGGAAGGCTAGTAGGTACCTACCTACGCTACAGTACCAGGCTACTAGCTCCCTGGCACTCAGCACTCAGCACTCAGCACTCACTCACTGCCAGTCCCGTCCATCAATCCATCCATCCATCCATTCATCCCTCTCTCCCGTGGCCTCGCTACTCACTGCTCACCTCCTGCGACACAAAACACAAAACGCGTGAACCTCGATTCGGCTGTGTCAACTCCCCTCTAACCTTTATGCAGCCTTGAAACCCGTCCAACGACTTTCGCCGCGACACCCTGTACCAAGTACGGAGTATCGCTTCTCCAAACCAGCAAAGCTTCGACCATCCTCCAGGTCGCCATTCTTCACGTCGCCATTCTCCGCCCTCCGCCTTCCGCCCTCCGCCCTCCATCCATCATCCCCCTCCAAACCGAACTCTTCCATCGTCGACTCGTTCCCCCTCCCTCGCGTCTCAAATCTGCGTCTCCGCCTCCGCCTCCGTCTGCGTCCGTCTCCATCTCCATCTCCGTCCCCGTCTCCATCTCGCATTCACACCCACCAAACACCAAACACGACACCTCAACCACCCACCTTGCCGGCAACCTGCTTTGCCGACCTCCACCGCAGCCTCGAACTCCCACCCCAACCCATCCTTCGAAGCCGCGCTCCCCATATTCCCCCATAGGCTCTCGCTACGATGGCTCAGCCCGGCGTGCAATCCTTGAAGGTTCACCAGCCAGTCCGAACTCCATTTGACGCATTCTCGGGTTTGCTGACCGCTGCTGCAGTGTGTGGTTACTGGTGACGGTGCTGTTGGCAAGGTCAGTCTCGCCCCGGCCATCGCGAATCGCCGTCGTCATGGCCGTGACCGCAACCACGAATATCCAACTGACTCCCATCACAGACTTGCTTGCTCATCTCATACACCACCAATGCCTTCCCCGGCGAATATATCCCAACAGTGTTGGTTCCCCCGCTCGCGCTCGACTGTTGACTGACCGAGTTGGCTAACGCGACATGTGACGCAGCTTCGACAACTATTCTGCCAGTGTTATGGTCGATGGTAAGCCTATTAGCCTAGGACTGTGGGATACCGCTGGTCAGGAAGATTACGACAGACTGCGACCCTTGTCGTACCCCCAAACCGACGTGTTCCTCATCTGTTTTTCCATCGTCAGCCCCCCGTCTTTTGATAACGTCAAAGCCAAGGTACGATGACGCAGCCCCCATTACCTCCCATCTTCGCGATGCTGACGCACCTTGTTCAGTGGTTCCCTGAGATTGATCACCATGCCCCGAACATCCCAATCATCCTTGTCGGCACGAAGCTTGATCTGAGAGAGGATGCTACGACGCTCGAGTCCCTGCGCCAGAAGCGCATGGAACCCGTTTCGTACGAGCAGGCGCTTGTTTGCGCCAAGGAGATCAAGGCATACAAATACCTTGAGTGCTCTGCTCTCACCCAAAGGAATTTGAAAAGCGTCTTTGACGAGGCTATTCGGTCAGTTCATTCCCCTTCCTTGCCCTGCGCGCTCTCGCTAACAACCTCCCAGAGCCGTCCTAAACCCCCGACCGCAAGCCTCGAAGCAGAAGAAGACCAAGTGCTCCATCCTCTAGAAATCTCGACTCGATTGATATCGATGACGGCGTCTCGATGACGCAACATGACACATCATGTTTCTGGACACGAAGACGATTTGGCGATGCAAGACGGCGGACTGCCCACGGTCATCTCGGGCCTTTTTCCTACTACATATATATATGATGGTCTCGCGAGGCGGTTCTTGAATGACCTTTTTCTTGTTTTTTTTTTTTGGTTGCCCACCCATCTCATTACCTCCTCGCGGAGGAGCTTATACCGACATTGCGAGTAATTTAAGAACCGATCTGCATTTGGAGGCTTGGCTTTTCTCGCTGCTTTTTTTGTCCGGGATGCGTACCGTTTCCGCTGCCGCCGCTGCTGTTTACTGACGAGTCTGACTCGTCTTGGGATGGGGGGTTTGCCGTCTTTTAACTTGGTCATTTTCGAGGTTTCCCCATGTTTCGGTGACCTTGGTTTCCTTGGCGAGACCTAAGGCATCGCTAGACGTTTAGATCTTCATCTAGTGCGCCAGCTAGCTAGCATTCTTGCGGGAAGCTTTTTTGCGTCTGATTCTTGGAAGGGGGGCTCCGTATCGCAAGTTGCTCTGTTCCTGTCTAGCACAATTGACTATAGTCTCATCGCGTGCTTGCTCCCACTTTCCTATGACACCTAGACGAGTCCTGTAGATGTTATGTTTGTCGGCCTCTGCGTGGATCACATCGTGTCTCAGACAGTGCAGCGAGATGCAGCACATGGGCGTGGATGAACTCACGTAAACGCAACGGGAGGACCTCAGGCTTAGCTTTGACAAGGACAACGCATACAAGTGGGAAGTAGGGGTTTGCAGAAAGAGATGAGAATGAGACAAGGTAGCTGGCAATGGGCTGGGTGTGTGTGAGAAACACTTCGTCGGGGCTCACAAAGTCTGGAAATTCCATGTCTATTCATCGTTGAGGTTAACGTTTCAATTCCTTGGGGTATCTTGCTCTCTGCCTAGGTCTACAAAGGACGACTGGCAAACTTTTCGCATTCCGTGACTAATAAATTAAAACACCCACACCAAATCTAGCATGCGACAAACATCACTCTTGTGTAACCACCCAGGCCAAACATTCTACTCCATGGTCCCCGCGTGGAGCCTTCGCGTAGGCAGCCAAGCGGCATTGCTAGAGGTGCGAAGGGCGGTCCAGGATCGAAAAGACCAAAGTGGCGGGTTTTAGAAGTTGTTGCCGGGGACGCGGGCGCGGCGACTCGGGTGGATGGCGTCCTGCATGTGCTTGTCGATGGCGGCATTGCCATTGGTCTTGTCGGCGTTGCCATTGGCCTTGCTCTCCTGCTTGGCGTTGTTCTCGCGCTCGATGCGCTTGGCACGGTTCTCGTCGAGCTTGATGTTCTTCTCCTTGATCTTGTCCTGGCGTTTTTGGGTCTTGCCTCCGCCGCCGGCACTGTTACACAGGAAAAAAAGAAAAAAGAGGTCAGTCATGTGTGCACAAAATGCTTGGGACCCAGAGGGCTGCTTGCTATCTCATGCACATGCAGGCTCGCTCAGCCCAGCACACGTAGCTAGCCAGCCAACCAGCCAGCCAGGTTGCCGAGTAGGGTAGGACAAGACATGTAGCAAAGGGCGAGCATGATCAAGGGAAAAGGGAGGAAGGAAGGGGGGGGGGGCGGAACGTAGAGAAAGAGGGGAAACTCACGTCAACTCGACATTGATACGGCGAGCAGAGGAGACTCCATCCTCGAACATGGAGTGGTGAAACTTGTCCAAGCAGGTTCGCATATGCCAGACCTTGGCAAACTCAACAAAGGCGATGCCCCGGCAAGGCTTGGAGTCGCCGGGGTCACTCATGCAGCGCACGGAGATAGGCGAGAGGGAGGCGAAATGGGCCTCGATCGTCTTTGCTGTAGCGGTGAAAGGAAGGTTGCCGACAAAGACAATGTGGCGGTCGGCCTTTTCGGACGTGTTGGCTGCATCTGCACTTGCGTCGGCGCTGGCATCGGGTTCGGCCGTGGTGCCATTGGTGTTGGACTCGTGCTCCGTCTTTGCCTTGTTTGCCTTCTTTTCCTTTTTGCTCTTCTTCTTCTTGTCCTTGGGGGCGGCGGCAGCATCCTTCACTTCGGCTTCGGCGTCGGCGGTAGCGGTGACATGGGCTTCGGTGTCTTGGGGCTTGTCTTCGTCCTTGACCTTCTTGTCTTTCTTGTCCTTCTTGCTCTTCTTCTTCTTGTCCTTTTTGGAGGCCTTGTCCTCGGCGGCGGCGCCTGCAGGAGCGGCGGCGGGCGTAGACTGGGCGTCAACCATTGGCGAATCATCTTCCGCAGGCTCGTCATCGAGCTCGGGAAGATCTTGAAGATCCTTGTGCTTATCCTTGCGCTCCTTGCGGCTCTCCTTCTTGTGCTTCTTGTCCTTTTTGTCCTTCTTGGCCTTCTTCACGTCGGCGGCGTCCTCTTCGCTGCGCTTACGCTTTTTGGGAGGCGCCTCGACGTCGACGTGATCGGCATGTTTCTCATCAGCCTCACCGGCATCTCTTGCGCGTTTGCTTTTCATGGTCTCGGTGTGGGAAGTGGTTGGTTGGCCGGCTGGCTGAATCAATGTGCTTTCTGGAGGCGGGAAAAAAAAAAGATACAAAGTGGGTATTCTTTTTTTTTTCTTCTTCTGCGCCAGCCAGGGAAAAGAAAAAATCAGCAATGGATCGGCAAGCGGCAGGAAGAATAGGTTGGGAAGAGAGACATGCAGCGGGCGGAATCAGGCAAGAAGTGCAAAAGGATGAGTAGAAAGAAGGCTCACACCGGTCTCCGGGCGAGGTGGAGGACGTACATACCGCGTTCGTGTCTCGTGTGTTGGCTCTCAACCGTTGGATGGCGTCGTGTGGTTTGTCCGTCGGTGGAGTGGGAGTGACTTGGAAAGGCGGCTGGGGGATTTCACGGCGAGACCCGAAGGTGGGAAAGGTGGGAAAGGTGGGACTGAGATGGACGGGAAAAAGGTCTTGCCTCAACGAGCTGTGTAGGAGCCTGAGAGTACTAGGTACGTACTGCGTAGTAGTAGGGGGCGTGGCAGGTGCCAACTTCTTGGCTTCTCACTTCTGCCTTCTTCTGGCTTGTCGGCCAGGTGCTAACTTCTTGGCTTCCTTCTCACTTTCTGCCTCCTTCTGGCTTGTCGGCCTCTTGATGCGATTTGGAAAAGTCTTCCCCTCCCGTGTCCATGCGCCTGACCTTGGTTGCAGCAGAGACGTGCGTGTCCTTTCTTTTCTTTTCTTTCTCTCTTTTTTCTTTTTTCCTTTTTCCTTTTTTAATAAGCCTTTCTAGTCCTAGGTAGGGATATAGTCCGTTCGATTACCCTTTCGCCATATCCTGCTTCTTCTTTTTTTTCGCCGCCGTCTGACGCCGCTACAAACTAACGCGCGCAGACTGGGGACCAGTGTTGAATGCACGCTCCGGCCGGTCTAGTACCGTAGTTCTGTCGTCCGTGGGATTTGGTCGATAATGACGAAGTGGGGCACGGGTATGGCTGACTTGCAGTTGCAGCAGTACGTAGTAATTATGGCTGCTCCGTTTGCAAGTGCGAGGCCCGGTTTCAATGCCATAGGTGCAGGCTTGTAAGCTACCAACCTACGGCAGGCCTAGTCCGTCCTTCGTGCTCTTTGCTACGCTACGCTACGCTACGTAGATTACGGGTTAGCAGGTATTCGCACATACAGCACTAGTCGTCTTGCATCGGCAGGCTGTGATCCTCTTGCGCGCAGGACGGAGTGCAGGATGGAGTGCAGCGCAGCTGAAGTGTAAGCTGCCTCCCTGCGTGCTCGCTGCGCAGGTATCCGAGAGACGGACGCGGCGGATGCCGTGGAGAGCTGAAAGCAAAGCGCAGTGCCATGTGCAACCCCTCCCTACGTAAGTAGTAAGTGGAGGATCAGGGACGGGCTGAACGGGGCCATCTCCCGTGCCATGGATCATGGACCCATGGATGGTGTGTCCTGGGCGTCGGGACCAAGTTCGTAAGCTACGAATACGTAGGAGCCAACCTACGAGGAGTCAAATCAGCAACGGTGTTGTGTGTGTGTGTGTGTGTGTGTGTGTGTGCAGCTATCCCGGGCTGAGGAGCCGTCTCTAAGACTCCCAACGTCGATGACCATCTCATCCTGCACTTGCTCACTCCCTCTGGCAAATTCAGTCACATTTTCTCTCCCTCGCAGGTAAGACAGACAGACAGCCGGCATCCGCCACCGCACAGCAGGTGCAGCAGCGCAAGTACACGAAGCATGCCGCATCACACGCATCACAGTCCACCAGCACCGCCGACGGTGGGTGCGTGGTGGTCCAGGAGTCTAGGCGTCTAGGTGCGTCTTGTGGTCCCAACGACGCCCGCAGCAGAGGAGAATGCAAAAGGTCAAAGAAAAAGAAAGGAAAGTCGACGACAGTCTTAAGAGTCAGTCTGAGGTCCGATGCCGACGTGGTAGACGAACGAGGTACATGTTGCGAGGAGATGATGCGACGTCAATCAAGGACGGCGGGACGGGTGCTGAATGTACGGTACCTTCTACTCCCTGTTTTCCAGGTTTGGCTGTGTTTCTTTTTGCTCCCGTCCCGATCTCTCGCACACACACACACACACACACACACACATCTGCCTCTCTCTCTCTCTCTCTCCAAGTTCTATTCTTACCTATGTACCAACTATGTCTCTCTTCCCCTCCCTCACGCGCATACAGAGGTACACACTTGCCTCGACCCGGTACGAGCAAGTACATACCTACCTACCTAGGCCATGTACTTTGCACGCCGTACCCTCCTTACCTATAAGTACTACCTCCACATCGTCATCCACCCAACAGGAAAAAAAGTGACACCTCCTCTCCACGCGGCTGTCAGTTGCGGCGCAAGGGAGGAAAGCACCCCCATGTCCCCTGGTCCCTTGTCCCTGCCCCATGCGCAATGCCCCCCCAAGTCTCCCCAAGACTGTGCAACCCGTCCAAGACTCCATCTTACTCTTCGCAAGCCGTTTCTACGCTCTTTCTGCACTTCACTCGGTCCTATCCTGCCCTATCCCATCCTATCCCATCCCTATCCCATCCCTATCCCGTCCCTTTTGAGGCGCCGCAGCGTTACGCCCCTTGTCCCAGACTGCATCCCAGATGGATCCAGCCGGACCCAGGCTCTTGCAGTCTTGCTTGTCCTTGGCCCCATGATCCATGAATCCATGATCCAGCCTCGAAATCAACCTTTCTAGGCCCTAGACCTATCGCCTCGCTCACTCCCACTCTCTCCGAAATCTGAATCAAGTCTCACTCCAGCCTCTTCGCCGAGTACACTACCATGTAATCTAGGTATTTCGCCGCTTCGCACGCCGCTATCGCCGCCGCCGCCGTCGCCGCTGCTGCCCGTCGTCGCCTTCCTGCTGGTCTCACCCGCCCTCGATGCTCGTCCTGTCTCGTCTTCGTCCGCGTCCTTCGTTCCCTCTACTCGCCGCTTCCATGTCGTCTTGCATCTCCGCCGCCTCCGCCGGCCACGTCCACTCCGCTTCCCGACATGTACCCCCAGTAGGCCGGCACGCTTCTCTGACAAGAAACACCCGGGTCCCTCAATCTCCCACAACCGGGATCTGCGACATGCGAGCTCCCGCGTCTTGTGTATGCATGCATCTTGAGTCTTTCGCCTCCAACCGACCGCTCCGCTCCGCCCCTCCCCAGGACAGGTCCAGGTCCAGGCTCAGCAGCCAGCCCGATCCAAGCCCAGTCGAAGCCGACGGCATGGAGGAGACTAGAGCGATGGTTGGATCGACTCCATGGAGGCACGGAGGCACGGTTGGATACCCGTCGGTACCAAGCTGCTGGCGAGATGAGGCCCGCCGCGCACCAATAGTCCAGCCCGTACCCGCTCCAGCCCGAATCTATGCATCTCTGCCGCATCGCTGATTTCTTATATACTCGACAAATTCCCGGGGTCATTGGCCACTGCCATTGTTCAGCCTCTCTCACTCTCTCTCCCTCTCCCTCTCCCTCTCCCTCTCCCTCTCCTTCTCGCTGACCCCGTGTCTCCCACACCCCCTTCACTACTACAAGTCTTACATCCAACCTCCCTCGTAACTTCTTCCTCTTCCTCTTCTATTTCTCTCCTCTTTACTCCATCTCTTCTGACGTCTGTCACCAGTCTCCTTGACTGTCTACTTCCTACCCCGTTGATCCTGCGCCTAACACCCTCACTCTCTCCAAACGCCCTGTTGCTCGAGTCCTCATACTTGTGCAACTCCATCCTCCCTTACTACTACGGCTTTCCGTACGAAACTGTTCCCTCAGAGTGCTTCTCTCACCTCAATTCCACCACTTCATCATGCAGTTGACTTGGGACCTGGGAATGGACCATGTCCGGTCCTGGGTCCTCGTTGGTGATTATGAACTGGGCGACCGTTTCGACCGCCCCTTTGTCTGGAGTTCCACTGTCGTTACTGGGCTCTCCGAGGCTGCCACTGCACCCCCGCCATATGATGCAAGTGCTCATCCTCATGTGGATGTGGATGCGGATGCTACGTCCATGTCCCATCCCAGCACGCCCGACTCGTGGCTCTCGCCATCTTCATCATCATCATCGCCGCCTGCCATGGAATCGCTCCACGGCGTTCCCGAAGGCGTTTATGATGCCCTCGTTCCCAAGAACGCAGATATCCGCCGCATCTTCAATGACGGCCGCCACACCTGGCAGGACTTCTTCCGCCAGGCCTTGGCCCTTCCCCGCGGTGCCTTTCCTGCGGGACTCGACCCGGCCATCATGTTCAAGAACATGCCTTCGCTGCCTGACACGCTGCCTCCCAAGGGCGTTCTCGCTGGTGCCCCCCACTGGTCTGTCCCGGACCCCGACGTCACCGAGCCGCCTCCCGACCAGGACTTCGATCTCTCCCGCGTCACCGGCACCACCAAGTACTTCCGGCTCGCCTACCCCGATCCCATCGAGTGCTGCATCTCTTCGGATCCGAGCGCCTGCCACTACGGGAACCCGCCGTCCGCCAACGTTGGTGCGTCAAACGCCCCGCAGGGCCTTGCCATCTTGACCATGTGCTGGTCCTACATCTTCTCCACCCGGCTACTGCACCTCCAGGGCCGAAAGGCCCACTACACCGACAAATGCCTCCGCCCATTCCCGATGAATGCGGTCGGAGAGCTTGCTCACAATGAGATCCTGCTCCAACTCCCCGCCGAGGCCTCCGCGCCGCTTGTCCAGTGGCTTTGTGCTATTCTCGCTCCGAAGCCGGGCTGGGCTGCCGACAGCAACGGCGGCCCGTTCTCTCCCTGGGCAGCGTGCTGTACCGGCGACTTCCAGGTCGTTGTCGCTACCCAACAACAGGTCTTCTTCCACCCAGATGCTGAGGCTCCGACTGACGCTCAGGCTACGGAGCTTCTCATTGAGTTGTGTAACTTGTTTGGCATTGCCCATGAGCCTCTGCAAGTCAATGGCTCGGTTCAGCTTTCTCCCATCAAAGCTGCCTTCTTAGCAACACTGGGTATTCCGTTCTACCGAATGGCCAAGATGCAACCGCGATTTCCCAAGCCTTACCTTGTGGTGAATAAGGATCCTGTTTTGGATAGCAACCTGCCCAAGGCAATCCACGGTTACACTGCGGACCTCAAGTATTACATGACGCTCAGCATGCATCAGTGGTCTCTGGGCCCCGTTCTATGGAGTATCTTCTGGCAGCCGGATATTCAATGCAACCTTGTTAGTCCTTGGTTAGCCGCCATCAACAGCGTCATCCGCCCTGCTCTGGATGGCTGCGACTTCGAGATGCTCGCCAAGGTATTTGCCTCGCGTCGACCTCGCATCGCTCTATGGTGGCACGGCCTGTTTCTCCTCGGCAACCCTAAGATCCTTGACTTGATCCGGAACTATCTCGATACCCTCGATGAGGGATGCTCATACGACACCCTCGCTCGCCCCGACATTGTCGCGGCCGCCTGGACCGGCGCACCACAGTCTTTCCTTGACGACCAGGCTTCCCGTAACTATGCGGGCCTCGATGACCTCGTCCCCCGCGCCGACCTCCTCCAGCACCGGCATACGCTCACTCTTCGCGATCCTTGGCCTCTGTTCTACGGCTGGCGCCCTTTCGGCTCGGTTCTCAAGGACAGTATCGAACCGGACCTGTACCCTTGGCTCGAGCGTGGACATCGCCGCGACTACCAGCAGTGGACTTGGTGGGCCAAAGACGGTACCATCAAGGCGCCCCTCATTTCCACTGGGTTCCGGCAAGAGACCAACCGATTCGACGGAACCGTCCCGGACAAACTCGCCATCATCCCCGCCCCGGACTCATTTGTGCCGCTCCCGCCCTCCATCAACGTGCCGCTCGCTCCATCCAAGCGCGCCACCCTCCAGATGATCGCTCACTCCCTCGGCAACATTGTCGGTGAACGCAGTGTCAGCACTGCCGTCATTCGCGGGCTTGGCAAGAACCACCCTTGGCTCGAGGGTTGGACACCCATCTGATTGACTCGACCGCCTCTCAACTGCGTCTTTTCGACCTACTATCAAGATGTCCTTTTTTCTCTTTTTCTCCACTTTGACGAGCAACGATGGGAACGAGAACACGGAACCCGGCAATGGATTTGAGGAAACCATCCCATGAAATGGGCGACTGGAGTATTGGGACGGAGACTGCTTCAAACAATGCGAAACGAGAAGCTGTAATTTGCAAAGCTGCGTTCGCCTTGTTTTTACGATTGCGTTGATTTTTTTCTGTGTCTCGTAATAGGGAAACCTGTCATGGTCTGTACTGGTATTGGTTTTTGGATCGACAACCGAGTCTTGTCCTGGGCTGTCTTTGGTGTTTGCTTTCAAATGGTTTTCAGACTATGTAGCCGAGTCGACCGGAGCCTTCTTGGTCCAGGGGTCTCTACACACTTGGCTTAACATCATCCACTGCGCCTTGGACTCAGATTGTGACAGGCCCGTTCTAAGTTGGTCAGCACAATCCAGCTTTCCATTCAGTCACCCACAAAGTGTGCCAAGGTCTATTCGGTATCGGGCAGACGGCGTGTCGTCGCCACCAATCTATGTTGATTCAGCTAAGAGGTCGCTAAAAGTATATCAACATTCCACCGACAATCGATACTGACATTCCCGTTACATGATACCGCGGGTCCATTCCCGTGCAGACTCTTGTCTAACCGATGTCATCCGAAAATAAAATACAGAGTCAGTATTCCATCACAGCACCCACAGGAGAACCAACGACCCAATCGTTACCATCAGGGCAGCCACAGGGAGAGATGTAAACCGCTGAGATCTTCCATCCGAGGTGCATACATGTGTTGGTGGCATCTGTGGTGGTGGAGGATACGATGGTGGAATATGCGATGGTGGAATCAGTGTTGGTGCAATCAGTGTTGGTGGAATCAGTCGTGGTGGAGTCAGTGATGGTTCTGGCGAGCTCGTATCCGAGGGCATCGTGTCTGGCCGCGTGAACGACGATGTAGCAGCAGAACCCGGCGAGACCCAAGGGCCACCTGGGACATATGGTAGAGTCTGTGGTGGTTCTGGCGAGCTCGTATCCGAGGGCATCGTGTCTGGCCGCGTGAACGACGACGTAGCAGCAGAACCCGGCGAGACCCAAGGGCCACCTGGGACATGACCAACGCCAGTTCCGTCTTCGACGTCGGGTGAGCCATAACTTGGCAGCCCCGGTACGTCTCGAACGTGTCGGGCTCTGCGTTTTCCACGACTGGCCCATGACAATGAACTTGGTTGCTGGGGTCTCATGTCAACAGCTTTTGTGGCATTCATCTTCGTGGGAGTTATCACTGTGGCAAACGCGGGAGCTCCGTTTGCCATCGGGGCCTCGATGTTCGCGGGGGCCGGGGGCGACTGAGGAGTTTGTGGTGAAGATGGGGGAGGACGAGGGGCAGCGCCAGAGACCAGACCAGAGAGGGCGGATGGTCCAGCAGCTGGCACGTTCGCATCCGCACAGGGTGACACTTCAGCTTGGCCTGGACAGTCTGAATCATCGGACTTTGGCAGCGGCAGAGGAACAAAGAAGGGAGTTGGCGGTATCTGAGGGGTGGATGACTGGCAATCTCTCGAGCCATCGGCTGCCTCGGGGCAGCCTTCGGGCTCTTGACTTCCCAGGGGGGTGCCGGCAGGATGGGGAGCAGCTGATGGCTGAGAAGCTTCTTGGTTTTGGCCAGAACCCGGTGCGCCAGAGTTTGGAAAGAACTCAGGGCCAACAGGAACAATTGCGGCGCCAGACGAAGGCCCACTTCCGTTGTCGAGATATGCGCCATCCGCAGAGTTTGGGTTGGGGAATCCTCCATTCGAAACCGGTCGATTGGTGGGCGATGAAAGAAAGGTTATGGTGAACGGTCCGTCAGATCCAGCGGTACAGCCCACCGAGAGCGTAACCTCATCTGCAAGGCCGGACGATCCAGCACCAAGGCGAGAAGTGCTCGATGTAGCTTGTCGCTGAGCAACATCAAATTGATGAAGTTCAACCAGATGAAGATCAGTGATCGAAGCATCCAGGCCGGACGATCCAGCACCAAAGTGAGGAGTGCTCGATGTAGCTTGTCGCTGAGCAGCATCAAATTGATGAGGTTCCTCTGGATGAAGATTGGTGATCGGAGCACCCAGGCCGGAGCACTCTGAAACGGAATAAACGAGGGCAGGAGCGTAAGCCTGAGACTGGCAAGAGCTTATGAGGCATTGGTAAAGGGCCTATCGATGAGACAATTAGTATCAGAAGGTGACCCAGGGTGCAGTGCGTTGACTTACTCGCTGCGTGGCCATGTCGTGGCAGAGGGCGTCCATGTTGGACAAGTCATGTTGGTTCATGAGGCTGCGAGAACAATCGACAGCACAGTCTGTACACTCATTGTCAGCAACATGCGTCAACCTCACATTCAGCTGCCTTACCTGGTGCAGAAGCCTGATGGGTATTCCCACCGGCCGCGAAGGCGGAGAGCAAGATGCCCGCAAAAACGCTTGGCTTCATGGTTGAGCCGAAAGCAGTGGAAGCAAAAAGAGGTTGGAGCAAGAGGTGTTGTCGCAGTTAACGATGGACGCCAAAAAGAGCGTGGCGATCACAGGGTCCAAGAAAGAGAGTGACGAAGTGATCGGAAGTTGGCTGGTGAGCTGAAAGAGTGGATTGCGGATGGCGAAAAGGAGTGAAGTGATGGAAGAAGAGAAGAGAGGGACGAGAGGGAAACGAAGTGAAGGGGGTAACATATCCTCTTCTGTTCCACGGGGGAAGGAGGAGCCAGGAGCCAGGCAGGAGTGGCAGAGGTGGGCTTCTCCCGTCAAGAGGAAAGACCAAACCCAAGCATCTTCGTAGCCATTTCCTCCTTCCATCTATACTAGGTACTTGTGCCAATCGGACATTGCGCGAGTGGAAAGTCCGCATCCCAAGTTGATACCTACCTACCTACGTAGAAATTCGCACCGAATCGCAAAGGAAGGATCATTGACACGTTCCAAGAAGCCGCAGGTTCACATACTGGGTTGAGGGGGTATCTAGCATCTAATAGAACAGCAACGCCAACGGCTTCGTCTCGTCCACGTACCCATCCTTGAACTCCTTGCGCGCCAAGAACCGTGCCAGCGGCAGCATCGTTTCCTTCATGTCCATGACGCCCCGCTTCTTCTGGTCAATGTGGGAAGCATCCACGATGACGCGCTTCAGGTTGGCCAGCGACAAGGCTCCTAGGGAAGGTCAGCGCCTGAGTACCCAGGAAGGTAGGTAGGTAGGTAGGTAGGTTAGGCAGCAGTCCGGATCTTACCGTTGTCAATGAGTTCCATGAGGCGGGAAGGCGTGCCGACGCCAATGCCGATCTTGTGGTTGTGCAGGAACTTGACCTGCTCCTCGACTTTCATGTGCTTGGCAAACTACGCCCACGTCAGTTTCCGCCGCGAAGTGGGTTGTCTCTTTCGGCATGACGGAAGAAAAGGACGTACCAGTTTGGCGACCGTAGTATCCTTGTTGGAGAATATGCGAACGACTCTGTTCTTGGTCAATGGCAAGTTCCAAAGAGGAAGTAAACGAGGAACCTACCTGGCAATGTCGGCAGCCCTCAAGCCTGCGCCTGCAACAACGAGGGTATGCGGTGCTCCCTTCTTCTTAGAATACTTCATCAGAGCCTCGGGACCTCCTGCGAACTTTTCGAGGAAGCCAGGCAACTTGTCCAGCGTCCTCGACTCCTGCCACGACGTTGTGTCCTGGATGGAGTTGGCTGCAGAGCATGAAGACGTCAGTCATCAGTCAACCACCAGCAAGCAGGATTGCGAGGAGGAGCGCATACCGGATACGGTCAAATCCGCAATCTCAATCGGGCTGAGATCGCTCCCGAACCGGGTCAGCTTCTGCGCCAGGTGGTCTCCCAGGAGCTGGTTGTCCATGCGGCTGAAGAGGAAGTTGAGGCCGAGCTCGGTGTCGAGGGCGTCATCGTCTGGGGCGTTCGGCTTTCTCTTTTTGGCCTTTTTCGGCTTACCCGCCTGGGCCGGCGCCTCTGCCTGGCGCTTTTTCGAGCTTGACATGGCGATGGCGTCTCGTTGTGTCGTGGTCGACTCCTGCTGTCCAAGATTTCGCCGAGTCGGGTGTGAAGGTCAAGAAATTTTGCGTCGTGCACAGTGCTAAATCTGGTCATGGCGGCAACTTGGTGCTATTTGTGTGGCAAGATGGAGATGGTGCACTGTTAGATGTACTGTGTCCTACCAGTGGCTGAGATCCACTGTGTACCTACTGGTAGATGCGGTTTTCGATATTGGTACAATGGATTATGGGTCTTCACAGGCGGTGCACATTTGTTCCATCTTTCCTGTTGCTGTTCATGGCCGATGATAACCCAAATAAACCTCTCGACTCAGGGAGCCGCTTGCAGAAGGGACTGTATTTCCTAAATAACCCTGGATAATCGAATGTAGAACGAATACCCAAGTCGACTCTAAACCTTGCCATGTCCCAAAACGCCTATAGAAATACTCGGGCCCAGGCAGACCAATGTGAAAGAAGAAGAAAACAGACCCAGCTACTCTCTCCTTCGCCCTGTCTAGGCGCCTAGAAGATGCTGTTGACAATGTTGCCTCCAATCGTGGCACCAGCACCGAAGATGGCGGCATTACCCAGCTTCTTGCCAAACTTCTTGCCGTACTGGTTCACCTTGCTGTCTCCCTGGGCGCCCTCCTGCTGCTGGCCGGAACCCTCGGCAACGGCCATGGGCGGCACGTGGGCGTTGTAGGGGTTCTGCTGCGGCGGCGGGCCCTGCTTGTGGTCGGGATATCCGTACTGCGGCTGGGCCACGGGGATCTTGTGCTCCTGCTCGACGAGGACGTAGTTGCGCGGGAAGATGCCCTCCAGCCCCGTGCGCTGGTTCTGGCCCATCCACCAGTCCTGGTTCATGTACTCGAAGACGTTGACGCCGTCGTCCTTTTCGAACGAGAGGTCGCGGCCGTCCGAGCCGACGTAGCGGTAGAGCGCGCGGGCCTGGGCGACGACGGGTTTGGCGGATCGGTCGGGGAGGCCGGGCGGCGGCGTCTGGTCGTAAGCGGGCGGCGCGGGCGATGGCGACTTGATGTCGAGGTTCTCAAAGGCCTTGGTCGGTAGGTTTGCGGGTGCTGGCGCTGGCGTGGCAGCCTTGGTGACGGGAGCTCGGTTGGAAGCTCCGGTCGCTTTGTGCAGGGGACCAGACAGCGACGACTCGGCGGGGAGCGCGGTGCTGATGGTGTCGTAGACGGAGTCGTCAATCACGCCCTTTTCAAGGAGGTTCTCGAGTTCCTGGGGCAATGTCAGCGCCTATGCTCGGAGGCCTGCGTGTATGCCTGGAGGCCTGCGTGGTTAGCAAAGGAGGCGGCTCACCGTCTTGATATTGCGGAGAGACCGGTTGACCTCCATGATGGTCTGGCGATCGGCGGCCATGATTGCTGTCGATGGCTGGTAGCGGTTGGTGGTGGTGATGGGTGATGGATGGCTGGTGAGGAAGCCAGTTGGCAGTGTTTGTACGACGAGGATGGAAGTTCTCCGTCAGCTTCTGCTCCTGAGCGAGATGGATGGCGACGACAGAACGAATGGAGATGTGATGTAGTAGGAGTGTTCCAATGGAAGGTTCAGAGAGGCCTATGCCTACTACGTAAGTTAATGCCTGACTAAAGCGGGATCGATTGAGGCGGTGCAGTGGAACCACCCCGGGCGCCCTCTGCCGTCGTTCCCGATCAACACGGAATGCGCAGCCGGTCAGTCACTTGACGATTCTTTCTCGTATACCGAGTACCGGCGTCGTCCTTTGATTCTACTTGCGAGCAAGACGCGCAGGCGACATGTTATTTTTAATTCACGGGTTTTCATATTCAATGTAACATCTAAGCCACCTTTGTTGGCGTTTGCCTTTTTACAGAAACTTGCTCGACTCGACAGTGTACAGGTCGACGTACTCGTCCACCAACATGGCCTCGAGCCTCTTGGCGTCTTGGCCAAGCTCAACCAGCTCCTTCACCCTGGCCTCGGGGTAGTGAGGCCCCAGGTGGCGCTTGTACTTTTGCAGGATGACGGGCTTGGCCTCCTCGCGGCGGAGACGGTGGCCCAGGGGAGCCTCGACCGACACCTCGTCCAGGACGGTGCCGTCGTTGAGCTCGACCGTCAGCGCGTTGGAGATGGTGCGCAGGCTGGGGTCGTGGTAGTCCTTGGTGAACTGCGGGTCCTCGACGCACTTGATCTTCTGGCGCAGCGACTCGACCAGCGGAGACGTGGCAGCCTCGCCGCCGTCGACGTAGTCGGTGGCCTCGAGGCGGCCGAAGACGAGCATGGTGGCGGCCATGTACTGGATGCAGTGGTCGCGGTCGGCAAAGTTGTCCATGGCCTTGAACTGCTTGTCGATGATGCGGATGCAGGCCTCGTGGGTTCGGCAGGTGATGGCCTTGATATCGGCGGCCGACTTGCCCTGGGCCTTGAGGAGGTGGTAGATCTTCTCCGAGGCCTCGACGGCCGTCTGGGAGTGGAACTCGGCAGGGTACGAGACCTTGAAGAGGACGTTCTCCATGACGTAGCTGCCGTAGGGGCGCTGGAACTCGAACTTGTTGCCCTTGAAGAGCACGTCGTAGAAGCCCCAGACGGGGGCGGACAGGACCGTGGGGACGCCCTGCTCGCCCTTCATGACCTTGAGAGCCAGGTTGACGGCGCGCTGGCAAGCGTCACCGGCGGCCCACGACTTGCGCGACATGGTGTTGGGCGTGTGGCGGTAGGTTCGCAGGCTCTGGCCGTCGACCCAGGCCTGGGTGACGGCGTCGGCGATCTGCTTCTCGCCGAGGCCGAGCATCTTGGACACGACGGCCGTGGAGGCGACCTTGACCAGGACGACGTGGTCGAGACCGACCTTGTTGTACGAGTTCAGGAGGGCCAGGCAGCCCTGGATCTCGTGGGCCTTGATCATGCCCTCAAGGACGTCCTTGACGGTGAAGATCTTGCCGCCGGCCAGGTTGCCGCCGGCCTTGTTGGTTCGGTTGACCCAGTCGGCGACGGCGAGGATGGCGCCCAGGTTGTCCGAGGGGTGGCCCCACTCGGCGGCCAGCCAGCAGTCGTTGAAGTCGAGCCATCGGATCATGGCACCGATGTTGAAGGCGGCGTTGACGGGGTCCAGCTGGAAGGGCGTTCCAGGGACCTTGGGGCCGTTGGGGACGATGGTGCCCGGGACGATGGGGCCCAGGAGCTTGGCGCACTCCTTGAACTTCAGGCCCTCAAGGCCGCAGCCGAGCGTGTCCATGAGGATCCATCGAGCAGTGTCGAACTGGTTGAAAGGGTGTATTTGTGTCAGCTGTCAAATATCCTCCAAAACGGGGCGGGGGTTGCGAAGATGGATGGATCGTGGCGGGGTAGCCGAGCTTCATCTCTCGCGGGGGCATGATTTTCTTGGACACGCGACCGCAGCACAGCAAAGGGAACAAGCAAAGACTCACGGCAAGCTCCGAGTCAATGGGCTTGTTGGCGACATAGTCGGCAATGTCCTTGATCTCGGGATCGTATTCGCGGGTCTGGGACGACATGGTGGGCGCTCCTGAGGATCGGGCAGCGGATGTTGAGAAGGCGCTGTAGGAAGCGGGAGTCGCTGAGCGAGCGGCGCCGATCGAGGCCGAGCCCGAGCGGGCCACGAGGGACGCGGCGACACGAAGGCCCCGGGGCTGGATGCGCAGATGCTTGGTGGCCGTCCGGAGACCCCGGTTGACGGCAGCGGACATGGCTCTTTGGGACGGGTTTGGCGGGAGTGTCTTTTTCTTCCTCTGGACGCCCGTGGAGAATGAATCAAGGGCGGGAGGGGGAAGGTATCACGGGGTGGTGTGTTCGTCGAGGCCACAACAAGGCTTCCACGCTGGAGAGCTCCTGGCGAGATTGTATTTATTTTTGATCTGCGCTCGGCTGTAGGGCGAGTGCTTTGCCGTGGCTTACCGCGAAGCTACCCTCGGCTAGCCGCCGGTTCCCTGCTGGCAAGTTGCAACCCACCGTTATGGGTGGACAAAGAGGAGCACCACCGATGTCGCTTTGACACGATCTGCAATCTATCAGATTGAGGCTCCGAGGTTACCGAAAAATGCCGTGCCTCGTGCAAAGTCGTGCACGGTTTCATAGCATGACGCTGCCATCGATGCGGCATTGGGTATGGAGTTCGATATGGCACCGAGTTACACCGTGTTGGGGTCTGCCGTGCAGGGTAACCTCGCTCACTTTGCCATGTTATGGCAAATCTTTCTTCAATACTAGACCATCAACAAGCTTCAATGTGACCACAAATCACTGCGAGTATAATTTTCTCGAGGTTTTCAGCACACCTACAGTAAGAGCTGTCAGAAACCGGCGCTGGGCTGGGTAACGCGTTTGAACCGAGGTAATAGGCCTTGACCGTCTTGGAGTCTGACGGCGTCACCCATCTCCAACTAGCATAACTCCAACACAAAAGGACGTAATGTTTTAGACTTGGCTCAAGACGAACGATTGATATATATCAAAATAAAATAAAAAAGCATTTCTTTTCTCTTGTCCATTACAGACTTCCTCAGGCATGCTCAAGACATGTCATCAACTGTCACAAACGCCACGAATGTACCATAACTGCCAACGTCACCACGTTAACCCACCGAGCCCGTCCCTGAGGTCTTGCTACCCCAGGTTCCCCTCCTTCAGGACGGATCCCCCACTGGCTGCGTGGGCCGATCGTGCACCAGGTAATCCGGGGTCCGCTCCTCCGCCCCCGAGGTCGTCGGCATGGCCATGGCTCGTCGCTGCCCGGCGCTCCGAGTAGATCGCCGGACATACGAGCATTCGTCCGACCTCCGAAAGCATCCACGAGATCGATCTCCGTCGGTGTTTGGCTTCATCTGGAATATCGGACGAGTTAGCTGATAAACCCGGAGGCATGCTTCGGCAAGCATCTTTCACTGTTGACATGGCACGAGGTCATCCAACGGGGCACCGACCACGACGCGGTAGCAAAGTAGACCCTACCCGGTAGTCAGCCAGGTGAAGCATCCAAGGCTCTGTGACTTGTCAAAATCCTCCCGGACTCATCTGCTGAATCCATTTCCAATTGACAGCCCAAGACCAAGGGGCTGGGCCTGTTCGTCTTGATCCCATTCTGTGCCCCGGGAGAGGCAGAAGGTGCGCAAGATTCGCCACAGTAGGTTAATCAGGCTGTACGGATGCCTTTTTCTTGCGATACCCACGAATCCACAAGTCAAGTTACCTGATGTACTTTGCGAGCAGCTGACATTTCCAAGACGGTATCGTAACAGGGTTGACTTCTCAGATACATCCTCAGAGAGGTCTCGTCGACCTCGTGTTCGTTCAAGACACCGTCTACTTGCTCGATCAAGAGCAAGACAACGGCCATAGACCATCGACCCACAGCCTCAGAATCTAGCCCGCCCTCCACATGGAAGAAGCAATGACTTCTTAGAGTTTTCAGCTGGAGCCGACCCGGATCGCTCTTGGGGGCTCGAGCGGCGGTATGCACGCGCGAGTTCACAGGAGGGGGTCGACCAATCGCTCAAGGACTGTTTACAACCCCTGCGACGTCGATCATGCTGCGCTCGGTGTGCTAGAGGCTTTTCAGCTATCGGGCTAGTCTTGGGCGCTGAGACACAACATACGTTGCTTTGCATCGACGACCCGCCATCAAGACCTCTGCACATTGGCTGGAGATTGTGACGGGCATAATGTCAATGACAGGAAGCGTGCCGAGCCCCTCTTTCGGGCCAGGCCGTTTATAACGTGGGGAAGCATCGAGTGCCTGTGGGGGTCTTCGGTAATCGCTCGCAGGATTGTGGTGGTTGCTTATGGTGGTGGCACCTCGGAACAAGAAGAAGATGTATCGGCTGCAATGTATATTTTTCGTTCGAGCTCACCAGAGCTTCTAGCTCATTACACAGTAAAGTTAGTTGAACAAGCTCAATTCTAGTGTAGCTGTGGAAAAACAACCGATTGGCAGGTCTGTGTATCTTGAAGCTTCTAAGGGGAAAACGATTCTTGCGACGCCCCAGACAACTTGTGCCCCGAACGGTGCTACCTGTGGCAGGTCAGCCAACCGGAAGTGCTTCAAGGTTGCAACAAACCAAATCGCTTTCCGGTCATCTCCGGGAACACACGGAATTCATTGCGCCGAGTGTTGTCTCGTCTGGTAATGAGGTCGTTGTATCTGACTTATCTTGGGGGTGTGTGAAGAGATGCATCAGTGACATTTACCGTGCAGTTTCTCCACAGACCCAGCACTTGGTGTCACCGATTCCTAAGCCGAACATCGTAAGGCCTTGTCTCGAAGTTGGGTTGAGGGGTAGCTCATTTGTCCGTGGGTTGAAAGTGGCAGAGTAAAGGCCAATGTCTTGCTCCCCGTGGATGTAGTGGCGCTTGATGTGGGGTCTTACGGAAGGTCGAGGCCGTCATTGAAGTGCTTTGGTTTCACCTGCCTAAAGCCATTGCGTTTGGCCTGGTGAGAAAGGGGCCGAGAGAATGTATCGGGGGTGAAAACAGGTCTTGGAGGAGACACAGGGCGTTGTGATAGATAACGTCCGTATTTGGGTACCTAGTGTAGGCAGGGAGAGACGGGGCCAGTACCTAGGTCTACTTCGTAAACTGGACGAAAAGAGATTGAGGTACGCAGGACGAGCCGCAAGGAGAAGAGGCGACAGGATAAGGCACAACTTCTGCCGTGAGACGATCGACTGTAGTGAGGCGGGCGGGGCCGGGGCCGAGTCTGGGGGTTCACAGGGCGAGTCGATCAGCAATTGCTAGGTACAGTCCGAATGGGGTAAGGAGCTTGGTGACACGCTGACAGGCGAAATAACCCGGATCTAGATGACCCAGCAGGCCAAGAAAGCGAGGCGTGATGGCCACGATCGTCAGGAGGAGGCGTTGTGGTTGAAAATCGAGGCTGGATATTTCGGGCGGTTGACTCGTGGTTGTGGGCCGGCTGGTCTGGTCCTTTACGAGGTCGGACAAGACCAACAAGATGGACGGTTCAGCCTCGATTTGAAGTGGCGGGCGGCAGTGCGACGGTCTCTATCGTGGGTCAGCAGGCAGGCGGGCTGGCGGATGCTTACACCCCAGGTATGCAGATCGACCCAGGCGAGGCGTATCTCTGACAGACGCCGTGGATTGTGAACACTTTGGCGGGATTCCAACACGGCGGGTGGACGCGCAAAACGTGCACCATCATCGAGTGCGCTGCAAGCAAGCTGCCAACTAGTCCGGCACTGAACTCTAGTCTCCAGTTAGTGTGTGTACTTCCAAAGGTCTCGCACAGTAGCAGTTCCCCCGATGGTCAATGTCGTTACCGGTTGGCCTGCATCGCATCCGCATCAGTCCATCTGGAGTCGTGCAACGCCGATCGATACAAGACCCCTGGCTAGAAACCCTGTGGAGGAGAACGGCCTGCGACGGGGGGTAATAAAGTGAGGCGGTCCCATTCGACCATGGATTTGCAGGGGAAAACGGCAACGATGCAATGTGTCGACGGTGAATGTTTAGGGAGAACGAGGGTGAAGCGGACGGTGATGTGGTGCCGACGCGGCAAGGCCAGTGTTGCAAGGTGTCTTTGCAATGAAACGTCACCGTCTTCCACGCGATGCCAGGACGGGAGACGGGGCCAATGGCTGCAATGAATACTGCAATTGGCAGTGGTACTGTCGGTGGATGTCCCTGTGCCTGCCTTAAAAAAAAGGTACCATCATCATCATCATCATCATCATCATCATCATCATCATCATCATCATCACCATCACCTTCCGTCCTGCCATCTGCAATTGAGTCGAATCCATGATCCATCGTCTCGGGAACATGGCCCCGTCAGACCCGCCAACCTCCCCTGCAAGCTCTTGCGCCCCTTCCCCGAGCTGGTCTGGGCGTTCGCACCCTGCTCGTGGAAGTGGGCACTGGCAGGCACCGGCCTCTCCTCCATGTCGAGCACCCTTGAAGCACCCTTGAAGCACCCTTGAATAATCCTTGTCATTGGAACCCCCTGTACGCTAAACCTCCCGCGCTTGGTCCGATCGCCAGACACTTGGTGGTGTCGTGGGCATCGAAAGCAACCTCCATCACGAACCCGAACCACAACTACCACCCATCGCCATGGCGTTGCTTCTTGTCCGGCCGCGGGGCCTGGGCTCCTGTTCTGCTCCTGCTCCTGCTCCGCGTTGCCAGACGCCATGGACTCGCGCCTCCTTTCTCTCGTCCTTACCCTCACCCTCTTCACCGTTGCGCTCGCCTCAATAAACACCCGATCGGCAGGCCAGGCAGCTACCGACTATTTCGTCCTTGTCGTCCCTGCATCTCGTCGTCGGTGGCTCAGGTCCCATCATCATCGAGTCTTCTGAGAAACCTTCCATGGCTTGGATTTGCATCTAGACGGCACTTCCCCGCTGAATTGGATACATACTCTTTGACTTCCAGTTCCTGCATTCTACAGCCTCAATCTTTATTTCGCAACCGCAACACTCAAGACCTTTCCTTCGCCAACCAACATCATCACTTGCGCATCAACTGCACTCAACAAGACCTCGTTGTCTCCCGTCTCCCGTCTCCCGTCTCACTCGCAACTCGCAACTCGCAACCTCGACTTCACCAGCGCGAGAATCAAGACGCCCTAAAGGCTCTAGGCCCCGTATTTTGGTCCCTTGGATTCAAGTCTCAACATCATCATATCCACTTCCAAGGCCTCCAGACCTCCGAGACCCCAACACGCGCCGCTAGACTCTTGCAGCTGTGAGAGCAGCGGCAGTTCCCGCCTCCAAGTTCCTCTAGTTCTCCGCCTGGTCGAGAAACTGTTGCAGACGCCAGATCCAAGATCCACCGCGCCACCCTCCCTCACGACAACCTACACCACATCTTCGCCTGCGGTTGTCTGACGACATAGACCCTGCCCTGGCTGTTTCGACCCACAGTCCCTATATCTCAGGCCCTGTTGGACGCCCACTCCGCAACCAGTGAAGGTCTGGTACAGCTGTCTTGCTGCATTTGGTCGACCATTGCCCAAATTTAGCATCCTGAGCCTAGAGCCCTTGTTCGGAAATCAGATCGCTCCCACGCAGACTCGTCTAGCCCGCCACATCTCTTCTCTCCTGGCTCCGTCCAAACACAGTACCCTTCTCGCCATCGGATTCTCGAACGTCCCAATCGTCTTTTGAATCTGTCCAACGCCTTTACTTCTCAGCCATGTCTGCCGGCAAGCTTCTAGTCTACCTCGTCCGTCGCGACCTCAGGGTCTCCGACAATCCCATTCTTCATCATCTGGCCACCTCCAAACATGGCTACACTCATCTCCTCCCTGTCTTCGTCCTACCGCCTCATCAGATCGAGGTCTCGGGTTTCCTTGCTGATGATGTCGAAGAATCTCCATACTATCCAGCCTTGAGCAAGGTTGGCAAGTTTTGGAGGTGTGGTCCCCACCGGGCCAAGTTTCTTGCTCAGTCCGTTTGGGACATGAAGACGTCTTTGGAGTCCTTGGAAAGCGGACTCGTCCTACGCGTGGGGAACTTTGCTGAGGTCGTGACAAGCATCATTGAGTCTCTCAAGAGCTCAAACAACTCGGTCGGTGCCGTGTGGATGACCGAAGATCAGTCCGTTGAAGAAGAGGACGACCAGAAAGCCGTCTCTCTCGCCTGTTTTGCAAACAACGTCGACTTCAAACTCTGGCGAGACGATAAATACTACATTGACGAGTAAGCTTCCCCTCAACCCCAGCCTCACTTGGTCACTGACCAACACTTTCTGCCACAGTCGTGACACAGGGTTGAGGAACTCTCAGGACCTTCCCGACATCTTTACTAGCTATCGCAAGACTCAAGAGCCTCTTCGGGATCGACCTCGACCGTCTTTGCCCCGCCCTAACGTTGCATCCTTACCGCCCCTCCCACCCTCGACATGGATGCCTCCACAGAAGCCGCCATTCGTAACATCGAGCACCTACGAGGATTTTGAGTCCCGACTTCTCGGACCTCTTGAAAACCTCTTGAATTACCCTCCCGCCTACCCTCGCAACGCCAAGTCCGCCCACCCATTCATAGGCGGAGAGACTTGCGCTTGGGACCGACTGCACCATTTAGTGAAGAACGGCGGGATGTTCTATTACAAGGAAACTCGAAACGGGCTTCTGGGTCCCGACTACAGCACAAAGCTGTCGGCTTACCTTGCCCTGGGCTGCATCACCGCTCGTCAAGTTCACGAGGAACTATTGAAACTCGAGAATGGTACCGACCCGGCCTATGTCAGATCTAGGGGGTTCGGTGGGGGCGAAAACGAAGGCACTAAAGCTGTGCGGTTCGAACTCTTGTGGAGGGACTACATGCGTCTTTGCACAATGAAGTTTGGCTCCCGATTGTTTCGGCTTTCGGGCTTCAAAGGAGATGACAAGTACGAGAAGGACTGGAAGACGACCGACGAGAAGATTGCGAGTGTGGATCAAGATCCGTCACCTTTCGAAGTTCGAACAATTCTCAATCGGTTTCTCACGGGGAAAACCGGCATGGGCCTCATCGATGCCTCTCAGCGAGAGCTATACCACACTGGTTATACATCGAACAGAGCCCGACAGAACGTTGCCAACTTCTTATCCAAGCACCTCGGCATTGACTGGCGATACGGAGCAGAGTGGTATGAGAGCATGCTGATTGACTATGATGTCTCTTCCAACTGGGCCAACTGGCAGTACGTGTCTGGAGTGGGCAATGACCCTCGGGGCGATGCTCGCGTTTTCAACCCGGTCAAGCAGGCTTTCGATTATGACAACAATGGTCGGTTCGTCCGCACTTGGGTCCCCGAGGTTAAGCAGCTCGAAAAGCTGGAGAACGTGTTCCAACTATGGACCACTGATCATGAGGAGCTTGCCAAATTGGGGCTTGTGGACGACATCATGGTCACTGATCCTCTCAAGAAGATTGAGTTTTCGGTTGATCGTAAGCCCCGTAGCTCTCGCAGGCCTAATCGATGGAGGCGAGGCAATGGCCGTGGTGGTCGTGGCGGCGGGTCGTCGTCGTTTCCAGAGTACGGGGATGGCTCGGATGGTCATCAGAACAACAGTCCTACAGGCAGCGGAAAACAGGACGAAGGTGGTGCTCGGATGGATCGCAATACCCATTCAAGTGCAGCGTCCCGCGGTGGTTCGGCTCGCGGTCGGGGAATCGCATGGCGAGGCAATGCACGAGGTGGTGGGATGGGGTCTGGTGGTAGAGGAGCCAGTTGGGGATCCCCATCCCCATCATCCGGTCCGCCACAGCAGCAGTTTGTCCCCCGTCAAGCTCAGCCGCCTGGCCAAGTCCAGTCACATCGCGGCCCCCAGGGTCAACATGGTCCTCAAGCTCATCATGGCTCTCTTCCCCACCATGGTCCTCCTCCAAGTCATTCTCAGCACTGTCCTCAGCATCATGCCCAGCCCCGTTCTCATCCTCCGTCTTCCCTCACCGCGGCTCCTTACTCGCAAACTTCCTACTCCATCCAATACCCCCAACATCTAGGTAACCGCGTCTAGCAGACGGCGATGCCTTTTCTGGTAATGGCAATGCCTTGGCAGGATTGGGAGAACTTCCCTGGAGTGGCTGGAATAGAAATGATGTGGTTGTTACAACATATGGCAACGTCGTACAGACCAGTTGTCTCGGAGGATAATGCCGTGCTGGGGGTTGCACCAGTCCCGTATCCGACGCTCTTGGGAGGTGGCTTTGACATGGGTTATGGTTGGACAAACTGGTAAGAGATTGAAATGAAGGTGGTGCCGATTTGGTTAATATGTTTAGACCGACAGTACTCTAGGTTACCTGCATGCGCGTATTTCTCTTTTGGTTTTCGCTTGCTTGTCTCGTTGTCTCACTCCACTCTGTACGACTGGGCACGATAGGGCTATGACGGTTCCATGCTTCAGACCGGGGAGATTTTTGTCAAGGTTTCGTCAGATGGACGTGACTGGACAGCCGGACGGGCCCGAAATTAGTGTCCCCATCCCGTCCTACCCGCGAGACGACGTTACAGCGCCCCGTTTTATTGTTAGCGGCCGATTCGTCGATCTTCCCCTCACGCCCGAGCGCTTACAACACCCCGGGCGCGATGAGATCGAGCCCAGAATTAGATCTTGGCAACCTCAGGCAGGGGAGCAAGGTAGTTGTGGGAGGAGCTGAAGAGCACGCGATCGGGTTTTGTGGGGGTTGGGCCGTTGAGTACCTGGTACATTGGATCTTGTAAGGCTGAGCCTGTGTGCCATTTTGTTCTGCCTGCCCGTGTTCTGCCTGCCCGCGTGTTCTGTCTGTCTGGCTGTCTGTCTGTCTGTCTGTCTGTCTGTCTGTCTGTCTGGCTGTCTGTCTGTCTGTCTGTCTGTCTGTCTGTCTGTCTGTCTGTCTGTCTGTCTGTCTGTCTGTCTGTCTGTCTGTCTTCCATCTGCCCAGGGCGGCCTGTCTCGTCTGGGTTTTCCCGTCTACCCTCCCAGCCTAACTAGTAAAACAGGCTGCCCAAGAGTCTCTCGCAGGCCAGGAAAACATCGGGAGTGGCCAGGAAAACGCCCATGACGCGCCTGCACACCTCGGCGGCCACCATCTTGGATGTCACGACGTCCATCCCGCCAAGTCCCCGGCACGGATCCGTCTCCCAAACGATGTCCCGAATGCTGGCCACCTCCCCGCTGGCGCCGCAGCCCTGGAACCCGGCGTCGATGACCAGCTCAATCTGCTTGAACCCGGACATGCTCTCGTGCATGTGCACCCGGACCTCTCCCCTGTGGTTGGGGCCCTCGGCGTAGATGAACCACCTGTCCTCGGTGACGCACAGGGGATGCTGGAGCTCGAGGAGAAGGAGGACCAGGCTGTGGGAGATGACGTTTTCGTCGGGAACCGCGTGCTGCAGCGGGGGCAGCAGGTTCCTGGTGCGCTCTGGGAGGAAGCCGAGCTGGAGGTCGGCGACCTGATCGGGGTTCAAGAGGACGGGCCAGCTGCTGGAGACGGGCTTGACAAAGGGGTGGTTCTTCCAGTGCCACGGAGCGACTCTGTGAGAGGGCTTCCTGCCGCGCTGGCCGTAGAGGTACCACTTGGTGATGAGGAGGTCGCGCTCTTGGTCGGAGAGCAAGCTCAGATCCATGCTGTTGTAGGGCGGGTGGGATTGAAGGGTGTGTGTATGTGTAGGTGTATGTGTAGGTGTATGTGTATGTGTATGTGTATGTGTATGTGTATGTGTATGTGTATGTGTATGTGTATGTGTATGTGTGGAGGTGTGTCTCAAGGCGTGTCAAGGCGTTTGGGCAAGATTCTCTGGGAAAGTGGAGAAGAAGAAGGGAATGACGGGGAAAAAGAAAAGAAGAAGCAGACGAGGACGAGAAGGGTTAGGAGGGTTATAAGAGAAAAGGCGGGAGGTGCAGGAAGAAAAGGCGTCCGGGATGGGGGAGGGGTGACAACTTCAGATAGGGCGCCTGCGTCCGAACGGCCGCAAAAAGAGGGGGGAATTGTGTTTTTCTTTTATTACTTGTGTGAATCAAGACCAATCAGAAACCCGCCGCAATATATGTATCGTCCCGTGGTGGCTTTTGAGGGCTTCGCCACCACCTGTCGTGCTGTTGGGGTGGTACAAGGCTCCAAGCTGCGTCGTATTTTGCTGCAAGTTCCCTTACATGAGGAGGCAGGAACGCAGACTTCTCCTCTTCGTATCAAACTGCCCTCCCACATCCCACATCCCACATCCAGAGAAAGAAGGAAATTGCCCTTTTGCTCCCCTTCCGCTCTCCTTCCTTTCCCATCACTTCCTTTCCTCTTTTCTGTTTCATAGCAAACAGACAAACATCTCCCATCAACCCCCCCATTCAACTTCCATCCAACTTCCATCCAACTTCCATCCAACTTCGCCATGTCTGACGTGGCTACTCTGCCGGCTTGCCAGTGGTGCTGGAACCTGGAAAGGGGCCATCTCCTGGTCTCGGCCGCCAACCTCAGCAACGGCACCGGCAGCGGGTGCAAGTCGTGCTCGCTGCTGCAAGAGGCCATCTCGTACTTCCAGCCGTTCGCCGGCGTTGCCCAAATTGCCATCATCGTCGACTGTGCCCTGTACGTCTATGTCGACAACCAGCTCCTCATCGAGCTCTTCACCGATGCCGGTATGTTTTTGCCCGCCTGGTGCCTCCCCTCCCGGAGCACCAAGAGATGCCGCCCGCGCCTCCATCCTGTCCATGATTTGCTGACCAGAGACGCAACGACAAAACACAGACTTCCCCGTCAAGTGGAGAAACATTGGCGTTGCCAGAAGCCCGTATCCCAACTTCAGATCGGGTCCGCCGGTGGACTTGATCAGGTTGTGGCTGAGCACCTGTCTGCGCGAGCACTTTGGCTGCGACCTCGAGAGAGAGCGGTGGCTGCCGACCCGTGTCATTGATGTCGGCGCCAGCGAGGAGGACGACATCAAGCTCTACGTCTCCCGCCCGCGCCAGGCCGAGCGATACGTCGCCCTCAGCCACTGCTGGGGAGACAGCTCCCCGGTGATGACCACGACGGCCACTCTCGCCGCCCACCGGCAGGGCTTGAGCTTCGGCCCGGAGACGCAGACGTTTGCTGATGCCGTCATCCTGACCCGGCTCTTGGGTTATCGATACCTGTGGTGAGTTTCTTTTTCCTGGCATCCATCCGCTCGTTCGAATCTTTCGCTGACAAGGCATTCCCCAGGATCGATGCCCTCTGCATCATCCAGGACGACGAGGCCGACTGGGCCCAGGAGGCGTCCAAGATGAAGCAGACGTTTGGCTGCGCCGTCGTCACCTTCTCGGCCGACGCCGCCGACGACCCGTCCGGAGGCCTGTTCCCCAGCATGCTGGACCGGGCAACGGCTCACCGGACGTACCCGATCAACACCATCGGCCCGTACGACGAGCCCGTCACCGTCTACGCGCGCCAGCGCTGGTCGCTGCCGTCGGACCCGCAGAGCGCTCCGCACTCGGCCCTCGTCCCGGAGCCCTCCCGCCTCGAGACGCGCGCCTGGGCCCTGCAGGAGCGCATCCTGTCGCCGCGCCTGCTGCGCTTCTACAAGGAGGAGGTGGTCTGGTCGTGCCGCAACTTCGACGGCTGCGAGTGCCGCCTCGGCCCCGGCGCCTCGCCCGGCCACGGCTTTCGCCACATTGTCAACTCGAACCTTCGCGCCATGCGCAGCGGCTGGCCGAGCCTCGTCGCCGAGTTCACCAACAAGGACCTGACCTATGCCTCGGACCGCCTGCACGCCGTGTCGGGAGTGGCGGCGCTCATCGCCGAGTGCGATCGGAGCCAGTACATCGCCGGCCTCTGGCTCAACGACATTGTCTATTCGCTCATGTGGATCAGCGACTACCGCCGCGCCAAGCAGCCCGTCACCCGCGTTCCCGATCGGAGGTACGCCCCGTCCTGGTCGTGGGCCTCCATCGACGGGCCGGTCGTGTACATCGGGCGCCACATCGACCAGTTCGGCCGCCGCCGCAGCGGCCAAGACCTCGTCCAGCCCCTGCTCAAGGCGGTGCAGGCGAGCGCCATGCCCGTGACCAGAAACATCTGGGGCCCTGTCGAGAAGGCCTTCCTCGCCGTGCGCGGCCAGGTCCTGCCCGTGGCCTTCAACGCCACGCAGCAGGTCTGGCGGCCGTGCCCGCCTCCTCCCCGGCGCGGCGCGGCCGAGTCGCTGTTCCACGGCGGCCTGTCGGCGTGGAGGATGGCCACCATGGTCGCGGCGCTCCCTCCGGTGATGCCGCCGCGCATCGAGCCCACCGTCATCTTCGACGTGCCCATCGAGGCCCTGGAACGCGGCGAGGGCGGCCAGCCGGTCAAGTACGCGTTCCTCCGCGCCGGCAGGTACATCTGGGGCGGATCCATCTCGACCCAGAGCACCGAGGTCGTTGCGCTGCTGCTGGTCTGGGCCGGCGAGGCGGCAGGCGTGCAGGCGTACCGGCGCCGCGGCATCGCCCTGCACGCCTTCGACAGCGAGGAGATGTGGGAAGGCATTCCCGCCCAGGACCTGATCCTTTGCTAGAGGGCGTTCGTGGGCATGGTCTTGGTGCTGCTACCGTCAGCAGTTTGTTTGTGCGTGACTCTCTGGAAACAAGAAGAAAAGAAGACGTGTTTTATGCTTGGGCCTGGACAAAAAGGAAAAAGGAAAAGAAAAAAGGGGAAGAAGAGTGATGAAGCAACAATGGGGGCTTTCCTTTCTGTAGCATTTCTTTTTCCCTGCGACGTAACAACCGGTAATTAACGTCCATAGCTTGATGGACAAAAGTGAGCGAAACACAGCTGTGCCACCTTCCATCTCCCCTTGACTGCCGGGCACTTACACACGCCCAACTAGCTCCACGTCAGTAGAGGTCCAAGTTAGCTCTGCCAGTCGGGAATAGCTTCCCGGTCCCCCGTCTAGCTCAGTGCGGGGAGATATCCAGGGGTAAAGAAAGGGGGCGAGTTTGCGGGGCTTCAGGATGGACTTATCCACCCGGGAAGCAGTTTGTGCGTGTGGGAACTACAAACTGTTTTCCGGGGGCATGCGGTATAGTTAGCCTTTCTGGGCCTACCTGCTAGACTTCTACGACACGCCCGACAGCGACGGCGCTCCCGCCGCAGCCGAAACCAGAAAACCCTACATGTCAACTTGAACTCGGTCATCAACCAGAGCTATCTCGCGCTGCACTTCTTCCGTCGCAGTCCGAGTGTGGGCGGGTTGGTAAGTCGGACGCGCGTGCAGCCACTCCTCTTACCAAACCCCTGCAAAACTCTTTTCGCAAAAAACACAAACAAGCCGCAAGAATCCAAAGACGCCGACCTGTTTCCATCGTTTTGAACCGCCAGTGTCCATCCCAGTACTGACTGCCCCCATCTACTCGGCATCCAAAGCCGGCGTCATCCACTTCATGCGGTCCATCGCGTTCCCGTACCACCACTCCAGCGGCATCCGCGTGTACGCCACGTGCCCGGGCACGGTCAAGACGAACCTGCTCGACGCCAAGCAGTGGACGGCGTTCCCGGAGGCCTACTTCACGCCGCTTTCCCGGATAGCCTTAACCGTCGAGATGCTGGTCGAGGGCGGCGACATGACGGATGCGTGGGGCCGCAGCGTTCAGCGACGGGGAGAAACTACGGCCTCGCTGTCGAGATCAACGCCGACAGGTTTTATTTCCGCGACATGCCCGACTTTTGCGACGAGGCGATGAGGGTGGTCATCGAGGCGACGAGCATGGAGAACCAGTCGGCGAGGTGGGAGGAGCACAAGGCAAAGGTAAACGGGGGCCCGTAATGTGTCCATGTTGTGGACAACACGTCAAGCACAATATACTCTCAGGCTGTCATACAGCAAAATTCAGCGCTTTTATTCTCTGGAGCATACTTAGCGTTACATGATATCCTGTACCCAGAGACTCAATATATGCCTTGGAGCATATTCGACTGGCGTGGTACTCCTTTTCGGAAGAACAATATCGAGCGGAGAATCCTTGGCGCTGATCAGCCAGACTCAATGGATGAAGCCATCCGGACAGATCTCCTAATCATGACCGAGGAGCTCCCACACCACGGCACCAGTGAGTGTCATTCCGGGAATAGTAGCTCACTTGGTCGAGGTCTTGGCAATTTTCTGGATAAAGATTGCCCTATTCTGGAGTACGATCTCATGTCAACATAATGGCTAGCATTATATCACTATTCTCTTATGAAGCAATGAGTCTTATTGTAAAAATACTGCTCTATTTTTGCCCTCATACTCGGGGTTTCGCATCCAGATATTATCACACTTTCCAATTCTCTCAAATTGCCTGGATCACCTATAATGGCAAACACCAACCCGGCAGATGGCCATGTGCAGATCAGCCACAAGTTCACCTTGGAGCACTTCAAGTACGAGAATGATGTGCACTACCAGCGTTGGTCAATTCACCGCCGCCCATCGAGTACCCGAAACTGACAGCTTACAGCATGCGTCAAGGTATCCATCTACTTCAAGAAGAAGAAAGGCGTCTCATATGAGCACTTCTCTAAGCACTGGGCTCAAGTGCATGCGGACTTGACAGTGGCTTCGAAGAACTTTGGGCTCTTCAGAGTTCAAAGGTACACTCAGGTGCGACGGGGATTCGATTCGGTGTCATGCTGTATTTTAACGTGGCTCGTAGCACCACCAACTCCCCGAGATGAAGGCAGGGCTTGCCAGGATCGGAATGAGCGCCATGGACTTTGACGGATGCTCAACGCTTTGGTTCAAAACATGGGACGACTTTGAGGGCTTTTTTACCAGCCCCGACTACGAGGGCAGCTTGACTGAGGACTGCAAGCACTTCATGGACCTGGAGGGGGGCCTCAGTGTCTTTGCCGGGTACGTCAAAATCTCGCAGCACTGTTCTTCTCGAGTCATCTGACCGTTATTGCAGCCACGACGTTATTGCATTCGGGAAGGGAATACCCGGCGTTGATGACCAGAACGGAATCACAGAATGTCCTGCATATGTCTAGGGGTGCACACTCTGGAGGCTGATGTTCTGTGTTGGTGGAAAAGGGAGAGTCTAGGCTCCCTGGATGAGGCTCGGTTCCAAGTTAACCCGACGGCCGTTTCCGTCAATTTCTACTGCCCTGCAATATGGTGTCCAGAGCTTGAACCGCAGCACTCCAATAGTGAGCATGTCACCATCAACGGAGCCCGTACCCCGAACGCTACGGCCCTTGAACGCCTTGTCACCCTTCCTGGAGCGTTGCGAAAATGCGAAGCGACAACCGTTCCTTGACCCGCAGCCCATATACCTTAATCCGAAGCCGAAAACAAAGAAACACGCCCTTGTCAACCTACAAGCATTCTCAGATGAAGGCCGTCGCCGAGGCAAGCTTCGGGAAATACGTGGCACGGTTCCATGCACCTCTACACCGCGATTGAGGGAGTGTTTTGGGTGGACAAAGGTCAGCGGTCAAGAACTATGGGACCTGGGTCCGAAGAATCGTCCGCCAAGTGACACGTTGGATGGTCTTCACAGAGAGATCAGTCCGGATGAGGAGTACTATGCTATTGTGTACGGATTCATCCCTGAAAACCCGCCTGCCCTAAACAGGGACGTCATACAATCACAGCTGGACTTCTATTGGTTGGTCGGCTTTTGTTTGGTCGTGCCAATGCGGCTTGAGAACTGGAAGGGATTGGGGATTTTGATCGATATGGCCGATCTGCTATGTCCTTGGCATGCTGGATGGTTTCCGTCTCTATACCATCGACGTATTGCAGTGGAGCTTGACAACGAGGTAGAGGAATGACAGCATCTGTGGGCTTTGCAAACCCAACCCATCCCGCTGCACGGCACCTATATGCTGCATTGTGATGTTGAAGTAAGGGGAGGAGTAATGCTCCTAGCCCTATAACATTGCCATGGCTCATAGGTAGCCCTTGCTCAGTACAAGCCCTGGCTCAGTGCAAGCCCTGGCTCAACACGAGGGCCCAGCTCTACACAAGGGCCCAGCTCTACACAAGAGCCCAGCTCTACAATAGCCACAGCTCTATCGTCATCTAAGCTGAATAGGGGCCAGCGCTCCTAGTTGGCACAGGCTAGACTACCTTCAAGGGTCATTACCGCGAAATTGTTGTTGGCCTTGATATCTATGATTCCCGAGAAGGTATATAAAGCTACGAGGCCGCATTTCACTGGTGCTATCTTGTTCTGGCCTCATCGTTCTCATATCCATTCTGCTGCCATCTGATTTCGATCCTGATACCTACCAACATGCCGGGGAAAAATACGATTCTCAAAGAGCTGACCAAGCCCAACCCCCATGTAAATAACATGGCAAAACCGGGTGCTAACACGACTAGCAGCCAGTGGGTGATGATCGAAGGCTGGAAGTTGTGGCAGGATTTCACCGCTGAGAGGTTATACACAATCTTCTCTGATGTCGTTGAGGCTGAATGGAACGTGCGGAGCGAACTGCATGCTACGCCAACGAGTTGGGACGGCCAGGTCTTTGATGAAGATGGACTTGAGCATACCGTTCTCACCACGCATATTCTGCCGCCAGTGAACGCCGCTCTTCAACATGGTATCCGATACACGCAGCTCGACAAGACGACGGGTATCAATTTAAGCAGAGCTGGACGCACTTACTATGAGCCAGGAGGGGATCGCCGATTCAAACCTGACTGGGCTCTCTGCTCCAATAATCACGCTTCAACCCTCGAGGACGGAAGTTATCGCTACCACAGCCTCATGCCAGGAGATAGCAAGCTTTCCAACAAATGGCACAGCACATTTTACCAACCCGGTGCAAACCATGCTTACTGGAGGGATCCTGTGCATCAGATTGCCCAGTATTGTATCACAGCCAATTCTCGATATGGATTCATCATCACAGACAGCGAGCTCGTTGCTATACGAATTCGGACCGAGCCCACTGGAGAAGGCCTCGCAGCTGACAGGTCTCGTCGGCAGCAGCCCCAGCATTCGCACCACGCTTCTACAAGCACGGATGTGTCAAGGCTTTCTACGAGCATGCGAAATGCATCGATAGCAGATTCGTCGTCCTCCTGGAAGCCTAGCGGCCCGACTGTTGACAATTATCCAGTGGAATACCGGGCGATTCCGTGGGATAGTCACGGGAGGGGGAAATCCCATTTGACTGTACGCTTGGCTCTCTTCTACCTGGCTTGGATGGCTGGTGTTGGGCGCCATGAACTGCAACATAGCTATCCGAGCCTTGACTCCTCGTGGTTCAGCCTCGACGGCTCTTGCCTGCACAATACCACGGGCCTTGTTTCGAAGAAGGCCGCAAAACGGATGGAGTACTCGGATCCTTCGGGTGAAAGAGGGCCGAGGTGGGAGACTACTGAGGGCGGCGATGACGGCGAATCATTCCAAGTCCTCACCTTAGAGTCGGTGCTCACGTTGGAGGTTACGGAACACGCTGGGAGAAACCACTACTATTATGTAGATGAGGGGGAGCCAGTCGTAATAACCAGCGAGATTCCGATCTACGACAACAGCGGACAGCAATACGGATACTTTCGAGGGGCTGACATGGAAAGTTGGAACCCCACCACGGCCCTCAGGGAGTTCGGGCAAGTCGAAGAGGAAGAAGCACCGGAAATGAATGGAGTGGAGAGGTCGGTGGCGAGATTGGTTTGCAATTTTGAGATTTGTTCTCGGGGCTTAGAGCATAGCAAACAGATATTCATGACATGTATGTGCCTTGACTGCTTTCTTAGTGCATGTGTGTTCACCCCGATAATCGATAATCCTCGTTCACGGCCCATGGTCTGATGAGCGAGGCTCACTTTTTAGTGAGCGGAGCTCAAGAGCCGTATGCGGCTTCAAGTGGGGCGATGTTTATCACTAGCCAGTAAAGTTCTCTCGTAAAACGTCGGAGCATGGAACGACAACTGCGGTTTATTCACTTGGACTAACACAACGAGGTTGGTAAGAAGATTTCACTCAAGTCTCGGTGAGTGCGGCATTCGTTCTATCATCATCAGAGCGTCCTCTGTACAGCACACCACACCACAGCACACCACGTCCACGTTGGCTCTTGCAGGCAACCCAAAAGCGAGTCGCCAGCAAGGATGTGTTTCGTATCACACTGGCTTCCCAGATCCTCCACACAAGCCACAGAGATAAGGACCGTTCTTTCCAGAGCCCTTGCAAAACTCGCACTGGCCCTCGTCAGCCATATTCACCGTTGATGGTGAAGCTCAGTTCGCCTGTCAAGATGAGTCAACCTGGCGTAGAGATCAAAGGAATGCTATATGACAGCAGTGGACATACTTTAACGTAGTGGTAGTAACGATTAAACGTGTAGTTGACTAGAGTCGTTCGGAATTCCATGAAGAATGGCTGGCTTTCCTGGAGGGGGTAAAGGAGTCCTTTTGAGTGTGGAATGCTTGCCCAACTTGTTCGGTTAGGTTCGGGTCGGAAAGAACGTTTGGGTCATTGGGTGGGTCATGTGACTAGCTCCGTTTTAGACGGGGCGGCTTCAATCACGACTCATGTTTCTCGGCTCTATCCTCGCGATTCCTGAAACCAAGCGATTTCCGACTCCGAGAATACCTTGGCCAGGGAGAGGATGGCTTTGTCTTCAAAGCTCAGATCGATGGGCAAAATCCCGTTGCCGTGAAAATTGTGAGTCCTTGTTCTTCAGTCTGGCTCCCTCGCTAATCTGCGATTGCTTGACAGTTCCTACACAACCGAAAGCCTGAGCCGATCTATGGCGTCGGGCGATATTGGGCATTCGAGAGGGAGTGCCTCAATTGCGCTCTCCTCGAGATGATCGACGCCAGCCTACACCGCGCGCGAACGACAAAACGGCCGATCTACTTGTTTCCAAAGCCCAAGACAAGGATGCAGGCACTTCGTAACCTTTTTGCCTTCTCCGACGAAGCCGGCGAGAAGGGCTCGCCGCCGGACTACTTCGAGCCGTTCGCACCCGATGTGCGGGTAAACGATTGTTTTGGCTGGACGGAACTGTCAGGAAGCACCATCAATGCCGCTTTGAGCAAAGCTCGCGTTCCCATGGACATAGACAACGGCGAAAGATACTTTGCTATTGTCTATGCCTTTGTCCCCAAAGGGAGGCTTGAAGGGGGGGCGATTCTGTCGCAGCTGGATTTTTTCCACATTGCTGGGTTCTACAGCGTCCCATTTAACCTCACTAACTGGTTGGGTACGGGTGTTCTTGTCGATTTTTCAGACATTGTATCCCCGTTCGCAGACCGCTATGACTGGGATGAACACAGGTATGGAATGAATCAGAGAATGTGCCGTGGGATAATCAATAGCCTCGTAGATCAAGGTGTTTTAGTATAATATTTATTATTTGATAGCTTGTGACCAGTCCGGCTCCTATAGCGCTTGTGTCCGCCGCCTCACAAATCCAACGTCGCTACCAAGTGTTGTTGGGGTCAGTGATGCTGATCAGGTCCTGGTAGTAGATGGAGCTTATCGCCCTGATTATCAAAGGTGATATAGTCGCTTGACCTAGGATACTTGACAAAAGGTCTAAAACCAGATTCCTCATCGCTCATCATGGTACAGCCGACCAGGGTGTGCACAAGCTGATGATGGTTCTGGACTAGGTCGAGCTTCCCGTTACTGTAGGCCCTCGAGCCATCGAAGACTCAGATCTCCAACGTCACGCTGCGGACGAGGAACGCATGCAAGAAGCGTCGAGCGGGCTGGGTGTCGAATGCCTGCCGTACAAGCACACAGAAGCGCTGAAGTCGCCATCACCCTCGGCCACGACAGGGACGTTGCCATGATGGAATTTGCCAAATACGCGGTGCTACCTGCGACGGCCTGGGTATCAGATGCCTCGAGATGAATGTTGGCTACAAAGGGAGAATCTGGTGCGCTGACGGACTGGGTACGGAAGCAGGGGCTGTCCTGGTTGGGCCCAACGACGAGGGGTGTCCTGCATCTTCTTCTAGATCGCAGCACACCAGGGCTTGTTCTCAAAGTACTTGGCAAAAAGACCATCGACACCCCGTAACACGTTGTCTTTCAACTCGTTCCGGGAGGACTAAAGGGCGGCCTCGGATGGCAGACTGAGCGAGGGGATCGACGACATGGTGGAGCTGCTGGCCTAGGTTAGCTTTGTGTTTTTGGGTCAGCAATTGCTAACCGACCTTGGGAGAAGTGTAGGTAGGCAAGATGGGGATAGCGATGTCTGGAACCCAGTTGCGTTCTCTCTCGCCCTCGACGTTTGAAGCCTTCGTGTTGGAACCGAGAGAACAAGCGGGAGTCTGAACCTTGGGAGCATTGACGGTTAGACCTAGTTGATTCACACCCAAAACCAGGAAGATTCTGAAAGAAGAATCGGGCTGCAGAGTGCTGTGCTGCAGGAACACAGAAAATACAATGCCACAGGAGATACTATTAATGGATCCCGTGTTCCCAGAAACAAGCATCAAGCCCCGCAAGCGCCGCACTCTTTATCATGTTTTCTCAAGATTCTCCATCACTTGGTTAGCCCACATCCTCAACTCTTCCGGTGATGCCCAGACATCTGCATCCGCGAGGGCATTGCTGAAGAGTGTTTCCAATGAACGGGATGAAACGCGAACAACACCAGGCTCGTCCGCCTTGAGACCTATGAGACCGTCTGAGCCTTTCAACAGCTCGGCCGCGGTTGGGCGTTGAAGCGGATCCCGGGCCAGACATGCCTTCATTGTCCGAACGATGGAAGCCGGGACGAGCACGTCTCCCAGCCCCTTTTCGTCATACACGATGGGGTGGTTGGGGTCAGTAATGGCCATTGCCTTTGGTGCAAGGCCTTGGATGTGGGCAAATGGCTGCTGCCCGTAAACCATTTGATAGAGAATGCAGCCCAGACTCCAAACGTCGCTGGGCTTCCCGAATTTAAAGGCTCTGTCGGCAGCCGTGGACTGGGTCGGATTCGAAACGCTGAGTGTCTCTGGAGCCATGTAGTTGGGGGTTCCCGCTACTTGATCTTTGTAAACGTTGATAGTATCGTCCGGAATGGAATTGGCAATGCCAAAGTCAACAAGCTTGAGAACGCCATACACCAAGACGAAATTTGCGGGTTTCAGATCCGAGTGGACAATGTCAAGGCTGTGGATGGAAGCAACACAATGAAGCAGCTCGAGCCAGAAGTGTCCAACAAAGGGGAGATGCAGTTTTGGGCTCTGTTTGTGGCGGTCTTTGATGAGCTTGTCCAGGTCTATTTGACCCATTTCCATGACCTGTACGGGTTAGCAGTAGAAACAAGAGCCCCAAGCAAGCTACCTCAACTCACCATCTGTAGACAGTTTTTTGTTTCGTCAATGGCCCACTGATTCAGGCGAACTACTCGGTTAGTTTGATTCAAACTCTCTAGAAGAGCAACCTCATTTCTGATCAGGGCTTTCGATCGCTCGTCCATGTGCTTGAGAGGAACTGTCTTGTATGCCCATGACCGATTGTTTGCCGAGATGACTTCATATACGCGCCCGCTTCCGCCTTTGCCCAGCTTTCTTAGCACAGTATATAGTGTGCCTTGGACGTTGATGCACTTAGTCGGCCTACGTTTAGCTGCTGTGGAACAAGCACCCATGTCCACTGGTTCCGGTGCGGTTGGTGGAGGAGCGGCCATGGGTTTCTGCTCAGGCGAGCAGTTACTTGGTCGGTTGTGTCTTGAGTCCCGGGATCCAGCTTGAGGAGATGTATGTGATGTTCTTGGAGCGGCCAGATCTGCAGACCCATTTTCTGGGCCATTATGATCCTTTACCGCACGAGGGTATGTATCTGCTTGCTCCCAATTAGCCGTTGCCAAGATGAAGCCAACCTGACTCCTCCAAGTTTCCTTTGTTTACCGATCCCACGCATCACGATTCGAACTCGCAGTTGGATGAAACAAACGGCTTCCTTGATTGACACAGGCATGATGAGCATGCGCCTTACCGATTAGGCCCACTCGCTCAAAGACAGGGGATTGCCAGGCAATGGCGCCTCCCACGTTAGACGCCTGCGGTGCCACGGGGACTGGGGCGGCCTGCTTTGACGTTCTCCTTGGTGGTTGTTGAAGTGAGCTGGAGCTGGCTGAAGCCGGCGACGAAGGACTGGCATTGACTCGGCGCGCGCCGAGATGCTGACCCGGGGTGGATGCTGGTGGATTATTGCACACAATCCTTGCCAGTTTCATAGCCTCGTCTTCCTCGATTTCCGTCGGGGCTGTCTGCTCTTCAGGCACTTGGCTGGTTGATCCGTGGGCAGTTGACGAATCGTAGTCATCCAACAACGCCCGTGTGATGGCGCTGAGCTGGATGTGAGGGAGAGAAATGTCATCTTCTGATATATCAATTGAAGTAGATACCATAATGTCTAACTTTAGACTGAAGTTGTAGGTAAGAGGAGAAGCTGATGGATGGATGGCCTGATCTGGCGTGCGCGCGATGCTATCTTTGTTTGTTTGTGTTTGCTTTCCGGTCCCGCGTTACTACACAGACGTGATGCTGGACGTGCGGAATAAACATTAATCCGGGTTTCAGCCCCCAACTCTACAGTCCCCCAGCTGCAGTCCATACCGAGAGTTGCAGTTGGCCGCCTCGGTTCGAGGCCACTATCTTGGTTTCGATGCTGCATGCAATGGGGGCAAATTGGAGTGGACTGTAGCTTGTCTGGTTGAAGGTCTGACTGTCACCTGGTTGCGCCCAGACTTTATCTGCAATGAATGCCCTTCATAAGTCGAGCATCGGCCTCTGGTGCGGTCTCCCGGATGGGATCTGGTATCCCCTGATTAAGCCAAAGGACCAGAGAGAAATCCATCATGTTGCCCTCGATGATATTACCACCTCGTCGGCCGCCAGTGGAAGGCACGAATTGGGGTGCGATTCTCGCCGACATTGACGGCTCGACGTGAACAGTTGGGTGTCTAGAAAGGGCATGCCGTTAGCAGAGGCATATGCACCGACATATTCCAAGCCAGCTCAGAGCACTCACGGAGTTTACAGGCTTGGGCCTCGGCTTTGATTTCACCCAAGGTATCCAGTTCTGCGATGACCGTATCGGTGGGCGACTTCGGCTTGCGTGTCCGTGGACAAGCGTCGTCACTGTCGGGAGCAAAGGCGTCATCAGGAGGCAGAAACCAGCCGTTTGTAGCGCGGGGAATCATGGCCCTTATGTCCTCCTTGAGTCATGGAGCTGAATTGACGGGTGCTGGAGGGAAAGTCTGATGGATGGAAGTGAGCCGTCGAGCTTCATTGTCAGTGTGGGAACTGCTACCAGGTTAGGGGGATAACCGGGTATGGATATATTGAGGGCTAGCAGCATCAGAACCACCAGAACCACCAGCAAGCCGGGATCCAAAGTTGCCACTACTTTGCACTACCCAATCCAGACACGAAACAACCGACGTGCGTAGTGGCAAAACACGAACCGCACAAGCATAAATGGACATGGCAATTAAGAAACGCCATGCTTGAAATATCCATCCCTCAAAACACGACCCCTCTACGAAGCCATTGACCAAGGTAGTGAGGTAAATCCCATTCGGCTCCATCCAGTTCCCTCCGTAGGACAATACCGGTTGAACGCAAGCCAACGTGGCTGAACAGGCTCATACATCCGTAAGCCTCCGGTGTCCAGCATGCCCAGAACCAGATCGCCGACTTCTCCTAGAGTGTGATACAGCGCCAGGTTCGCCGAGGCCTATCAGATGTGAAAACCTAGATAATGCAGACGCTATTTGCTCCTATGCCAGGCGGTATTTGCTGGCATGCGTTCGTTGATCCGTATCCTCATGTGTCCATCCATTCCGATGCTCCTTCCGTCGAATGTGATGCAGTGTGGAACGGCCGGCCCTGTTTCTTCCTATGCTCCGACCTGCCTAAAACGTATATCCTTGCCATCCTAGAGAACTCCCAGCGTTGCCACAGAGGCCAAGTCCGTGTAGTTGTCCACCCCCCCTAAAAAAAAGAAAGAAAGAAAAGAAAAGGAAATGCTTCGACATTGTCCATCTTCCAAATCCTGTTCCTTGTACCCTAGGTCGTCCCCGTTTCCTCTGTTCCTTTTTTTTTTTTGTGGTCCACGTTTTCCGCTTTTGCCGTTTTTTCTTCTCAACTCGTCTCCTTCCGATGCAATGTGTAGTGAGGTTTTTGAAGAGCAAGTGTTTGAATAGAAGGACGAATGGAAACTTCGCCTGAATTTCCGCAGTATGGATTGCCCGTGATTTCTTTCGTGACCTTCAGTGCCAGGGCCTCCAGATTCGTGATCCAACCATGTTCCTTGCATATGCTGAGGGATCGATCCTAAAAACTCCTGCTTCAAAGATCCGGTAGGTGTCTAGTTCCGGCAGACATTGTGTTGTGGTAAGCAAATGGTATGACTGGGGATTGTGCCACGCCCGAGCCAAATGCCGGACCATCCGGATCAATCGCGCGCCATGCTCAATGCGACAGAAAGCAACTGTAAAAAGAAACCCAATGTAACCAGCCATAAAAACAAACCCCCACTGGAAGAGCAACTCCCCTGTGACCAATTCGAACCATCCGGAATCTGACTGAATCAGATTCCTGACCTCACAGAGGTCATATATTCTCAGGCCTTGTCCTTGAACGTAGAGGGGAATCATCCGAGTGTAAAATCCAAATAAACACCGAAAGAAAGCAATAAAAGATCTAGCCGGTGCTTGATGTAGAAAGTCGTGACTGTGTGTTGTACTGCGAATATCGCATGATGTAAAAGGAAAAAGCAAAAACCTTGTTAAAATAACATAAGACCCCCCAGGTTGTTAACCTTCCGCAACGAAACCTTTGACTACCTCCCCATCATGTGAGGGGGAAGAAAACTCGGCGGTGTGTTGTTAAGGACTCCGTTGGGGGACGCAGCCATCGGACTGCCATACATAGGGCCATTCCAACCATTGTTGACAAGCCCTGGAAATCCAGCCATGGCGTAAGGATGGCCATGCCCGGCATTCAGGGCTGGAAGGCCATGATAATTACCGCGGCCGGACCCGAGACCAGGTGGTGCCGACAGTCCCGGTGGAGGGCCGTTAGTGGTGAACCCGTTGGTTGACCCGGCCATTAACCCGTTCATCGCTGCAATGGTAGCTGCGTTGCTTTGACTCGGCGCCTGTCCGGACCTGACCCCGAGGGGGTTCTTGGAGAAGCTTAGTCGAATACCGCCTTTGACACTGTTGTGCAAGAGCTGGCCGTAAAGCTCATGTAGAGCCTTGGTCGCAAACGACACATCCTCGAACTCGACGAAACACATGGGCCCGTTCTGCTTGGTGCGGAAGCAGAGCCGTTTATAGCCTCGTTGTTTGGAAAACATGGCCTTGAGCTCTTCTTCCGAGGTATCAATTGGCAGATTGCCGACATAGAGTGTGTTGCAAGGCGGGTTCTGGTCGGCAGGGTTGACGGGCGGGAAGTTGTGTCGCTGGTATGGCTGGTTGCTCACTGGATAAGTGACGCCTGGGCTTGATCCATTCATCGGAGACATGGGGCCAGGATGCGCGGACATGGCTGTGATATACGGAGGCAGAGATGAAGGTCCCGATGGCGGTTGATTGTTTGTGTTCAGAGTCAAGCCAGCCAACCTGCTGATGGGAATATGGGGTGCTGTTGCCCGCCTCTGGTTCGTTGCCCCATTCTCAGCGTAAGCCACTGGGTCCTTCAAGAGATCGCTGGTCTCGTCGTCATCGGTAGAATCATTGGCAATAAGGGACTTTCCAGATATTCTCTGGGGTTCAGAGAGATGATTGCCGATGGGTGACTGCGGAGAGAAGAGGTTCTGGTAGTGGGCACTGGCATCCGGGTTGGGGAGTTCGTGGCCAGGATATACCCCGTTTGACTGTGGGGAGATATTCTCGAGCGATTGAAAGGTGCCATTGAAACGCGGAGGCTGCCGCGACCCAGGGCCTGAGGAAGCGGTCGATGAGGCGGAGCTAGAAGGGTTGGCTGAGACGGGATCGCTCGGGTAGCGGCGTGTTGACACGGGACTTGTGGAGAGAATATCGACCATCATTTCAGCGTCGTTTGAGATGTTGGAGCGGCCGTCCAGCATGTTCTTGGCTTCGCGCGCACCAGCCATGGTTCGAAATCTCAACAGGGCGGAGCGAAAGCCGGCGTCTTCAGACTGTTCGATGGGAAGCAACTCAACGTCGGCGAGTTCTTGAGACCAAACAACCATGAGTCGCAGAGATTCCTCGGAGGTGTTAAGAGGTAGGCGGCGGATAAGCACGCGAACCATGGGCGAGGGCGAGCTGGAGAAGGGTGTGCCAACAGGCTTGGTTGCTTCGCGATCGAAAATGCCCGTAGGATAGAGAGCCGGGCCGGGCATGGCGGATCGGACAGCGTGAGCAGGAGGTATGAAACCCGGGGTAGCCATGGTACCAAATTCGGTGGCGGTGGTGCTGGCGGTGGTGCTGGCGGTGGTGCTGGCGGTGGTGGTTGAGGAGGAATAGGGAGTTGCGCTGTTGGGATGTTGTATTGTCGGAAACGCGACCGTCGATGCGCCGGCAGGTGGTGTACTTAGAACGGCGTTCATCACCCAGTGATGAGGTGCATGCGCTGGGACCAGACCTAATTCGCTGGATCAAGAGGATCTGGGGCCGAATGCGACGATCGTGGAGATCCGAGGACTGGGGGTTGGTCGCAATTGCGAGCGTCGCGACGACGGTGACGGCGGCGGGTATAACGGGAGTCGCAGAGTCGCAGAGTCGCAGAGTCGCAGAGTCGCAAATGAGAGATGTCGGAGGGAGGCGCGACAGGGCGAACTAAAGTACCTGAGTGAGCGGTGGTGGTACGTGATCCTAGCGCGGTAAGATTCGGAGCTTGCTGAGTGTGCGACAGCGGGAGGTGACGAGGAAAGGCAGCGTGGGTTGTTGATCAGGATCAGAACCAGAACCGGGGAGCGCAGGAGGAACGACGCGCCTGATGGACCAAGAGAATTGGACGAGGGGGCCAGTTGCGACAGAGAAGATGGACGAGACCTGCTGGCGTTCGACGAGGTAGAAGTAACGGGGGAAGAAGTAGCGCGAGATGAGGGCGTGAGAAAGCGTGGGCGAGTGGGCGTGGCAGAGAGAGAGAGAGGGTGTGAGTGAGAGAGCGCGACAGAGTCGCAGTGGGCGGGAGTGGTGCGAGGTGAAGTGTCCCGGCGTAGGGGAGGGAGATGGGGTGCAGGAAGGGGGGGGGGCCGTAGTTAATGTACGGCGCGGCACACCAACGGGCAGCCAAGGAAGAAGCGAAAGCAGTAGCAGGAGCGGTATTAGGAGCGGTATTAGGAGCGGTAGTAGGAGCGGTAGTAGGAGCGGTAGTAGCAGGTGTAGTAGCGGCGGTAGTAGTCGCAGCGGTACTCCGTAGAGCGGTAGTGGTCGCAGCGGTAGTGGTCGCAGCGGGCACGGGCACGGGCACGGGCACGAGCGCAAGGTGAGGTTGAGCGATGTACCACCGCACGCCGAGGAGGTCAGGTATGGAAGAGGAAGCGGCGCGGCAACGGGCGGAGGGGGACACCGTACGCGGGATGGATCCAAAACCAAAAGCGAGCGAGGCGAAGGGGGCGGGCGAGTGAGAGAGCAAGGAGGAACGAGGTGGTGGGCGGTCCGACAAGGGAGGGAGGAGGGGGATAGCTAAGGTCTAGGTAGAAGTAGGTAGAGGAGGAAGGGAGAAGGGAGAAGGGAGAAGGGCGTTGTGTTGTGTGGATGGTTGGCTCGTGGCTCGTGGCTCGTGGCTCGTGGCTCGTTGGCGCTGGCTCGCTAGGTACGAAGCAGGTGGATGAGAGAAGATGATGGATGGGTGGATGGATGAAAGGACGGGATGGGTGGAGGAAGGGAGGGACAAGAGGGACGAGAGGGGCAGGAGGGACAAGAGAAGAACTATGTAGTATGTGATGATGGTGAGCAACAGCGTTGATGGCGAGTTGGCGAGAGCACCGCAAGTATTCGTACAAACAGACTTGGTCCATCGGGCTGGCTTATTGCCAGGTTGCTTCATCAATGCTTCATCAATGCTTCCTGCTTGCTTTCTGCTTGCTTGGCCGAGGCGCAACACAACACAGAGCGTTCAGACAGGCTTCCGAGCTCAGTGTGCGGTGCGAGATTGGGGCCGCCAGGTGAGGTGAGTGCGGCAGAGCGAGCCCACCCTCACTCCCGCCGCGTTACTGTCAATCAAAGACACCCACCCCCCCTGATGCTGAGGCGCTGTCGTACTTGATGGTCTGTTTTCTGGGTCAGGTCGCTCGCTGCACTCGCTGCAATCGCTCTGCTGGGTCACTTCTCACTTGCTTGGATTCCCCTGGCCAGGGCCTGGCCAAGCTGGGCCGCTTGGATCGATGCTGGATCGCTGGGACGTCGGGTCCGCTGGGGATTCACCCGTACTCGGTCCACAGTCCACCACCCACGCTCGTCCTAGCACCCAAGGGCCGGGGATGAGGGTCCGCCCCAGGGAAGCTTGGACCGAATCGGAATGGGTTGGGAGCTGCATCAGGCTGGATGGCCTGTGCTGTGCTTGCTGAGCTTCCGAGGGGAGAGTGACAGGATGGGGAGGGGTCGACGGGATCATGTTGACGATGATGATGGTGATGATGATGATGATGATTCTAGTCGCAAATGATGACAGGCACCGAGCTTAGCACCTGGTGCAATCCAACGAGCCCACTTAATAAACGTGCTAGGTGCGTGCGTACGACCGCCGCAGAGAGAGTCCGTGGATGCGACTCGCTTGCCCGTTCAGAGCGGCGTTGGTGGTGGTTGAAGACGACGTTGATACATGATGGCGATGCTTGTGCCAATGACGAAATCTCCGGTACTCTACAGAGTACTGGGTCGCTCTAGCTCCTCGGCCGTTGGCTTGACGAGCATCGATCGATTTATGTCATCTACCCATCTCATGTCACCCCTGATATGTGACGAATGGGCAGAAGGTAGGGTTGCGGCGTGTGGGTGCGAGACAGATAGCTGCGCGCGAGCTCACATGCTGTAGAGGTAGAAGGAGAAGCGCATGCAATGTATGATATCAGTCAGTGGAACACGCATGTCATACTGTGAGTTCGACGGTGGATTGCGTTCCCTCGGCGCATCAATGACCTGCAACCTGAATGACATTGGGTTGGGGAACATTGGATGGGATGGATGCATTGGACCAGGGGAACCTTGTGAACGAGAAGGGACTATCTAAATGTCCCAGCGCTTCACCTTCACCTTGGCAACAGTCCGGGCTTTGCTTTTCCTTCCAAAGTCTGCTCCCCATGGTCTGGATGGACAGCATGTTACTGTACTGTACTCGTACTTGGCACACCACTGCCCAGAACTCTCTGATGCCAGGGACGGCGGGAGCGAGAGCGGAACTGCAGGTGGAAGTGGAAGTGGAAATAGAGCGTCAGGGGGCGTGCCCGCAAATTGGCGCGAGATCGTTTTTGGCTCCAGCGCTATCTTACCAATCGGAGAGCGATCGCATTGGGTGGTGTAAAGTTAAAACATGACAAAAGTGAGCTCGTCTTGCGTCTGGTGATGGACCCAGGGCCCCTCGATGCATGCCGCGTCCGGTGGAGACTGAGATGGATTGATATAAAGGCTAATAAATGCGAGCATTGCAAGAAGCAAATCCAAACTTGGGGGCAACGACGAGTGCTGACGCTCTTCGATTGAAGGGGGGAAACGAGGCGAGGGGCGCCAGGGGGGGGGCTTTGTTGCAGCGCTCGTGAAGAGTGCTGACCGTTTTGTGCATCATTCGCGTTAGGTGGTAGTGTAGACGCTACCAGCCCTGCGTCTTGAATTGCAGGCCGTCGTCCACTACTGGAGTTAGCTGGATTGTTAGACAGAGAAGGGGGATGGGGTGGCATTGGTGGTTCCCAGCCGTGGGGCAGATGATGATGGTGGCTTGGTGCCCACGCAGTCCAAGCTGCGGATTCATCGTAATGCCGTGCTGCTGTGTACCGCGAGCTGCAGCTGCGATGCGCTGCGCTGCGCTGCGCCCCAAGGACCCGCGGGAAGCTGTGTCGCTGCGTTGCATGAAAGGAGCCTGAGCATGTGGGAGTCGAAGTGAATGAATGATTGAGTAAGGGAGGGAGTGAGAGGGAGTGAAGAAGTGGTGACGTGGGATTGTGATTTGCCAGCATGGACGTCGCTGCCGAGGAAGTCAAGGCATGCGCGGTTCCTTCCCACCACCACTGCCGTGCCTTCCAACACGCGTGTAACTTGAATGCCAACGTGCATTTGGCTCTTCAAACACTCTACACTCTACATCTACACTCTACAATCTGCATTCTGCACTTGCTTTTCCGCACCCACTTCTGTCTGTCTGGGTGGAAAGCATCTTGGGCCACGTCCACCACTCTGAGCGACACATTCGCAATCGCCCGCATAGACGATGCATGGCGAGAGTGCCACGGGCATGACGAAACCTGCGCCCGCACCGCACACCGGAGTCTCAGTGGCTAACACCGCGCCGCTATGCATATCATCCTTCCAAGAGCTACGGAGCTGTTCTCTTCCCTTCCTCTCCGGTGAACTTTGCTGAGAAGCTGTGGTAGAAACCTCCGGCTGAGGAAGAACAAACAAACAATTATGATCGGGCCTCACTTGTGACCAGCAGCCAGATCACCCCGGCGCAGTCACAACTTGACAAACCCGAGCCGTTTGAATGTTCTGGAGGGGGGCGTGTTTGTCTCCCACAGGAGCCACGTCCATCACCCCCTTCCCTGTCGATACGTATATGTCCGGGTCCATCCATCCCCGGCCACGGCCCCCGATGTCAAGTGTCCCGAGTAGGCACCGCAAACTTGGGCTAGCTTCGATGCAGGGCAGGGCAGAACAGGTACAAAACTCGGCCTTGGCACTACGCCTAGGCAATGGTGGACGGTAGTACGGGTTACTGGAGGGCACCAAAAGAGGGGGGACGGTCGACCGGTGAGCAACCGTGCAGTATCGGCCGCAGGGGTGGAGAAAACGTGCTGCCTTCAAGTCGGTACATGATTGCTCCTTTGGGTCCCACTCTACGTGCCCTGTCCCTGTCATTCAATCCGGCATGCAGCTAGGTGCCATCATTCGTTGCTCTAGATGGAATGCTCTTGCATCATGCCTCCTGTCGGGAACCATGTGGATGGAGAAAGGGTGGTGGTGAGGGGCACGCTGCTCAGACGAAGTACCTCGCACAAGGTGCAAGATGTTTTTGCTATCATCTGAAGCCGTGGCATGGCGCTGGCCTATCTGGTGGTTGCCGTGGCCGTTCAAGCGTTCAAGATGAAGGGGAGGCCGAGGCTCATTGATCCTTGGAAGCAACTCCTAGAGTTGAGAGAGAGTTGGGGGGTGGAAGAGAGCCACTCAGGCGTAGGTGGCTCCATTCCTAAACCACCATTGGGTCAAGATTGCTCGTTTGCTTCTTTCTTTGGTGAATATCATGATTCATGACGTTTCTAACATTTAATCAACAGCAGACAGAGATAAGACAGACACACACGAGACGAGACGAGACGAGACGAGACGAGACACCACACGGCTTCGGCACCTGGGCCATCCATCACCACCTCTCCACCACCACACCCCACGGCGGCAGCCACAATAGCACAAACCACCCACCCCTACCCATGTCGTCAAAGCCGGGAGGTGGCTCTGCCTTAAGCGGTGCTTGCCACTTGGGACATGCAGTTGGCCCAGGACAAGGCAAAGACCGGGGCACTGGCTCAGTAACGGGCGGCCTGCAGCTGTGGCCCACCGCCGCTGACATATGGACGGAGACGCGTGCGCGCTAACAGACGTCCTTTGCTGCGGCAGCAACCGCATCAGTTAATTGTCAAGTACCGGTAGACCAAGGGATCAAGGCCGGATCTGATCCAAACCCTGTCCTGTGACTCAGCCTCACTTGGGGGCTTTCATGGGGCTTGTTTGTTTTGTTGGGTCAACCCATCGTTTGCGGCTGAAGGTGAATTTTAGTTCCAACTTCTACCCGCATCTCGTCTCGACTTGGCTTGGTTTCTTGTCTCCAACTGGTTTCAGCAGCATGGCCGGGTCTCGCAAGCTAAGCCCCCCTCTTCCTTGAATTATTCTCGTTGTTGTCGGCTGTTTGCTTTTCGCACATGAAAGTCATGTGTGTTCCCGATACTCCCGTGCTCCGATACCACGCACAACATATCCCGACCTAAACAGGACCGAACCACTCGCTCAAGCTTTTTTTCTCTTTCATTTTAGTTACGCCAGACCACCCACCACGTACGTCGACATGGCTGATACTCGCCCATTGGTCGCTCTGACCCTCACCTTGATAGTACGGACGCGCCGGAACCAAACCCGCTGTCGGACGCCTGGATTGCCCTAGCATCACGGGACGTGCGTGCAAGGTGCGACACGGGGAGGGAGTTCCGTCTGCAAACCATCTTCCTGGGTAACATTTTTTCTAAGCAAGTGGTTAGACATCACCAACGTCAGGCAAGCCGGTACCTGCACTCGTCTGTAGCTCGTGCTGCTTCAGGTGTGCCGCGCGTTCTTCTCTCCCTCTTGGCCGGGGTTGGGATCAACTCATTCGGTGTACTGGTGTTTGTGGCGTGTTACATTGTCTGAGGCGTGACTGGCACCTCTCCGCCTCATTCGCTGTCTCCGAGGCAATTGTACGGAGCACATACACACCGTTTGTGAAAGCAGGCGGACGCCATGAGAATTCCTGTTGGAGGGCGGCTCGGCTCGCAAACTTCCCACGTTCCCATTCCATGCCATTCTACATTCCACCACTCACGTTAGATGTGGTTCCAGGTAAAGACACTGGTACGTAAAGCACGACCAGCTTTCTTGTCTCTGTTCCGTCTTGAGAAGACAGTATCTGCCCTCTTTAATTTGTTAGCTAAGAATGCGCTGTGCGCATTGACTAGTTAGACCAATGCTTGCTGGACTCGGCTCTTCCCCATGAATAGGCTTTTTCATTCTACTTTTTGTCGCTTTTTGTTTTCTCGTGCTCCCTGGGCCAATCCCTACCGCTCCTTCATCTCTTCGAACAAGACCAATCGGCAAAAGAAAAGTATGCAGACGCACCTAACATAGCAACAACTTGGGTACCCCCGGCCTGCCTCATGTCTGTTTTAGGGCCGTCAACGCTCTGTCCCGATTGGATCCTCATGATGCCAATCTTTTAGTCGACATAGAGTTCCGTCCCTTGCGGCCGCTTGACCATTGGCTTGCGGAGCAAACCTGTGTGACGACGAAATTTGACTTTGTCCGTCCGTGTCCTGTCACTGGAATAGGCAAAACCCCCTTCTTTTGTTTCTGTGAAAATTTCCACACGGACTTGGCGCCAGCGACGTTGGGGGAGATGGAAGATGTGGCTGGAGGGATAGATGTATCGGCTGGATAATAACCTTGTAGCGACCTTGGCTGGGAGAGGATGGGGACGATGGCATCAGCCACCGGCGAACGTGTACTTGACTACTGCAGAAGCCATCACGGGCTCGAGGGCTCACGGGGCTCACATGCAGAAATGCCGATCTCTCCACAGTCGTCGGATAGTCTACCCGCTTGTCTCCTCGAGGCTTGAGCCCCGTCATATCTCAACTAGGCACCATCGTGCGTGCATCCACGCGATGTCCCTGTATCTACGGTAACTTGTTGGGGATGGAATGGGGGTGTTGATTAGCAGACTGGCAGTACTGCGTATTGTATACATGCTAATTTGCAGGATGGACGAGACATGAAGTCACGGTGGAGTGCACTGAGGCGGGCGCCTTCCATCTCTCATCAATCGGTTGGCACGTGATCGCAACGATGACGCTGACGTTTTTGAAGCACAACGGTGAATAACATCGAGTTTCCTGAGTCCCAGCATCCCCAGGTTTTGTACTGCAGCCTTCACGTCCGTGGTCAATCCCACATTGACCAGGGAGGGACCTTGTTCCGTTATCAGCGACGACAAGCGACAAAGGGGTCTTTGCCGATCCGTTTACTTCCCCTCCCTCCCTCCTCGCTCGGCCTCCACCCTCAAGCACGACGTATTACTTCGCCCATCCGTCCTCGTGGCTTTCTCCGCCTCGCCTCGCTCTAAGGTGACCTCCCCCCCGCTGGCTCCAATCGGCTTATCAGTCTCGCTCGGCCTCGGCGTTGACCCAGCTTCCTCACTCGCCGCCGTCATTCAGGGATCTCGCATCCCTTCCCATTGCCCCCCTGGCCACGCGCCCAATGAGGGCGAGCCTGACGCCCGACCCAAGCCAAAGCAAGCAAGCAGCAAACACAGCAAGCACAGCAAGCAAACCTAGCCATCTGGGAAGCTTCTCGGGGGTGTGTGTGGCCCACTGCCCGCGGAAACGGGCCCCGGAATCCCAGCCTGTTGGCCGCTGGGACTAGTCTATCCCCTTCTTGGCGGCGCTGGGCTTTACTGAGCCAGGGCCTGAAGCTAAAGCTTGGTGTCTGGGAGTAAGCAGATGCAGATTATCCAATGCCATCGCGTCCCTTGCCCACCACCTCCCCCCCCNCCCCCCCCCCCCCCCCCCAAGCTCCTCGCGCTTCCCTGAGAAGCACCAGGGTCGGGCGCAAATTGCGTGCCATCCCTTGGCAACAGGGGTTGTGACACAAGCTTTTATGTACCGACCCACTTTCCTTTTTCTTTAACCAATAAGGCTGATCATTAGTCACAGTACATCAATCTCCAGCCAACCTCCGCAGTGATCTAAGTACTGGCACTTATCTGAGCTAATCTCAGGTACCAACAATGACATCTTGCTTACACCCAGTAGGCGCTACATTCAGCCGATGAAGGTATCTCCTATGCTACTCAGATACCAGCCTTGTGATTGGTGAACAGGAACATCGGTACATAAAAGCTGCCTTAGCGGATATTTCAGCCGCCGGTACGGAGGTATGGAGGGACGGAGTCGACGTTGGTCGAGTGCTGCCGCCTAGGGCCGAGATTCTAGACGCAACGATCGACGTTCTCGTGCGTCCCGTCCCTCATGTGACGTATGCTATCTGACCTCGTCGAATTTCCCCATCTCAAGACAGTTTCTCGTTGGGGGCAATGCGAGGGAACCCCTGCGCGGGGAGAGGATAGGTACCCTCCTACGAAGCAGCCCTATGCCCTACCATCAAAAGCAGCATCACCCATCTTGGCTTCCTTGGCCATAATGGATAGCAAGCAAGTGCAAGACTCAGTTCAGTAGACCGCGACCTCGACCGGCATGCTCTGGACTGCGCCGCTTCCGTCTTTTTTGCCCTTCGTTTCTCAAGGCGTTGAGACAATGCCGACGATTGCGCCACCGCAAACATCCGAGACAACCATTTCCCCATGGCACGCATGTCCTGAGTTACCGCCGAGCTACCTCACGTGCACTCGTCTGGTTTTCACCGACAGGCTAGCTGCCGTTGAACAATGCGGATGTGTGACGGAGCAAAGCACACAGCCGATCGAATGACGTCCATCGCCGGGCCGTTCCTCAGGGAGAAACTGACAGCTCGACTCGCTGATACAGGACTTCTTCCATCAGCAGACCATCTAGCACATTCCTTCTGCGGGGTGCTTTGGCCCGTTGACTTGGGTGAGGCACACGGAATGACAGGTGGAGGAGTGGTTCCTGGGCTAGAGAGTGACGACATTGACACCCTTCCCAACTGCTCTTCGAGATCGGACGTCCCAACAGCGATCGCCATAGCCTTCCCGGCGTCCCGCCGCTATCTTGTTTGCTTCTTCATGGCTGACAAAGTCCAAAACGTGAAGTGCAGATCGCTGGTCGCCTGACATCCTAAATGGCTTCTTGAAACAGGGCTCAACCTGATGGCTTACGTGCATTAGTCACTCCTCCGTTCCCTGATTCCCCTCTGGCAGTCATTGGGATAACAAATTGACTTTCTCCAATCAGGACGTCGCCTTTCGGCGGTACCGAGTGGCACTCTCTTTACTGCGACATGTAGTAAATGTTTGCTTTTTTTTCCACTCACCGGCTTTCAACCATCCGGAACCAATCATTTGATCTGAGTGCCAAGTCCTCGCCGCTTGTCAGCCGGGCATGACCTTGTATCAAGTCCCGTCTCGTTCGGCCCCCTCAGCGGCGATGGAGATAAGAGGGTGGCAAGTGAGGCAGTCGAAGACGAAAAGTGAGTCGCCATGTCTGTCTTGTGTTTTCAGTTCTAACAGTAGTAGACAACGGGCAGCCGAGTTGGCTTGGGCTCCCCAATTAATTCGACAGTATGGAGTAACGAGCTATCCAGATGGGATTCGATAGCTTTGGACCCTGGGTGGACTAGACCCAACTAGTCGGTGCCCCGCCAGATTATTGACGCGGCAAACAAACGTCGCTGTCAGCTCAGCTCCCTTTCAACCGTCGACGGGCTAGAAAAGTATTCTTTACATCTCACCGTCTTTCGTATTGAGCAGCAACGCCATCCGGCTGAATCTTGGGACGTAGAGAAGTGTCATCTCGGCTTGGCTACTAAGGAAAATGGGGGATATCCGAAACATGATCCGGCAGTCACCGCCGGTGGACGTGACCAAGCCTTACAACCCGTCCACGCTGACCGACAAGACAATTCTCATGACCGGCGGCGCCAATGGCCTCGGTGCCCACATGGTCCGCCACTGGGCCTCTCTGGGAGCGCACGTCGTCATTGGCGATGTGGCGGACAAGCCTGGCGAGGAGCTGGTCGCCTCTCTCAGGGCCAACTATCCCTCGTCGACGTTTGCTTTCCAGCACTGCGACGTAACGGACTGGGACGCCCAAGTCAGCCTCTTCGAGACGGCCGTTCGCGTCAGTCCCAGCGGTGCCATCGACATCGTGGTCCCCAACGCGGGAATCATCCTCCCGGCCCAGTCCAGCATCTTTGAGAACCCAGCTCTCGTCGACGGCAGGATCCCCAAGCCCAACACGGCGACCCTCGACGTCAACATCACCGGAGTCACCTACACCACGCACCTGGCGCTGTACCACCTGCCGCGCAACCCCCGGCCGGACCGCTGCATCCTCCTCATCGGCTCGGTGGCCTCGCTGCTTCCCCTCGCGGGCCAGTGCCAGTACGCCATGAGCAAGCACGCCGTCCTCGGCCTCTTTCGCAGCATCCGCGCCACGTCGTTCCTCAAGGGCATCCGCGTCAACATGATGGCGCCCTTCTACACCGCCCAGACTCACATGATGCCTCCCGTGGCCGAGGCCGTCTTTCTGGCCGGCAGCGCGGGCCCCGCCACCGTCGAGGACGTGGTCGACGCGGCTACGCGCCTGGTGGCCGACGAGGCCGTCGTCGGACGCTCGCTGGTCGTCGGCCCGCGCATGACGACGCGTGGTGTGGACGGCGTGGAGCTCGACGAGGGCATGGTCGTTGCCGACGACGAGGGCGACGGGCAGGGACGCGGAGTGTGGGAGTGCCACGCCGCCGACTACGACCTGGTAGACTCGTTTGTGAAGCGCTACGTCTTCCTGCTGAACGCAAGGGCAAAGGGCTGGTTGGGCATGCTGGGAGATATCTGGGGCATCTTCCGCAGAAAGTGAGCCCGGCCGTTACATGCGTGTGTGTGGGCTGGGAGGCTCTTTCGCCCGGCCGGCAGAGGGGTATATGAGCAATGATGCTGAATCGTCGGAAGACCTTGGGGCTTGGATAGCTGTGCGACTGGCATGTTTGTGTCAAAGAGAGCAGACGGAGGGGACGGGATCTTGGAATTCCAGTTCTTGCCTGTCAGTCGAGGGGTTGGACGGGTCTATGAGGATGGAAAGGCGAGGAGTGGTCAGATACATGGACAAGGATGAATTCCAGTGAGGGAGAGATGAATCGATTTTCCCATTACCCCTACTTCATCAACAAAAAAAGCACGCATACGCTTGGTCTGGTCGCAGCGTAGACCGCGTGCACGGTCGAGACTGGCAAATGTTTCCGATTCTCAGACACAATCAGCCAGGTTGCTCATCGTCTAGATGCAATCCGATCTCCGGCCCAATGAAGCGTCTCCTCGAGATAGTCCCATGCCAACAAAAGAAAGAGAAAGAAAGAATAAAAGTCAGCCCAAAACATCCTGTACCCGAGGAACAATGATTCCCTGACCCATGTTCCTAGGTCTTCCTTCCCAACGCCATCGACGCCCATCGACGCCGTTCTTTTTGTGCTTATGGTGGAGATTTGCAGCCTGCTTTCTCCACCTGGGCAAGTCCAGATCCCCCCACCTCGATGCCAACACGACTTGCCTTGTAGGATGCAAACCAAATTCCGCAGTTCTATTCGCCTGTGTTGTGTTCCCGATCTCGACCAAACTTGATGTGTCAATTAGCCGCCGGTGCAGTCGTATTTTTCGTGATTCTCAGACCGTGAGGTCCTTTCGTTGTTGCTGAAAGTCATTCGTCTTTGTTGTCGCAAGTTGGTTTTTGTCGCCGGATTCCCGTGATAGTCATAACTGGAAAGAAGAGAAAAAAAAAGAGAGTAGAAAAGAAAATGAAGATTAGGAGCGAGAGCACATCGGCGCTCGCATGTCGTCTCGTAATCGTGGGTTCAATCATCGTGGTTGACCATGCTCAAAGAATGGCGCATCGGGGCGAGTCCTTTCTACGGCGGCGACGACGGCGCTTCTGAGAACCTCCATTGTCGTACTTGTATCCGTCATCTGCATCAGCTTGAGCCTGGTGCTCGTCGTCCCTTCGCAGCATCTGGCGGCAGAGATCAATGAAGATCTCGTCGACGTTTGCTGCGGCGGCTTGTCAGTTCCCGATGCGGCGGCACTTGGGGCGGGTCCAGTTTGATGGGTAGCACCAGGTCTGGGCAAAACTCACTCCTCGTTCGGGCACTAGCTTCGTAGTATGGCGCCCCCCATCGTTGGGAGATGGAGAAGCCCTTGGCTCGGGGCACTGCCCGGTTTTCCTCGAGGTCGGCCTTGTTGCCCACAATGACAATGGGGATGTTCTCGTCGTCTTTGATGCGGATAATCTCCTCTCGCAGACCGGCCAGTTCGCTCAATGAGGAGGGCGAGGTGATGCTGAAGACGAGGAGGAACCCTTGGCCGGTCTTCATGTAGAGGTCCCTCATGGCGACTGGTCCATCGTCAGTACGAGGGTGCGCGTCTGATTGTTGGGCCACGAAAGACCTACCGAATTGTTCGGTGCCCGCGGTGTCGAGACTGCCAGCCGAGTCAGTTATGGGTGCTGGGGAAGCGAGCTAGCGGGAAAACCAAGAATGAGGACTTACATTTCTAGAACGACTTGGCGCCCCTAGAAGAAGCGAGTCAGTCAGGGGGGGTTCCGACGGTCATGCGGCGCGGGGCAAGCAGTAAACAGCGTGGCATCTCTGGGAGGGGAGACGTGAGGCACAAGGCATGAGGCATGAGCCGTGAGGCATGAGTGCGGCACTTACATCGACCTGGAGCTGGGTGCGATAAGAGTCCTCAATGGTGGGATCATAGCTCTCGATCCACTCATTGTGCACGAACTGGGCTGTTGTCCGTGTGAGCCTTTGCATGAAAACAGACAGGGGCCTCTGAGGGGGAAAAGTCAACGTACCAGTCAAACAACTCTTACCCACGCCGCCTAGTAAAGGGGAGAGCGAGTCAGCGGAGTACGCGGAAGGATGAGAAGAGGGGAAAAGAGAGGGAAAGGGAAAGGAAGGAAGACGAGACGAGAGGGCATTGACGAACCTGCGCCCAGCACTACGACATGTAGCTCACGGCTGTGGAAGGGCAACGAGTTAGTGACAGGCTGCGCGCGCAAAAGGGGAGGTTGCATCTCATACCTGGATTGATACGGGTAGTGCCGTGGCATTGTGACGATTGCTGTGGCCGAAAACGGGTGGAGGTAGGGGTGAAAGGGACAGACGGAGACGGTGGGTGGAAGGTTGTGAGTCTTGTGGCCGGGGAAGGATCAATTGGCGCCGAGTGAGCAGTGGAGGGATGCAATGCGAGAAGTGAAGCTGAGAAAGAAGTTTCTAAAGCGAGGGTGAGGGTGAGCCGTGAGAGAGAGTGAGAGAGGCGTGGCGAAGAAGGCGACAGCAACGACGGAGGCGACGATTGCGTGAGATGAAGAAGCAGTAGTCGTGAGTGAAACGTGACGCGTGAATGAAGAGAATAGCCGGATCGTGAGGCAGACGGCGAGGTAGAGGCAGACGCGGATGCGAATGGAGATGGCTATGGCGATGCGGATGGACACGCAGACGCAGACGCAGACGCAGACGCAGACGCAGACGCAGACGCAGACGCAGACGCAGACGCAGACGCAAACGCAAACGCGGACAGGATGATGGGATGGGATGGGATGGGATGGATCGGGTGAGATGGGATAGACTAGATGGTAGATAGTAGGACCCGACGGTTCGAGGTTATAGGCAAAGCCGGTTGGCGACAGGGCGATCGTTGGGCGGGCGCCGCCTTGGTTTTTAGGCTTGATCTAGAGCGAGGAAGGCCCGGTTTTTGGGGAAGGCGCGGCCGGGGAAGGAGGCTGAGGTCAACCGTAGTGAATGGCGGGCGTTCTAGACTAGAACTCGGACCGGGCTGGACTGGCCTGAGGCTGAAGTGGGCTGACTGACAAGCAGAGCGAGCTTTGGACTGGACTGGACTGGGCCAGACTGGGGATGCAGATATCAATCGGAAGGGGGGTGAAGGACAAGCTGTTTCGATGCACTGGGTGCTTGACGAAGGATAGGTGAAGGAAGGAAGGAAAGAAGAAAGAAGACGAAGACGAAGGCGAATATGTCCCCTTTTTTTTTTGGTCTCTCTTAAGAACGAGGGAAAAAAAGGCAGAAAGGTAGGGAGAAATAAACCAAGGGAGAGGCGGGCGAGAGGCACTCTATAACAAGCAGGGGAGGGGGGGTGTGCCGGTGGAGAGAGGCGGAGGAGGAAGAGGCGGAGGAGGACCGTGAGAGGGGCCGTGAGAGTGCCTGAGACGCCGGGGAGAAGAGAGACAAGAGGAAAGCAGCGAGAGACACGGATGGAGTCGAGGTGAGGCAAGGAGTAGGAAAGCAAAAAGAAAAGAAAAAGTACAATAAGAAAAACCAAAACCAGCTTGGCGGAGGAGAAGGGGGGGGGGGGTCTTGTAAGAAAAGAGGGCAGAGACAACCAAGACGAACAAGACGGACACGGCAGACTGCAGAGTGTGCAGCGCAGGAGGAAGGGGGGTGCGTGTACAATGTGTACGATGCACGACGAGGAAACCCGAGTCAAAAACAAGGAGTACGAAGGAGACAGAAAAGAGTCTCTTTACTCGACTGTGTTCCTGCGCTGTTTCTCTCAGAGGGGCAGCTTTCTGGCAAGCAAGCCGAAGCAAGGGAACTAATAATCCACCCTACTACAGGCTCCGAGAAGGAAAAGTTGTCCCAGGACCCTGGGGCGGGAAAAAAGTACTACGTAAAGAAAGAAAAACCCGAATCCCTCCACCACCGGCGGGGTGCGGAAACAAGGGGGGGGAAACGGCCAACCAAGACTGTGCTGTGTGCTTCATGGCTTATTCATGAGCAGGGAGGGTACAGCACGAAACCCAGTAGGCCCAAAAGCGAAAAAGAAAGAAGGAAAAAGCAAAGAGAATCCTCTCCCGGGATTGCTGGGGTCAGGTTTGAGAGTGAATTGGTCCACGCCGTGCCATGGTACTGCAACGCAAGACAGACATCATCAGACGTCACCTACGTGAAGTAGCCACAGCAGCTTTCCGTCGTGGATGAATTGGATGGATGGACGGATGGTTGCCGGGATCGATCCTTGCCGGTTGTCAGTGTCAGGTACCAACGCACCAGCAGTATGGATACGGATGGACGGCCATACATCTGCCGCTGCGATGCACTGCACTGCACTGCACTGCACTGCACTGTAAGCTGTTCTGCTTGAATGACGACGGTCCATACATACTACCCGCAGGAGCTTAGTGGTAGTTGCTTGGTGCTTGCAATGCTGGCGGAAGCAACGCAGAGTCGCTGCTGGTCCCCCAGAATAGAAACAATTACACCCAGAGAGAGAGAAAGAGTCGGGCCCTTGCTTTCCAGGGCTTCGGGGGGGGGGGCAGTCTGCAGGGCATTCACATGGCAGGATGGGTGGGTGTGGGATCAACCCCCTGCCTGCCTGCCCATGGACCCAACCGTTCGTCGCACCTTGTGAATCATCATCGTCCACCTGGGAGGAAGGGCCGTGCTTTTGAACAGCCCTCTCTTTCCTTGCCAGCCCTTCGTTCAGCAAGCTTCCGCTGCGAATGCTATCATACCCACGTCATGACTCATGACTGCCCGGCCGAGCTTGAAGTCTTAGTAGCTCAGACGGCAGCCAACAGCCCACAGCCAACAGGCATACACCATCGACGCCGCCTCGTGAATCAGGCGGCAGGACGGCCAAGGAAGGAAGACAACGACGACCGGTCAAGGAAGCCCAACCCTGCGTGAAACATGGCATTTGCTTCTTTCTGTTCTCCTTATCTCTCTTCTCCCTGCAGTTATCTCCTTGATACCCTCACGCCTCGATCGAACCAAGGAGAGAACTCCAGACCAAAACAAACAAAAAAAACCCTCCCTCTCATCTTCCCGGCCCCTTCTCCCTCACCGCAAAAACTCACCGTGCATGTAGTCAATCTTCATCTGACATCCGACGATGCAGCTCACACATTGCCACCCACGCCCGCTCGGCAGTTCCAAGCCGGGAACATCCTTGCGCGCCGCGCTGCTGTACCTGCAGCAAAGGCCGGTGAGAAAGAGATAGAGGCGCGCTGCATCTTGAGCTTTTTCCTTTCGCGATGGAGCCCCGTTTCTCTCTTTTATTAGCTACAATAGGCTGTTTGACCACAGTGGCTAGCTGGTCTATTGCAGCCACGTTCTGCTTGCTGCATGCTTCGCTGGACTTCTGCCGTGTAAGCCTCAAAAGGTGTGCCCACCCCCCCCCCCCCCTCGCGTCATCCTCACTTTCTAATTTCCAGGAGTCGCTTTATAAGTCAGGCTGCGGTGTAAACTCGCAGGCAGTACGGAGTAGCAAGGGACGAATATTCGCACAGCATCGCCATCGTTACCATCCAAGAAACCCCCCCCCCCCCNCCCCCCCCCCCCCCCCGTCTCCCGATTGGATCATCGCCAAATCCAGATGTGAGGCCATCCTCGTGTTCTGTGCCTCCTCCCATCCCATCGTAGCATCCGTCTACATGATGCACTCAATGAAAAGATCCACGACGGAACATCCGTTAGCCTCGTTAACGCAACGCAACGACACGTCAACTTACCCGAGCAGACCGCAAGATACCGGGCATACATGCATCTTCCCTGCTTCTGCCCAACACACCACAGAAGCGTCCAACATGGGATGAACGAGACATGGTCGACCGCAGCACCCGCCCACTTGAGTGCCCGCTTCCGAGACCTTTTCTTGCAGGCGGTGACGGGTGAATGAAATGCAAGGGAAGAGAAAAGGAAAGAAAAAAAAACCAAATGTCAGCGCCCCCGCTCCCGCACATGCAGGCCATCGCGATTTGCTCTTGTCCTGGGAAGCAGATTGGACCGTCTTCGACTTCGATGGCCGAGGACCCAGCCCGTCCCGGTGAGGATCGAGGCATCTAGTCTCGCGTATCGAGTCCAGGAATGCGCAGGAGATTACTCGTCGACGTAATAATCCGTTGCGCCTGAGCCTCTTCCGCACTCTCTTCTTGTCTCCGGCTATCAGAACAGTCTCCTCCCCGTGGGGACCATCCTCCACCCGACCCACAGCCTAGACACCCCCGATATCCGTTCTCCATCATCGACGATCCAGAACATCGAGTGAGGCCACCAGCCGCCCGTTAGTTGACGGCGACCCTCTCCGATAGACGACCGCACACTGCACCCGTCTCCATCGGACGGGTCACCGCTTTCTGGTAAGACGGGGATCAAGCCACCCAAACTCAACGCCCGTGTCACCTGATGATATGACAATCATCATCATAGCAGTGGGCCACCAACGCTGCCGACTACGTGACGACGTCCCCCGTGACCAATCCGGGGATGTATCTTGCCGTGCCGTCCCGGATCTCCCGTGGCCCGCACGTGCATCTGGTTGGTCTTCGCCATCCTGTCAAACGCCAGCCACTGCGTCTCCCGTCCCTCAATTGCCGATCTCATGCACCCGAGGCAGTGAATTGAACGCCGCCCGTGTAGACCGGCTCTTGACGTACGCAACTCTATCGGGAAGCGTTTCTTTCACTGATCCGAGTTAGTCGCTCGGCGGTATTCAGACTCAGCTCGCCACACGACACGGGGCGTAGGCTACGCTATTGACAGACCAAGACGCATGTCTGAAAAGCGGGTTGTTCCGTATCCCGCCTTGCAGACGCCTATTGTAGCCCGAATGTTTGTCAATGGCTCAGCACCATCCGCCCTGCATAGCCCGAGACTTAAGGGAGGAGAAGGTTGGTGGCGTGAAACATAAAATGCCGTTCGTCACGGGCCACTGCAACGAGCAAACATGGCTGGGCCCTCCTCGATCGAGAATGTGCATCCTCCAATCACGGACCAACGAAACAAACATGTCTGAGGCGCCAGCGGTTGGGAGACGGAGGGCGCAATAAACCCCGCCACTGACCCTAGCACGGATGACGGACCAACAGACAAATATGTCAAGAAAAGAATGTCACTGTTTCGGATGAGAGCTTCGCCGAGGGTTGCAGAGCTCAGACCCTCTGAACCATGCTGCCGCGTCGATGCCCAGCCTATTCTCCTCAGGTTATTATCGATTCAATTATCTGAATTATCGCCATCATGTCTCGCTTATGGGAAGAAAAGTCCGCTGTCGTTGACGAGCCAATGGCGCTCGAACTGAATAAAGCAAGATGATGGTAAAAAAAGAAAGCATGCTGGTCCGTCTCCAAACGCCATGCCATGTCCATGCCATGGTCCGTTCTTGGAAACCCCTTTGACGCCAGAAACCCAGCCCATAAACACGAAGTAGCTAGACGGAACCAAGCCACGTTAGAACGGCTGGTGAGCCGTGTCTGATGATGACCCCTTCTAATCCTGGGTGTTATCGGATCCGCGCTCGTCATCGTCGTCGTCGTTGCCCTTCAACTGCACCTTATGCACGCCCAGCGCCACGCCGACGGCGACGGCAACCAGGAACAGCAGCACGGCGCACGCGGCGAAGGCGCAGAGTTTCTGCTTGCGGCGCCTGCGCAGCCGGGCCTCGGCCACGGGGCCCAGCTTGGGCGGCCCGTTGTCCAGGCTGGAGCCGGAGCTGCCGTAGGGGTTCGGCGGCGACGGCGGTGGCGGACGCACCGAGTACGGCGACGGCGGGGCGAGGTGCGACAATCCGGGCGACGCGGGCTGCACGGCGGCGGACGAGTGCAAGGCGGATGCCGTGTCGAGCGGCGAGTATGCCGAAGGCGGCGGCCGCGTCGGGTGGTCGTACGGCGGGGGCGGGCCGGACGGGATGGCGGGCAGAGGGCCTTGCGGGTCAGGGACGGTCCAGGGCGACGGAGCGAAGCGGCTGCTGACGGGCGAGTACGACGGCGTCGTGTCGAGGTGCGAGAGGTGCGAGGAAGAGTCCACGCCGCCGAGCGACGGCCTGGAGCCGGTGTGGGTGCTGCCGCCGCCGGGCTGATACGGCGAGTCGTCGGGATAGGCGGCGTCGGGGATCGGCTGCGACGGGTGGCTGCCGTGTGCGGGATCGTGAGGATCCATGGTGGCGTGAGGAGGAAGAAAAGGTTGAAAGAAGGACCGCCGCGCGCGACGATGTCGAGGCGAGAAGAACGGCACGCCCGTTGGACAAATCTGACACGCCGCGGGGGAGGAGACTAAAGGTTTCCTTCCGTAAGATGACGGGCAGATGCAAGACGCAGGTTTTCGCGTCAGACCAGCGGGAAGAATCGGTCTGATTCTGTCAAAAGGGTTATCCGTCTACCTCAGGTCGTTGAACTATGCAGCCTTGCGCGTGTTCCCCAAACCGTTGGCGATGGCCCCCCGCCGTAGAAGCCTTTTTTTTTTTTTTTTTNTTTGGATCTTGGCAGGACTTGGCCGTCACAACATGTCGTCGTAGGAGGAAAAAGAAGAAACACTTGGCAACAAGGGGGGGAGGGGAGAGGGGGGAGGGTCGGTTATGTGCCCGGCGCGGGAATTGAGGCTGAGTCCGCCCAACTGGGCTGAAGCCGATTTGACTTGACCGGTCACGTTTGTTTGTTTTGTTTTTGTCTTGTTATGTTTTTGTTTGTCTTGGCGAGCTGGTGGTGACACCAAAGGGAGGCGAGCGAGGTGGGTTGCGTCACAGCAGCCCCGGCCGGGAAGGGGGGCAAACCGGAAAGACGGAAGGAGCTCTACCAACTAACTCGCCGCAGAAAGAGAGAAAGGAGCAGGAGAAGATGAAGAAGAAGGAAGGCAGGAGCCAGAAGCCTAACAACGGGGAAACCCCCACCAGAAAAAAAGCACTGCCTCCATTAAAACTGAGCCCCCCCCCCCTCCCCTTCCCCGGCTAATGATCTTGGAATCCCTACCGGAACCGCGGCCGCTTTCCTGTGGAATCCGGCCAAAGATAGCAAGGCATGCCGCCGGGATGCGCGATAGGGATAAAACACAGCCTCAAACTATAGGGAATGGGCTTGGAAGTAGCGCCAAGCCCCCTCCCCCCCCCTGGCAAGGGGTGACGGGGATCGTTTACCCAGTGATTAAATACCAGAATAATCATATGTGTCTCCGTGAGAAGTAGGCCGACGCCGGTCCGAGTCTGTGTAGATTTATACTTGACGTAGACGTCGTGCGTCAAGACCGAGATCAAGTCTAAATTATAAATGCCCAAGGACCCGTTGATAATTGCCGAGGTAGCGATTAGAGATTGCCATTCGGTCTGGAACTTTTTTAGAGTTGGTTTTACACCTTGCTAGCATCATACTTAATTCCATATAGCTCTGGGGCCCTGTTCCCATCATCGATAACTGGTGCTGAATGGCCTCGCTGTGATTATCAAGGGCCTTCGTAAGTCGAAATCAAAAAGTGAATCGCTACTCTACATGCAAACATGCCGCTATTTGTCGCGCCCCATTGCCATTCCCGCATCCCGGCAACACTCCAACCCAACACTCCAACCCAACTCTCCTTCTGAACCCAAACAATACCAACATTTTCTGCTCCTCCTGCACATATCGATATTAGTACATACTTTTCGCTCAAGAATCACCAGCCCATATGGTAAACTGCCCCATGTTGCTCCTCCAGTCTGTAACCCATTCACGTATCGAAACCATGCTCATCGGAGCCTGAAATTGCCGCCTAGTAAGGGGGCCTCATCACGTTCCCCAGGCTTCCCTCGCCCGATCGGCTGTCGATGCCCCGGAGAAGATCCTGCAGGTCCATACCCTTCCCGCTGTCTTGCTGTGACCGTTCGGATCGAAACGTGCTGTCTCCGCCACGGCTGCGGAGACTACGCCTCCCCGACTTCAACCCTTGGTCCTGGAAGGTCACTTCCGCAGAGTGAATTGGGCTCTTCTTACCGCCCAACTGGCCAACGTTTGGCAAGGGCGGAACCGGAGGGACAATGTCGTCTTCTTCTCTAGCTTCGTCATACAGGTCCGGTGGTCCTTCGAGGGGCGGGTGTGCGCTCAGGGGACCTCGGCGTCCCACCGAGACAGACCGCTTAGGGCCACTTGTTGGACTGATCGCCTGCTGCTGCTCGGCCTGCGCAGGTGGGTTAAAGCTGATCTCTGAAGGGCTGTAGTCGTAGCTGACCATGCTGTCCCCGCTGTCGTCGTCCGCGCCGGCAAGACCAGCCGTCTTGGGTGGAGGGTTTCCCGACAATACCAGCTTCAACTGGTCAACCGATGCGACGCCGCCACGACTTGACGCCGACATTGATGGGGAAATAGCACTGCGCATGCTGCTCTTTCGCGGCTTAGCTGTCCCTTCGCGTTCCTGATTATCTTGGGCCGAGTGTGGCCTCAAGTTGAACTGGCTTCCGTACGGCGAGATCAGTCCGTTGCCGTTAGCATTTCCGTTGCCGTTGGCGCCGCTTGTGTTAACCGTGAGGTGGCCCCGGTTCGTGAGCGAAGTTCCCGTCTTGGATCCCGTCAGTGATTCCGACTTGCCAACCGAGGCTAGCATAGCCACGGCTGCATCTCTGGACCAGTCTGTCAGCATCTGCTCGCGGAAAATGAGCGGCAGGTCCGATTGAGGCTCAGAAGCGGGAGCGGCGCCCATGGTAGATCCCAAGATAGGCCCCGAGAAGCCGCGCGAAGGTGAGGCAGCAGGACTGCCCGGGGGTGTCCGGAAGCTGTCCTCGTAGCTGGTGGCAATGCACTCGACTAGAGAGCTCCGGTCATCAAACGGCAACAGTTCTTCCCTTTCTAGTACGTTGACATCCCAACGAGGTTGCGGTCGCACCTCGCCCGGGTTTCCCACGAGATCGACGGCTGGTGGAGGAATATGGATTCCCTCTACCCAGAATCCCTTGCTTCGGCGTCGCACCACCTCGTTCTGAATTGCCCTGCCCACTACGGAAGCTTCAAAGTCAAACTTCTCAGTCAGTGCCCAGAAGTATCCATGGCACAAGGCAGCCACTCGCACTTTGTGGATGGGCGTATCAATATCTTGAATCTCTTCCTGTAACCGGTAAACCATTGGTACACCGTGCCTGGTAGAGTTGACTCCGAGCTTGAAAACAAGCTTGGTGAGAAGAACGTGGAGCAGGACCAGGTCGTTTTCAAACTCGACAAACTGTAGCGCGTTATCATAAATGACAAGATGCAGAAGCGGCAGAAACTGCAGCTGTTTCGATCTCGAAGTTTGCTCCCGGTTAGAGGCGCTGGAAATTACACGGCGAGCTTGGTTCGAGTTGGCCAGTTCCCGGTTGACCTTGACAGATGAGCGAGATCGCGGCAGGGTCTCGTCTCTCGCCTTTGCGTCAGTGGGGGTAGCCTCGCGATCGAGCCACGTCACCAAGGCGTCAACGTATGCTTTCCTGACTTTCCCATCGGGGTCGCGGAGGAGCCAATGTGTACCTTCCCAGACCTGCAAGGGGACGGGGTTCCGGGACAATGCCCGGTTGCCTGTAAGCTTCTTCTGAGGGTTGGCAACCATGAGAATGGCCTTGACAACGGTGAGGGCCGAAGCCCTCCCGGCATTGAGACTAAAATAGTGATCAACCTGCGACTGGCCCTCGGTCAATTCGACAGTGGACACACCAGGGCCAGCGTCATTGTTTCCTCCTGCCTTCTCTCCGGGCGAAGAATTGGTGCTCGAGGATCGTGACGGCTTCAGGCGGACGATGACGGCGGCAATCATGTCCGAAATTTGGTCTGCGTAATAGACGTGGGTGGCGAGGTCACCGATACACAGTTCGAGTCGTCCTAGAAGATCTTTGGTTTGCAAGCGAGTGCCCGGCTCGACGTCCGTCGCGCTTCCATCGTCACTTTGGCCAGTAGGGCTCCGTAGCTTAAAGAGCTTTCGCATCTGCTTGATCAGTCCGAGGAGGACATCCATGACACTGAGCCCGATGAGGTTGACGTCGGATCTCAGCAACGAGCTCATCATGGTCGTCAGCGCCACCTGCTGGTTAAGAGTCTGTTCCTCGATGGGGATTCTTAAAAGCGTGTCTAATGCGGCGACCAGGATGACGTAGCGGTCCTGCACAGGGGCCCATCGCGAAACGATGTTGTAGATGGAAACGGCCCAACCACTGTCGCGCTCCCTATCCTTGTTGAGGGTGACGACGGAATCGCCCTGGTTCACGCGCTCGAGGATGAACTTGAGAAGACAGACAGTGGCGCTGTGGATCTGAGAGCGATTTGGAACGACAAAGATAGTCTTCAGGCACTCCATGGCTAGGACCCCAATGTCTTCCTCTGCCAGCTTGTCGACATCAAGGGCAGTTCCGGTCATGGCGACAGGGTTCGTGTCGCCGGCGGTATCGACGGTCGCAATGCTGGTTCTACGTTTCAGTAGCTTCTCAGAATCACCCTGCTCCCCAACCTCGACACGCTGTTGCAGCACTTCCAAGAAATCTCCGTTGTCGGACCACAAGTTTTCGAGAATTCGGGGAACAATGACATCCATCTGGCGACCAGTGATGGAGGAAAGGGCTTCGGCGGTGGAAATACTCCGAATCGCCTCGAGCCCAGCATTCCTCCAACGCATCTGAACTGGGTTGCTCACGGGGTCTTTTCCAGGAGTGTGGCGGGGTGAGGCAAGTTGGGTATACAGCTGGACAATGTCTTCGTACTGGCGCAGGTAGTTTTGGTCGGCGGAGAGGAGGGTCCCATCGTGGTAGTCGCAAAAGGCCTCGAATGTGGGCAGGGATGACTCGATCATGGTAATGTCATCGGAGCGAAGGACGGTGTCGAGAACCTTGAGGACGTAGGGGGCGATGAGGACGACATCTTTGTGAAGTTTTTCGATCAGGGCGGCGAGGATCTGCAGCGTCACCTGGACATTTCTGCGAAACGGGTAGCCGATGGTCAGTATTTGACAGTGCACGAGGACGAGAACGGGACAGGAAGAAGGTGAGAGAGATAAGAGGGGTGAGAGAAACTGATTGAAGTCGTTTTTGGTAGTTTTGGGGGGCTATGCGGGAAGGCGGAAGGCGACGGGCAGGGACAGGATAGATCGGATGCGTCGGTACCCGAAAGATGCGCGCAGACGTACCCAAAGCGCAGGCGCCAAACATCACTGGCTGTCTTCTTCTCAAGAAAGGCGCCAATCTTCTGGATCTTGGAGCGGCGACTGGTGCAATAGTAGAGCAGATAGCTGAGCTCGCTGCTGTTGGGCTTGATGTCGACGGCACCCTTAGTAGTCCGAGGATAGCACTTCAAGACCAAGACCTGGTGTTTGGGGCGACACTTTTGCTGGAGGGCGTTCATGGCGACGGCGCTGGCGCTCGAGTCGGCTCAGCCCAGCGCGATTGCCGTGCTGCGGGTGCTTGCGAGGGTTCGTCGACGGAGAGGCGGATGCGAGCGGTGGAGAGAGAAAAGGAGAGGAGGGCGTCGGGTTCTCGCAGTCGGTCTTTTGGGGAGGAGGAAGACGGAGAGCGATGCGGCGAAGGAGGTTGGCGTTGATGTAAGTAAGCGTGGGAGCAGGTGCATGGGGAGCAAGGGACTAGCCCGGAGCTGGCCCAGCTGGGGCGGGACAGTTCACAGTGGACAGTTTAGTGGACAACGGACGCTGCAGCGGCCGGCCAGTGCACCGGCGGCCAGCGCTAACACGGGCGGAGCTAGTAGTTAGTACTAGCGACTCGTGGTTGGTAGGTACTTCACCCGTCACCTCGAAAAGGGAGGGATGGAATGCGGAATAAGGAGACGGGGCAGACGATGCAGGCCAGCGCCAGCGCCAGCACCAAGAAAATGAAGTGACCCAGAGAGGGCCAGATCGCCGGGCGAATCTCCTGCACCACCTTGGTGCTATTGACTCTTGCATTGTCGATCGCCCTCCACTACCGCTGCGTGGTGTACCAAGCAGACGGTGGATTGCGCCCAGGGGTACCTTGTGCCCGCGTACCTGAGCTGAGCTGGGAAGTGCTGTGCGTCAGTGCTGTACTTGATGGGCGTCTTTGTGGCCTATTCCAGTCATCCCAGCCTTTCCTAGGAGAAGAAGAAGTTGTAGTATTACGCGGGCCGTTTGCTCGTTTATTTGTTTCTTCTGCGGTGGACAGGTTACTGGCTTCCTGCAGCCACTTGCTCCCGGGCAAATAAATGGTGGCGTGGCTCTCGCTGGTGAGGCCTTTCCCGACTCTGCTTGGCGCTCTCTGCAGCTGTCTCAAGTCTCAAGTGTCTCACCCTACGAAAAGGTACTAGCATACACACACACAGGGGCAGTAGTCTCAGCTGCGTCGTGAGAGGCGACGACGGCTTGAGGAGGAGAAAAAAAGTGAAGAAAACCGGTACACGGTTGACCGTCAGCAACCCCAACCGTCTTCCGTCTCACTCAACCCTTGTCAGTCAAAGCACCTTGCCTCGAAAGACCTGACCTGCTCGTCCCGGACCATGGCCGCGTCCCACCCAATCCGTCTGCTCCATCTCTCCTCATGCGCGTATGCAACTTCTCACCGCATACCGCCATGACTGACGCTTTTCCTTCCCCCAACAACTCCACGTCACCTCTTCACGACACCAGTCCTCGGCCGCTTCCGCGCCTATTGTGGCTCCACCAGACACAACCACCGCCACGACCTCTGTCCACCTCGATGCAGCACCAACATGGCCGCAGAGACGCCGCAAAAAAGGGCAGGCCTGGCTTTTGACCTTAAGTGCAATCCGTGCACGTCGGATTCGGCAATCTCCCGAGCCCGAACGTCTAGAGACCCTTCGCCCCCTCCTCATCGCGGGGTAATTACACCCTCCACCCTTTCAACCTTCACTCGGCGTACCACATATATCTTGTGACACCGAGGCAAGACAAGCAAGCACCCGCGCCGTTTACAGAGTGATGGATGCATGGCCGTTGTTGGCCCTGGGGTATGCACACTTCTACCCTAACCCTTCAACCCAAACCTTCCATCTCAAAGCTCGCAGAATAAACTGTCCAGGATCACGCAGTGCAACATGTCCGACGTATCTACACAGCCTTGGCCGTCTCATCCACGCCTTGCAGAATCTCATCAACCGCCTTCTCCACGTCGTAATGATACATCCAGCTGCCCTGCTTGCCTCTCGTCCGCCGGATGCGCTGCGCAATCTCATCGTCCACCGGGAGGCCCTCGGCCGCAATCTCCGTGAAAATGCCGCCGTACCAGTCCAGCACCGCGTACAAGTCTCCGTAGTGCGGCGACCGGATCCGATCGTACAGCTCCAGCGCCGCCGCCACGCCCTTGCCGCCCTTCCACGCCCACTCCACGCTCCTCGTCAGCGCATACACGTCCTCCAGCGCGAAGCCGGCGCCTGCACCGAAGGCGCCGGACAGCGGGTGAGACGCGTCGCCGATGAGGGCCACGGCGTCCAGAGCGATGACGCTTTCCAGCCGTGGGCCGGAGAAGAGGGCGAATTCTTGAGTGCCGCCCTGCGCCGCCGCGAGGGCCACGACCTTGCGTACGGGCTCGCAAAACCCGTCGTACTCTGAGACGAGGGCGTTGAAGTCAAAGGGTCGTCCCCAGCTGACATGCTCCTGTCCTTCGGATGGTCGGCTGAGGCGCGCGGTGACCTCAAAGTCGTCGCCGCCGAGGGGACTCGTGAAGACGTATCTGCCTCCCAGGTTCTGCCAGAACACAGAAGCTTTGGGGATCCCTTTGATCGCTTCAGCTGTGGGCTTATGTATCATGGTGCGATAGGCGGATTGTCCGTTGTACTTGATCTTGTGCGACGGGAAGGTGAAGGAGCGCACAAACTGCTCGTCATTAGAACATGGTTCACCGACTGTGGTGGCTCAGTTACTTGCCGATCTGATGCCGTCTGCTGCAACAAGCAGGTCAACCTCATCCCTGCGGCCATTCTCGAATTCAATCTCAACCTTGCCGCTTGCTAACTTCTGCACCTTGACAAGCTTCTGGGAGAGCCGAACTCTAGACTGGTCAACCTCCTTGAGAAGAGCTGCCTGCAGCAGGGCCCGTCTGAGGCGGCAGCTGACATGTTTCGGATTCACATGAGGAGGATAGTAATTCTCCTCGACAATCTCCCCGGTTCTTCCATTCCTGTTCTTGGTTAGCCTCGAATATTGCCAAGGTGGCTGGATTTGACTTGCCTTTGCTGTCCGCCCAGTCCTTCCGGAGACCTGAAGAAGTCTTGCGGCTTGATGTTCTTGGCCGCGCCGTTCCACTCCAGCATCCTCCATGTGTGTTGTTGGAGACTGATTCCACCGCCGGTCTCGCTGATCTCGGGTTTCTTCTCATACAGAGTCCAGTCCACAAACGGGAGCCTCCCGAGCGCAATCGCAGCACCAAGACCACCTGGCCCGCCGCCGATGATGGCGACTTTCAGAGGGGCGGCACCGTTGGTGTAGTCTTTGACAGCCATTGCAGCCTGTCAATGGTGTAGTTATCGCTGGCTTGAAGTACGAGCTGATGTGGTTTCGCCGTCGTGCATTTACCGACACAACTCTGAAATATCGACAGAAAGCTTATTCAGTGTGGTTGAGCCGAAAACCAGAGGATCGCGACGAGTTATATATCGATTCGAGAAATCGCCCAAGATCCAGCCATGGCGTTTGATGGGGCCATCCCACTACCATCCCACTCAATTGCGCCATCCCATGACCGCATTGCCAATTGTGAAGGACGGGTAATAAAGGAATCAACCCTGGCGCAAAGGGGGAATGCGGCTTCTAATCTGTGGAGTCATGCTGAATAATTCCAAGAACGGTAAAGTACTCATCGCGAAGACGTTTTGAGGTGGGTGGGATTCGTGATATCCAGAGACCATCCATCCCACTCCTCCGGAACCGGCCGCGCGTTCTGGGACCATTCTCACTCATCGCACCATTTGATAGTTGCATAATTTGAAGGAGGGTTGAATTGTTGATCGGACCAAATTGCCATTCCGAATAATAACATGGCAAAGCAATCACCGTCGAAAATCCTGGTCTTGACGTGACCTACAAAGTTACAATATCGTCATCAAACGCATTGATTGCTGACTGTTCAACAGCCTACTGCCGTTGAAATTCCCACTTTCAACTCATCTCGTATCATTCTCTCATCTACTCGAGTACCGTACATGGTAAGTATGTATTGAGAGGTGTCTGAGTTCGAGGTTGGGTTCAAGTAGTGTTGATTATTTCCAATCTGGCTGACTGAAATTCCGTTGTGTTACATCGAATAAGGAAGGCCACAAATGAAAGACTGACCGCCGAACAATATACCCGTTTTCTTGCATGCTACCTCGGATTTAGTTCTCTTATATTACAGTCGCTAAGTAAGGTGATATGGGGGCGGGCGGTTCAGAGCTGAGGAGCGACAAAACCACCAAATGTGAAGTCTGGGGGTTTTGTTGATAGGTTCCGCGCTTCAATCCTAGGGAGCTCTGTTCTTGATGAAGATTACCCTAGAACTGAGAATAATCTTTTTATCAACCTCATATATTTATACTGCTTGTCTTTACATACTGAATTATTTATTAGGGAGAATTATTTATATCAATCTACAGGCTACTAACAGCTCTAAACATACATAGGGACCTTCCTACTAGAACTATAGCCACTTTCCTATAGAATCCAGCTAAAGACAGCAAAGTATACCGCCAGGATGCGCAATAGGGATAAAATATAGCCTCAACTATAGGGAATAGGCTTAGAAGTAGCACTAAGCCCCCTCCCCCTCCTCCCCCTCTAGCAAGGGATAATAGGGATTATTTACCTAGTAATTAAATACTAGAATAATTATATATATCTCTATAAGAAGTAGGCTAATATTAGTCTAAGTCTATATAGATTTATTTATACTTAATGTAGATATTGTATGTTAAGACTAAGATTAAGTCTAAATTATAAATGCCTAAGGACCTGTTGATAATTGCCGAGGTAGCGATTATGCAAAGGGGGAGGATGTTAAGAGTGAAGGTGGCAAGAAAGAGGCTGAACAGCCTGTCCCGGAGGCTGAGGTGACTGGTGAATCCGAGAAAGGAGAAAAGGCGGCGTAGGGAACTTTGGAATGGACTGTCTTCTTCTTCTCCATCAAGGGTGTGTTGCTGTTATCATAAGATCAAAAAATGAAAAAAGTGATTGCATAATTCAAGCTCCTTGTGAACTAGAATATCGACATAGGACCGTGTTGTGCCGTAGAAAGGTAGCCTCTATGGGCAGCATGGCTGGTAGCCCAATGTTGCTAAGTCTACCCTTGATGCCTCCAGCTTCTCTATTGTGCCAACGACCCCAACGCTTCCAACACGATCTTCCTCATATCGTTTGTAATCGGCATGGCAGATAACCTGTCGGCAGTTGCCCAGGTACCTTCGGAATGCTCATCCGGGTTGACCACAAAGTCGTCCCCACTTTCTTGCACCTCGACAAGGTAGCTCAGCTGCAATGCAACCTTGCGAATGGTTTGCACGGATCCGCCGAACGATTTCTCGGTTGTGTACATGAACGGCTCCAGCGAGCCCAGGATCCCCGACACAGTAAGGCCCGTTTCTTCGGCGACTTCCCGAGCGAGTGCGTCGCGTATCGACCTGTCCGACTCGTCAACTTTACCGCCGGGTATCTCGAAGACGCCGGGATAGTAATCCTCGTGTGCGGCTCGCTTCAGGAGCAGGATCTCCCTGCGCCCGTTCTCGCTGGTACGAACGACGGCGGCCCCGACGGTGATTTTGTCGGCAGGGGAGGGCATCGCGGACTGGGCCCAGACTTGAACATCGTCCCTGGACATGTGGAGGAAGTCCATGTCGTCGTCGTGAGTATTAAATCTTTGGAGAAGGAATTTCAGGTCAAGCGCGCTGTTCTAAGGGACGGGATGAATCTGAGGATTGATAGTATTGGTTGTGTAGAGGGGAAAGCTGGCCGCTGGTCCAGCAGGAGTTGTACTTATCTATTCCAAATGTGACAGCATGTGTCAGTTAATGTTGATACCTGAGGTAGGTATAGCTGTTATAACTTTATAACTGTTCTAAAAACTATATTTAATAAGCTATATAGTTTAAACTTATTATTCTAGTTAGCTTTTTATTTTATATAGATTTTATATTAAAAGTAAAGTTTTTCTAAAGTTAATGATTAGTTAAATAAATAATAAATAAATTTTATAAAGTTATAATAAAAAGTTATATTAATACTTAATTTAAATTAAAACTTAAAAAGATCTATTAATATTAAATATAGAAAAAGAAATAATTTTCTTTATAAAAATATATAATATATATTTATTAACCTTTATATCTACCTAAAACCTATTTTTTTTAATTCTATTCTAGCTTTTTTAACTCTACTTATTTTTTCCCTATTATTAATAATAATATACTAATAAGATAGT
>LDPL01000016.1:8627-444956 GCA_001305505.1 Neonectria ditissima
TAAGATATTATAATCTTAAAGTAAAAGTAATAGAGCTATTATAGTTTTAAAGTAATTATACTAATTAGGTATTATTAGTATATTATCTTACCTTAAATAACTAAAGGCTTTAGTAGTAAGAACTATAATAATAAAAAAAGATAAAAGGAGCTTAGATAACTAGGAAGAATAGAAAGATTAAAGATTAATATATATTATAATACTATTATATCTTCCCTATAGTAATCTTATAGTAATTTAATAGTCTATTTTACCTTTTTACTTTTTACTATAAATATTATCCTTAATATTATATATAAAGTAATTATTAAGTAGTATATTTTACTACTTAATAACTATAGTTTTATAGTTAAGAGATAATAGAAGAAAGGATTAATATAATATATACTTTATTAATATAATTACTTACTAATAGCTTAATAAAGAGCTTACTAAAGAAGGGATTTATAAAGTTTATTTTATAGCTTAAGCTTATAGACCTCTTAGAGAAATTAGATTAGAAAAGAAAGAATAAAAATTATAGCTTAATAGTAATACCTTTAAGCTAAAGGGGTATATTAGATTAGAATATATAAAGAGTAACTCTAAGGGAGATTATATAGAACTAGCTAAATATTTACTAAGTAGTACCTAAAGAGAAAAATAGTTACCCTTAGTAGAATCCTAATAGTTTTACTTTTAGGACTATATTATAATCCTAATAAATAGTTAGGGGAAAAAAGCTAAAGATAATATATATATATAATATATATATATTTAAGCTATCTAAGTATTATATAAGTAATTTAATAGCTTTAACCTTTTAATTAAAAGTAATCTTATTATATATAGTTATTAGATCTAAAGAAATAGTAGAAGTTAAGGGACTAATATTCTACTATATTAGGATTTATATTATATATATATAGGATATATTACACCCTTACCTATTTGAGATCTAAGACTGAGCTTTTAATAAGGGGTATATAATTTAAGTTATTATAGGTAATTCAATTAGCTGCCTTTAAGTGGGGACTATTTAATGTCTTAACCCAGGGGAGGGCTATCCAGTGGCTAGCTGAGAGTAATCCAATTAGGCATCCTATGAACTATTCGTGCCGAATGCTACTGATCTACGTTCGCTCAAGCGCAACTTAACTGCATTGTAGTCTAAAAAACACACTGGAAGCATCTGACGGCTTCCTCTCAACACTACTTGCGATCATGCCTTCCACAATCCCTTATGACCCCAGTCTCACGATGATGAGCGTGGTAAATGAAAAGGCACTCCGAAATGTCGTAGCCATAGCCGAGGCACAAGCCCCCGCCGATGCCGCCAAAGACAACCTCAACTCCCTCATCTCCTCCAAGCGGGGTCTGACCCTGACCAAGACCAAGCTCAGAAACCTTGGTGTTGCTACAGATGCTCTGGACACGGAGCTCGAGAATCTGGACAAGGCAATTGAGACCGCCGCGGCTGCGTATGCGTCCGCGAAGGTGACCTCCGAGACAGAAGTCTTGAAGCTGAAAGAGCAGGTCCGCATGGTGAACAAGTCTATCGAGAGTCCCGTGGACTACATGCGCAGCGCTATCAAAACCATGCCTCTGGCTTCGAATACTATGAATATGGACGTGCAGTATTTCTCCTTCGACAACAACCAACAAAACTCGGCGTCCTACAGCTCCCGAATAGCCGCCTATGTCTCTCGATCCGTGAGTAGCGTCTTCGGTCCAAATGTCTCCATGGAGGTCGGAACGGCTGCTTCCAGCCAAGTCAGCAGTCAGTTGGGCAGCCACCAGATTGAAGGCACGCTCGTGCTGTCCGTCACTTGCACGCACAAAAACGCCTCCATTGTGGCACCTTTTGTGCTGCACACCGATAAAGCCATCAAGGTCTAGAACCACCTCTTCCCTGGCGATAAGCTGGATCCCACAAGTCGCACATCCATGATAAAAGCCTCACTCAATGAGAGTCAAGAGGATCTAAAGAAATTCCCCATCATCTCGGGCACAACGTATGGTTCAAGCTTCGTGGGTATGGTACACATAGTCAATGTCACTAGTACCTCTGCCTCCGAGTCCCTGACCGCCGCCGCGCAGTCCATGCAAGCCACCATGGACGCAGGCGCCTGGTTCGCCAAAGCCGAGGGTAGAATTGGCGTCAATTCCAAATTCGCCAGCGATGTAAAGAACCTCCTCAGCCAGCAAAACGTTCAATGTCACATAACCCTCCTCACCATGGGAGTGATCCCGTCCATGGTCGCCAACGAGGTGGGCAAAACAGTAGAAAAGTTCACCAATTTCAGCCCCGAAGATCACATGAAGGCCGTAGCCGCCATACAAGCCGCCAACTCGGACGAGCAGAGCACCGTCAAATCCATGGCCGAGTCGTCGCGAGCGAGCGGCCAAGCAGCTGATACGAAGAACAAGGAGATTGAGGCTACCCTGAGCGCCATCTCCGTCATTGATGGAGATAGGAACAAAGTGTTGGATACCAATTCCATGATGCTGGCGTTAGATGATTATCTCCAGAAAGCGGCGGAGGGCGATTGTGGTGTTCCTATCAATTTTTATCTCAAGGATATTGATCAGAAGATGTTGGCACAAATGTGGGTTGCTAAGTACTTTCCCGGATAGTACATGACCATCAAGTACGATGATACCGAGGGTGCTGGGCCAGCTGAACCAGAAAAGGCCAAGCTGTGAGTTTCATCACAAAAGCTTAGCCTCTTTTCTTCATTTTGATCCGCAAAGTGGTTTTTGTCCATAGTCTGTGCAAGCCGTATCTCCGTTCATCACTGCTCCAGCTCGATAATCCGATCCTGACATCTGTGATAATTGTCGGTAGGTCTCTCGACGATTGGCTTTGGCGGGAGACTTGAACGCGCTTGCACGACATAGGCTCCACAGACAAATACTGCGGTCTAATAGATGAGGGTGCAAAGGTTGATTCGCAACCGAGGAATTAGAACCGCCTTGGCAATCACAGGAAAAGCTGATGGAAACGAGTGTTACGCGGCTAATTGGCATCAGTCTGATTTGAATATCAGCACACCACATAGCCCTCACAGCCGGCTTCGCGAATTACGTCGAGTCAGGGCTCAATCCAACACTAGTCCTGTAACCCTTTGACAAGCTAGACATGGTCAATAGTAGGTCTACAGGGCCCGAGAGAACCCGTTAGCTATTCGATGAGTCATACTCTCCGTCTAAAACTGATATTTCAAAACTATGCCTCCCCATTCTCCATTTCTAGTCTTGCGTTCCATCTTCTCCGCTGCACTCAATGAGTGATAAGCCTGGAGTCTTAGAAGATGGGTAGACCAAGGTCTGCCGAGCTGGACCGGCTCATCTGCAATAGCCGCCTTTTCAGGATCGGCAACTTCAACCTCACCATCTAGCATCCGACTCCTGAGCACGGAAGCCGACAGACAAGATCCAGTCGCTGTTGAGGAGACCAGCCCGGTTTATCAGTGACCTACCTTATACAAGCTTTCCAATCGGCCTTTTGGCTGATAGAGATTGCCTTAAATGGGAAAAATGCAGTTTCTTCAAACAAATAAATTGAGAATTCTTTTCCACACCTTGGTGCACTTTTTACCCCGTGCACCGCTGTGGTACGAGGTTGGCGAGAGGAGTTGCACCTACGGAGCTCCGGGCCTTATGGGACTAGTCCTCCCGGGCGGAATAAACTCTAAAACTACTATGTGGCTCCAGGTAGAGTACAATCCTAAGCCACTCCTATCAGACACTGGCTTCTGCAAATTAATCCAGCTTCTCTTCAGCTACACGACCAATAGAAAAGAACATAACATCGTCAAGTGCAACAATCTCCTCCTGGGTTGGGCCCTCCAAGAATATTTCTGGAAAGGAGAGAAGCCGCTGTGCCTCGAACTGTCAAGTAATATAATCAGCTTGTATCTTCTCATGATAGCCTTGGTTCGTACATTCTCACTTTCTGGCGACCTCATCTTGAAACTTTGGGAAACCGCAACCTCCTTGCCGATGTTTCTAAAGGCAATCCATTTACCGTCTGCCCTCGTTGCATTGATAAACTGAGTAATCGACGCATAGTACGGCAGGAAATTTGTTAGCTCGTGTCCAAAGACAATACAACAGTACATTTGCTCACCTGCGCAGATGCCTCCTTTACTTGATTTACGTCACCCATTGGGTGGCTCGCCCCTTGCTTAATATCCTTGGCACCGTTAATACTTGCTTGCGGAGGTTGTAATTGAGCTAAGAGATGACAAACCTGTTTGAGTGTAAAAATGACGTCCCTCAACGCGCGGTCATAACCTTCAGCTGACTTGACGTCGGGAGCGGAAAGCTGTATCTTAGAGTCCGTACTGAGAGGGTAATGAGCGCGTAGTTGTACGAATCTTTTAGCAGTTTTGGAAGTCGTCAGTATCTTGTGGTATAGAACGTAAATGATAAAGAAATACCTGAACAGCTTTCGGAGTTACGTCGAAAATGACACGCCACTTGCTACCCATCCAGTCCATAAACTCCCAAGAATGGTCCTTGACATTCTGGCCCCAAGCTTCTACTCCGGTGAAGATCATTCGTGCGAACCAGTAGCAATTGTACGCAAAAGCACTGTAAACCGGTTGCGTGTTGTGTATGCTTTTTAGTAGCCGTGCAAGCTTGATAACACTGAACGTGCCACGCTGAAAAGAGCGAGTGATCAAAGGGAGAGGCAGATCCTGACTTTCGCCACCGCTACCACTACCACTACTTGAGCAGAATACAGTGAGGCGCTGATAGAAGCAATGGTCCGGTTCCCACCTCTCGTGGTAGCCATTTCTGGCCCCCCATCGGCCAGCGATGACCTGATCGTTGGGATATGAGCGTTCCACGATTAGACGAGTCCACGTGTCAGTATCTTCGTCCTCCACAATGACGTTCAGGTACTCATGAAGAACAGGTAAGCCAAGGTTTTTGACATACGTGAAGCGTCGAACGTAACATTTCTTGTAGGTGCTCGGGCTTTTGGTGATACGTTTGAACCAGTCAACGAGCTCAAACGTCAATGCCTGTTCGAAGATATTGGGAATCTGGGGTGCTTTGACAAAAGACATGTTCAAGATAAATTGTCTCAAGGTGGGTAGAATCTCTAGAGACCCATCTTGATGTTATAACGTAGATAATTAACTTGAGATTCAATTTAGGACTCAGGGGGGTCTACTAACAAAATGATAAAAATCAATTACTATACTAAATGAGTGGATAAATAACATTACATCAAAGTCCAAAATCAGTCTGCTAAATGAATGGACGACCCAGAGACAGGTCTACAGGCACACAAAAGAAACAAGACTATCCTCCGATCCTACCCTCAGTCGTGTACTCTCCCACTCACACGGAATCTGGTGGCGCCTAAGAGCTGGGCTCGCCCTCCTCCCCGTTCTTGCTCGAGTCATCGTAGCTGATGGGCATATAATCTCCGGGGAAATACTTGGCAACCCACATCTCAGCCAGCATATCCTTGGTGATGTCCTTGATGTAGTAGTTGAGGGGAACACCAGATGTAGCTTCGGAAACCTTGGACACGTAGTCTTCGAGCGCTGCCATCATCGAGTTGATGTCGAGAATCTTGTTGGACCCGTCGTCGATCTCTGCCAGCGCCGACAAGGTCGCCTTGATCTCGCCAGCCTTCATGGACACCATCTGCTGACCTGTCCGAGCAGCATCCGCAGACTGCTTGACACTGTCCTGGTCCGCAACAGTGGCGTTCTGGAGGCTCGCGAGTGCTTCCATGCTGGCCTTGGGGTCCGAGTCTGCAAACTTCTCAACGCCAAGCTTCACCTCGTTGGCCACAATTGAGGGAATCGCGCCCATGCAGATCATGGTGACATGGGACGTGACGTTTTGCGAGCTCAGCAGGTTCTTGACGGAGTTTGAGAAGGACGAGTTGACTCCGAAGCCACCAGAGGCCGACTCGAACCACGCTCCAGTGTCCATTTGCGCCTGCAACGACGCCGCGACGGAGGTCATATCCTGCGACGAGCTGGATTTCGAGCTGTTCAGGATATGGACCATGCCGACAAAGCTAGATCCATAGGTCACACCAGAGATGATGCTGAACTTCTTCTCCTTCTCGTTCGTCTTGGCCAAGTCTGTCATGGTCTTCAGGTCGTTTGGGTTGATTCTATCGCTGTCACCGAAGTAGTGGTTCCACACCTTGATGCCCTTGTCGACGTTGAGGATGAATGGCGCGAGAAGTGCAGCGTTCTTGTGCGTGCAGCTCACAGACAGGACGAGCGTACCCGAAATGTCATGCTGCTTCGCCTGCTTGCTGGCTTGCTGCTGGGCTGACGTACTCAACTGGGTCGACACCTTGGTGCCCATCCAGCCGGTGGATGCTGACACAAAGGCTCCGATCTGCTTTGCGGCTTCCTCGGAGTGTTCGGCATTGCTGTCCGTGGAGAAGTACTGCACATCCATGTTGATGGAGTCAGAGGCAAGTGGCATCGACTTGATCTGCGTTTTGACAAAGTCCACAGGACTCTCGGGCGCGTCGTGGACAGAGTAAATCTTGGACCGGAAGGACTCGATGTCTTCTTCTGCCTTGATCTTCTTGCCGCAATAGTCGACTGCCGCTGCCGTGATTCTCTCGTTCAACGAGTCAAGCTTCGCGGTGAGATCGGAGACATCGATACCCAGGTTGACGAGCTCGGACTTGGTCATGTCGAGGCTTCGCCTGGTGGCGATCATGGCATTGAGGTCTTCCTGGGCTGCATCGGCAGGAGCTTGGGCCTGTGCAATGTTCTCCACGTTGACCAGGACCTGTGGGTCGACGATGTTGGCCAGAACCAGGCTGGGATCATAGGGAATTGAAGAAGGCATTGCGTCTTGAGTGCTTGAGGAAGCGAGAGATGAGGATAGTTGAGATGGTGGTGTTTGGAGTGTAGAGTGTGAAGTTGTGCTGATGTTTGTTTTGAGTTGGGAGTTAGATGATTAAAGGCTCTGGGAGCTCCGACTTTATATGCATTTCGAGACTGCCTCACGGCTGCCATTTCCAGCATGAATTCTTTTGTCTTTCACCCGGACTGTTGGCGTTTACCGACCCCGAGACGCGAACACGGTGGCTGGCTGAGCTTCCTGGGGGGCGTTATCGTAGGCGCTGGACGCGGAGATTCTGAACCAGTAGATCATTCGATGATGATCAGAATGCATCAAGGCAATAGTTTACGACATCCATGATCTTTTCAAGCACACTGCATGGTCCAGCCAGCGCTTCCCCTTGCCAGTGCTTTCCCTTGCCAGCGCATCTTGAGACGCGTTGATGTAGAGTTGCTTGTGGCATAGCTTTAAGAAGGATCGTCCTCGCCAGTGATGGTGTTTCTTTCGCGTTGCAGAGGATCCAAATTGCTAGTTTTCACCCTCTTATCGCTTGTAGCTTAAGATTCGATATGATGAGAATCCGTCAGGGGCAGGCCGAGAGTGAGGCCAACTAGAGCATCTCACGATAACTCCCCGGTAGGGGTGAATGTGACGAGAAGTACAACTCGGATGGATTGACGTCAGCTATTCAGTGACGATACCAAGAAGATGATTGATTGGCCTCGAGGAAACTCAAACACGGCCTGTCGGGCACTCCCTGAGTCCTTGGCTAGGGCTTACCACGTAGTATTCGCGGTTCCCGACAAGATGGGGCTGAGTCACTCAGCTGCGAAGAAGTGGAAAAGCTAGTCCAAATACGATGCTGGGACTTCACAATCATTGGCCACTGGCAAATCATTATCAAACCGTCAACCGTTTTGGGCCAGCTAAGCTGCTCTTGGCTGAGCGGAGTTCAAATTCGGCCATCACCGCAGCTCTGACCAAAATAAGCTTCCACAGTCTAAGTGGTCCTTCTTCGGCGCCAATCACGACAAGGTACCAGGATGCCCATCCGTGGTGGCGGCGAGACCAGCCGCAGGTGACGATGTCTTCTTGCACCCTGCAAACTGAAATTATTCAGATAGCATCGAGGAGACAACGAGTCGATGCCTCAGTGGGTTGCAAGGCCGCGTGGGTGGCAAGAAAGGGGTTGCACAGCTTTCAGCTGCCTCCAAGGGGGCGCGGGACAGCAACTTTTTCCGAATTCGCCCTTCCTCTACCCGGATAACCGATCATCGGGACTTTCCATGATGGAAGTGGTCTGATGTGAAGAAGCGGAATGATTCAGTTGCCGAGTCTTGGGCTGGGGAAAGGCCAATGGCGGGCGAGTATGGACGGCTCGGACTAGAGGAGCAAAGTCTTGGAGATGTGATGAGTCCTAGATCCGCTATTCAGCTGGGTATTTGCGCTGATCGAGCCCTGATGCAGAATTTCAGTCCATTACCGCACATGGTAGCTTTGTCAGGATGCCTGCTCTCCAATAATATGGACCACACCCAGAAGAATCACATCACCACCAGCGCATTTGCAACCCATCGAGTGTCATCTGACGAGAAGATTATGATTCAGCTGTCAATATCTCGGACTCATGCCCTTTCTCGAGCGTCTCAGCTACGCCAATGGCTTAGAAATCCAACATCAACGCCCGCGCACAGCGTCATCGAGGACATCTGACCGACGCCACGAACAACACATGCCCTGCTTCTCCCCATCATTGGACTGATAAGTGTGACAGCCAAGAAGATGCCGCGTCGATGGGTCTCTTTGCGTTAGCCGAGGTGGTTGATGGGCTGAGTGTGTGCAAAAAGGGGGGTGGGTACCATTTGGCAGCCTAAGCCGTCCCCGTTGGGCGCCCAGGACTCACGGCTATTGCCGGAACAAGAGAATCATGAATTAAAGGGTGCAGATATTCAGGTATATTAACCGTCCAATCAGTCAGTTAACGTTGGCCAAATCACCTCCACGACATCCTTTCATCCTTCCTTGTATCTGCCCCAATCTTAGCTACCTTGACTGCAGCAAGACAATCACTCTCAACATGAGCCACCAGAATCCATCCCCTCCCGAAGACGAGAAGCCTTCTCCTTGGTTTCCAACGGCCATGTGCGCTGAGAAAACCGTCTTCCTCATGGATGCCACTCATCGTGGTGACATGTACCACATGCGAGCAGCAATGGCGTTGTTTGACTACTCCCTCTGTCTCTACAACTGCTCTGATGCCACGCAGGATCTTGTGGACTATCTCAAGCGCTCGGTGAAAGCCAAAAAGCACGTTTTCCTCGTTCCATGGCCGTCTGAGGTTTTGTACAATGAAGCGAAGCCTACCCAGATGCACGGGTGTACACTGGATGGCAAAGCCATTGATGCAAAGAATCTTGGAAAGTACAAGAATTCCATCTTCAGCGAGAACAGGGCGACCAAAGAAGTCAAGAAAGCCGTCAACAAAAGCAAGGGCCTCCCTAAGACGGTTTCTGACGGAATGGTCATCCTCCAACCTGCCTCGAAGAAAGCTCTCGGTTCTGCATTCGAAAAGCTTTTCAGGGACGTCTGGGACGTTAAAAAGCCCACCATCCTCGCGTTGTATCGCAAGACTGGCACTGTGGTTCAGGATAATAAGCCACCAGGGGTCTATCCTGAACTTGACACCGGCGACGCCCTGAGAGACATTGCCAGCCTCCTCCCAGAAAAGTCTGGGAAGAAGCTTAGAATTGTCTCGTGTGGGAACGAGAGCAAACTTGATGGTATCCCTGATGATATTGGGCAATACTGGCTCAAGTTCAAAAATGTCAAGCTGGATCCCAGGGACACCAATGGCAGCAAAAGAGACGTCGAAGCTTACTTTCTCGAATGGACGTTTCAAAAGGGGTATTATCAGATGGCTACGGGATTCCGAAGTGGACCACTGGATCTGTTCACCTTTCTGGGTATTCCGACGGTGTCGATTGGTTTGTTCCATATGGTGGGAGAGACACGTCATGCACGGCTGGCAAATGAGCAATTCAAGAGGCTCAACATTCAGTATGATCGGCCTCGTCACGATGCAACAGCTTACTTCCAAGGGTCGGATGGCCGGGTGGAAGAAATGGCCTCCCCGTTCTGGGTTCAAGACCAACCATCCTATACCAAGAGGAAGATTCCAACGGACAAGAAGAAGGAGCAGGAGACGCCTCCTGGGGATTTCTCAGCCTTTGACAAGACTATCTTGAAGATAGGCTACAGTATTGCCTGCGAGAAATACATGGGTACTGCAAAATCATTTGAGCTTCTCAAGTCCAAGATACTGAATCCTTTCAATTCTCGAGCTGCAAGATACCACTTTCCTGTCGATCTAGTGGGGGATGAAAAGGAAGAACAGAGAATTGCATATTTCGAGGCACAGAGAGAGGTCGACAGGAATGACTTGGTGACGATGGGGAATAACAAGGATCACTATCAACAGTCGGAGGGAGTGTTTGAAAAGAGATATGAAACGCCATGGATTGATGACTGGAAAGATATTTACACAGAGTTGGGGCTAGGGGACTCTTAGTGTGTGGCGGTGATGTTGTGTTTTCTTTTTCTTCTTTCCTTTTCATTATGCCCGTACTTCACTTTACCTCTACTTTCTTTTCCTACTGTTGCTCTTGTTTATCTTTTAGGGTTGTGCATCTTGAAGTCATGCAATGATACAACAAGTGTCGAGCTGGTCTATACTTGCGTCATAGCTTTGAGAGTGGCTGATTACTCTAAGGATGTCCTAGTGATTGATCCATTGCTTATATATACTTAATATTACCTATTGTATAATATTAGTTTTAAGATTAGTAGTAACCTTATGCCTAGGGCTAGTGAAAGTTTCAGGATGTTATTATGTTAAAAAATACTATATAGAAAAGCTTTTATTTTAACCTTCCTAATCCTAGGTTGTCTTTAAACTTAAATAAAATTGTGCGTTTCAATGCTCAGACACGTTGGCAAAGTATCTAACTTGGTAGACCTCGCACCCGCACAAATACAATTAGCAATCGAGGTAAACAGCTAAGATGGATCAGCGTCTGTCAAAATAAGGGAGTTGCTAATAACAAAGAAGCCGATTTTCTTACCGTTCGAATACAGGGAGTAGTTGTCCGCGCTGTATAAGCATGACACGGGATCCAAGGCGGTGCTATTCTCATAGCCATAGGCGTAATCGTTTGTGGAAATATCCTGTGGAAACACAGCTCTGGCATGCGTCATCTCGTGAATTGTTGTTGTGGCATGATCTTGCTTGTGACACTGCTTAGGCAACGGCGGCAGAGTCTGATAAAACAGAGGGCACATAGTAACATAACCGTTGACCCAGGTGGTATAAGCCAGAAGCGGACCGTCACTCTCGCAGTACCCATATTTATCCTGGCAAAGGACCCTAGTCTCGCCGCTATTAGAGGAAGAGCATTCCTCAGCGACGGTGAGAAGTCTACCTGAGACGTGCTGTCGATCGGTTGTCTGGTTGGACTTGAAGTACTCTACAAATCTCGTTGAAGTAGGATCTGCAGCATCTGCAGCGGCCGCTCGGGCAAGGATCTCGCAGTTTTGGATTCCATCCAGGGTTGCCTTGTGCTGCTCTGCTGTGCAGTTGCTTTCGAGAATGGTGCGCTTTGACCAGGACTTCTTCAAGGTCGCCGTTGACGCTGCGTTGACTGTGATCGAGATGGTGTTGGATTTGTAAGTAGCAGCCTGCGAGGCCTTCGTCTTGGCGGACTCTCCAGATGAAACAGGAATGCTTCCCTCCGCGAAAACAGAGTATGTGCCCGGCTCAAAGTCATATACAGTGCCGACATCGACTACCCGAGTAATAGAGGACCCGGCGGGCAGTTTCTTGAAGTGCTCCTGGTTTAAAAGTTCATGATACAAGCTGAGCTCGATGCCCAAGAACAGGGCCTCCGCTCCTTAAAAATTCAGTTAGGATGAGAAAACCGGGGTTCTGACATGGCTACACATACCACTCCCAGAAACAACCGTCAACTTTTTGACCGGTCTATCATCCAAAATTGTACCCAACTTGAGCAAATCCAAGTCTGCAGTTCCGACGTTGGTGATGGTCGCCTCAATTTGGGTCGCTTTCCCAGAAGTGGCAGCTAGAGAGACCGCTATGACGCTGTTCTCTGAGCTCCGGCGGTGCGTTGGCATGTGTGCCGCTGCGACCACTGCTAGGCAGGCCCAAACATGGTAGAGAAGCATATTGCCGAAATAATGCTAGGATGTGTAGCTTGAGTGAGGGGAAGAAAGCGGTGGCGATCATTTTTTAAAATAAAAAAAGTGTGTCTTGCTGTCCTTTATGCAGCCTGATATCCTATGTGTAGGATCGTATTCTCTACCGAGGGCTATTTTGGTCGGAAATTATATCAGGGGTTTGCATGAAGACAAGCGACGGAGTTACTGCTGGTATTGGGCATTGAGCTCCAGGTGCGGAGCAATACGAGGTTCGCCAAGACTTCGACAGGGGAAGTAGAACCGTCACAGCAAACTCAATAGCATCAACACGAGAAGAAGCGGAGAAGCAGAGTAGGTGCATCTTTTTGCTGAAAGTTCCGGAGTTCTTAGAATGCGGCATCGTTGATAAATATCCGCATCTTTTGAATGCTCCGTGGGATGGTCAAGCTGCATCGGAGCGCGTCGTAGTGCCGACTATCATTACCTTGTTGAGAACAAACACGAGACTTTGATCCTTGCTTTTGGTGATCGTAGCTCAAGACACATTTTGCCGGTATTTGTAATGAGATGTATCTAATAATTCAAGGCCAACTACTATACAAACTTCCTGTCTTTAGCGCACTACCTATGCATCTGCCTTGTGGTTGGATCCAGGGATCCCAGCGTACGATTGGATCTCATCCAAAGTCTCCTTCAATATGGCCATACCCTTCTCTAACTCCTCGTCTGTGATAGTGAGAGCAACTCCAAGTCGGACGCGATCCATCTGAGAGTACATCAAGGCGCCCTTTTGGTAAGCAAGCCTGGCGACGCGTCGAGCCGTCACACCCTTGTAGGAGTGGTCGAGGATAATATTCATGTCTCCGCCTCTTGAGGTAATGTACTTGATGAATGGATGCTTCCAGGTCGAAGTCTCCTCCTTCCATTTCGCCTGGATTACCAAAGCTCGTTCAATGAGATTTTCGTCGTCGATGACACTCAAGGTAGTGAGAACGGCAGCATTGGCCTGAGGAGCCATGGCGAAACTACTAGCTGACTGGTAAGGCTTGACAAGAGTCATGGCTTCGTTGCTTCCGAGGACAAAAGAGGCCGGGTAGGCTCCTCCGCTGATGGATTTGCCCATGGTCACCATGTCAGGCTTGTTCTCGGGGCCCATCCACTCGGAGCTGAGAAACTTCCCGGTCTTGCCAGCACCCTGGCGCACCTCGTCTGAGATGAAGAGAACGTTGTATTTCTTGCAGAGTTGCCGAACGCCCTTGGCAAATTCGAGCTCCTCTTCAAAGGTACTATAGGTTCTTAGTGTGCAGCGACTAAAATCAATGAGAACGAGTCAACTTACGGTGCCATGCCGTGGAATCACTCCATGATAACGGCAGCTACACGGCCGTGGTACTCGCTTAGGACAGCCTCAAAGTCTTCAACACGCAGGTAGCGAAGGACCTTTCCAGTGCTGGGGTGGACATTGGTAATGTTTTTGCTGAACACCCCGTACTCTGTTGATGGTCAAATGACGTAGGCTTAAGTCAGGAGGGAAAAGGGACTTACCATGCTGATCGAAGGGCTCCATGATAGGCCAGACACCGGCCGTGAGACCGTGATAATTCTCAGAGGTTCCAAGAACAAGGACATCCTCAGGCGGAATACCCTTGTTAGTGATTCCCCACTTACGGGCAATCTTGCAAGCAGTATCGGCTGCCTCAGTTCCGGTGCACATGGGGGTGACCTTGTCGAAGCCAAGTCGAGTACAGAGCGCTTTGGCAACCAAGGGCCATTCAGCCGAGTGGGTGGACATGTTGGCGAGGGTGACTGCAGACAGAATGGTTAGAGAAGGTGAAGCGATGGAACGAGATATCACGTAGATGAGACATACTTGTTTGCACGGAGTCGGTCACGGCCTTGACCAGTCTGGGGTGGCAGTGGCCGAGATTCGTTGCGCTGAACATGCAGATGAAGTCAATGAGCTCCTTGCCGTCGATATCCTGTTGAGGTGGAACGGTACATAATTAGCATGGGTAAATGACATAGCTCAGTAAGAGATAGACAAGCACGGAACGTCACATACCACGAGAGTTGAGCCCTTGCCGGAGACCATAAAACCGGGTAGTGAACCGAATGCGCCGACGGCGTACTGCTCTTCCATGTTGAGAAGCTCGAGGGTCTTCTCTAAGAGCTGCTCTCCGGTTTTGGTGGCCATTTTTGCAGAATCTAGGGCGTGGTGGGTTACTGGTAGGGAATGAAGAGGTGAAGGGCCGAGGAGGTCGAGGCGAGATACAGAGAAGAGTGATGTTGCTGAGTGCTGATGAGGCAGTCGACTGCATGGTGACCATCGGATGCGTTATATATATCTGACTTTAAGTATGAATGTCTTTCGACGCGATGGCCCGTCTCAAAGACGCCCAAGACATCCAAGTCCCCGTTCCGAGCTGGAGTGGATCGGATGAGGCCATGGCGCGGACCCTAACCCTGGACGAGGCGACATGAATGGTCAGATTCTTCCATCTCCAGCTTCGTGTTTCCCACAGCGGCATAGTGCTCCCGCGGTTATCTGCCAGCCCCGGCCTCTCTAGCGCTGTCGCGTTTATCTAATCGCCATCAGCCCATTCTGAGAGTTGCAGCTCGCTGCCTTCCGGCCGGTGTCCATTATTCCACCCGCATCTGCATCTGCGTCGTCGTCGTTGGTTGCAATCTAGCTTATTGTCGCTGCTCGCCGTTCGGCCGTTCCTCCAATGGCGCCTCCGAGGACCAACAGCTCGCAGGTGCTCGCCCCCCGGTCCAAGTCAGGCTGCTTTACCTGTCGCAGACGCCACAAAAAGTGCGACGAGGTCCGCCCCGTTTGCGCCGGATGCGTCCGCAACCAGCTGCTCTGTCACTGGCCAGCGCCGAGCTGCTCCCGGGATCAAGCCGACGCGAGTCCCGGTGCCCCGGCGTCTGAGCAGACCGGGGCAGACTCAGACTCGGAAGCGTGCCTTGCCCCGGCCGTTATTCGCCAGCCTTCCAACCTGCCTCCCTTGTTTCGAAACCAGCGGAATAGTGCCTTGTTCCAGCACTTCGCCAACGTTACCTCGCTGCAGATGGCGAGTAGAGTCTATCCCGAGAACGCATATCTGACATACAACGTCCGCATGGCTGCGGGTTGTGACGGCCTGCAGCATGCTATCCTGGCCATAAGCTCGTGTCACGTCTCTTATATTCACTCCTCATCCACCGACTCGTCCTTGGATCATTACGTCGTGGCCCTCCGAGCTTTGACACATGCCATCACCAGGTGGAAGTCTTGCTCTGCCATGGAACGCATCTTAGTCGTCGCAACCTCTCTGGCCCTATGCCAGTACGAGGTCAGCTAATTCCATCCTCTACACCCCAACGCCCCACTGACAATGTTAGGTACTAAACGCCAACACCCAAGGCTCGCTTTATCACCATCTGCGCGCCCTCAAGTGGATGATCTCGGAAATGCAAAAGCACCGAAGAATCTACGACCAGGACATCCTTGGCTTCTTCATTGAGCAGTACCAGTACCTGGCCATTGTCTCCCATATTGGTTTTGGCTTCGGCCTGAAGCCGCTCGATTGGAACCTGGAAGACAATGCCATCATTGACTCGTTGACGATGCTGAACAAAGGCAGTCCTATCTACGGTTTCATGTTCGGCCGTGCACATTTTCTTTTTGCATTGATCCCTCGCATCCATAACTTAGCTCAAAAACGCTGGCACGAGGAGCAGTATCCCGCCGCTGAAATCGAAACAACGTATTCAACACTCCTTTCGGAAATTACGTCCTGGTATGGAAGAGAAGACGACTCAAACTTAGGCTACCAGTTAGCTGGTCGGATATACCAGCAATCGCTACTTATCTATCTATACACAGCGTTTCACGGCCCCAAACCGCCCACCACGGGGCTTGTCACCAAGGTTGAACCCTGCATTGAGCTATGTTTGCAAAACATCGAAAGCTTGCCCGCCGATGCGCACACTTGGACAACTTCCATGTGGCCCTCTCTGGTCTCTGGGTCTTGTATGATCTTAGAAACCCAAAGAGCTCGGATGTCCAGGACTTTGACCGACTCGTTGATCAAGTTTCCGACCCTTGAGTGTATTTTGAACGCACTGATAATATTCTGGAACGAAGTCGATCAGGATCCCGACTTATACGGACCTCATGGCTTTGAGAAAACGATGAAGCGCTACAGCATCACTCTCTGTGTCGGGTAAGTAATCACTTCTGCGGCGTACAGGCGTCATGATGGACTCTGGGAAGGACTGGCTGAGTGTTGTATCATGAGTGCGGCTGGTTGCAGTATATATGCTTTGGTGAATTTACAACTCAGAATACCCTCAATTTGTCTATTGCGTCACCTCTACAAGGTAGCCATATTCTTCGGGTCCAGCCATGTCATCCGTTTATTAATAACCATTGGTTCCCATTACTTCGAGCCAAGACTGACTTGAACTTCTGACTTGGTCCTCTCGTATTTACATCGATATCAATGGGGATATTAAAGCCGAAGTGCCTCACATCCCAGAACTGATTAGATATTGTAGTCGTTGTCCACAGTCAATTTCCCTGGCATGAACCTGAAAGGATCCTCAACAATTGGACTAAGACAAGTGTCTCGGAGCAATGTTGACCGAGAGACCCACTCAATTCGGCCCAAGATATCACGATAGCGTCATCATCACCAACCCTGATTCTCCGCCCGCTTGATGTTGCCATCAACGGATAGTTCGGCTTTCATCGACGGAGTCAGCGACGACGAAAGGCACACAACTGTCTGAGTCGCAATTTATTCACTGGCAACCAGCAAATCTTGACTCAAATACTGTCCCGCTTGTTCCCTAACGTCCCAGCTGGATACCAGGTAATTATCACCATGGCGTCGCTGGATATTCAGTGCATTGGCGACCTTGAAGTCGCTGCGTCGCTCAAAATGAGCAAAATGGTTCGAGGTAGGTCTTGTTTTATTCCACGTTTGGGATGTCTTGCTAATCAAGTTCCTGTCTTGCAGACTTTGTCAATGAGGGAGCAGATGATTGTCAGACGGTGAAAGAAAACGAGACGGCCTGGTCTCAGTACCGCATCCGACCACGGGTAATGCGCAATGTCGAATTTCTCGACACCTCCACTAAGCTATTGGGATCATTGGTACGAATTCCCTTAACCCAGCTGCACCACAGCAAACCTTCGAATACTATAGACTAAATATGTCTCTTCATCAAGGTTCCATATCCTTTCTCCATTGGGCCAGCGTCGATGCAAAAGCTTTGCCACCCTGAAGGAGAAGTGGCAACATCCAAGGCTGCCGCGGCTTTGAACCTGCCCCTGGGAGTGTCTACATTTGCGACGGCGACTCTGGAAGACATCATTGCGCCTCGAGCGCCAGAGGTGCCTTACATTATGCAATTATACATCTTTAGGGACCACAAAGTCACAGAACAGCTAGTGAAGAGAGCCGAAAAGGCTGGGTTCAAGGCACTTGCAGTTACGCTAGACGCACCTGTGCACGGTAAAAGAAGAAACGAAGTCCGCAACAGGTTTCGCATTCCGGATAATGTGTGGTTTGAGAACTTTGACCGCGAGGGTTTCATGCTTCCTATGGATGTGGAGAACAAGAAAGCCGGCGGTGCAGCTGAAGACACACCTAAAGCATCAGGAGCTGGAAACCAAAGTGGATATCTCAACGGTCAGTATTTATCCCTAGTTCTCGAAGTGCTAGATAAGCGTCAACTGACTCTTACAGACCCCCGCCTCGAGTGGGACAAACACATCGCCTGGCTTCGCTCTATTACGCAGCTGAAGATATTTGTAAAAGGAGGTATGTTTCGAGCCATGTAATAGACTGGGCCCATTGCACAAAACTTTTTCAACTAACATACATGATACTCAAGTTCTCACTGGCGAAGATACTGAATTAGCTATCAAGCATGGAGTGGACGGGATTATTGTCTCAAACCACGGCGGCAGGCAGTTGGACGGAGTGGTCACAACAGCCGAAGTACTACCCGAAATTGTTGCCGCTGCCGGAGGACGAGTACCCGTCCACGTCGACGGAGGAATTCGCAAAGGAACTGATATTTTCAAGGTGAGGCCAATTAGATTTCGCATCAAGTAACCAGCTAACACTCTTGCATAGGCTCTCGCACTGGGTGCAGACTTTGTCTGGGTGTCTCGACCGTCTCTTTGGGGACTTGCTGTAGGTGATGCTCTTAACTTTGGAAGCGGGACAGTGTTTTTAGTGAAAGTGTCTGAAACGGACAATAACTAACGTAGTCTCTTAGTACGATGGCCAAAAAGGCGTGGAGTTAGCTATGCGGATCTTGATGGAGGAGTTTCGACGCACCATGGCGCTAACTGGCTGTGTGAAAGTCTCCGACATCACGTCAGCCTTTCTTGTCAACGACTGGAAGCGAGCTGAAAAGTCGAGGCTTTGAAGATGGTTGAACAGTTCTGAGCAGTGGAAACCGCTACATGCTATATCAAATTGTGTCTAATTTTTACTCTATTTGAAATAGTCAAAACTCAACAGTCAAGTTCGGAGTTACTGCTGAGATATATCTACTTTGCTCCACCAGAACTCAGACTCTTTTCTCCCCCATTCATCTGCGACTAGTTCAGCGGGCACACCAGCGACGCCTCCGACCAACTCCTCGTTCTTCTCTCCAAAGACCATTGCCTTGGGCTTGTCCTTAGTATATGCTTCCCATTTGGGTCGATCGGCCATTTCGCCCTGCACGGCGTTGGGATCGCCCTTGGTAATGAAGCTGGTGATGTAGGCGTTCAAGGTCCTGCACAGCGTCTTCTGTGTGGGAGAAATGCTCGTTACCTTGGGGTCGCACACCTCGTATCTCATATTGTCGCCGTGACGAGCTCCATCTATAACTGAGCTTTTTTGTGCCCAGTGGTAGACGTATACAGGCAACGACGTCGAAGCCACGGCGAACTCGGCTGTCTGTCGGACTGGAGCCACGTACGCGTAGTGGCCATACGCCCTCTCTATGCGTTTGTATTGAGCACCGACTCCATCTCTAGTTTCCTTGTACGGCGAGTCGGCATGTTTTGCGGGGTCTGGATACAGCTCGTCGATCGTTTCGATATCTTTGGCGGAAAGGAGGGGTAGCAGCTCAGAGAAGAAGTCAAGAAAGCCGGAAGACTCGGATAGTTGTTTATTGACATAGAGGGAGCCCTCGTTCCGGGTGAAGCCAGTCATAATAGGGACCTTGTGCCATTTGCCCTGACGCCATGTCTCCAGCGGAGGCCGTGCAATAATCTGGCCGTCGATGACCGGCTGGAACGCCCACCGAAGCGACGGGTTGTATTTATCGAAGACGGTCGTCTGGGCGGCAGTGATCTTGTCAATGGGCTGAGCCCTGAGATAAGAGAAGATTTCTTCGTGTGAGATGTTGTCAGGGCAGCCAGTCTCCTTTAAAAAGTCCTCGAACTGTTGCTCGTGGATCGGTGCGTCGTAGGGTCGGACAGCGCGCGAAGTCGGTGCGCCGGATTCGATGACAACCTTGTTGAAGAGAGGACGACGATTCTCCTCAAAGTGCATCATGTGGTGACCAATCTCAGCCGTCTGTTAGCTGCTTGAGTTTTAGTTGTGGGTGCAAACAGGTACTTACAGAATGCGCTCCGGCAGAGAGGCCGATCAAGGTGACATTGTCTGGATCACCACCGAAAAGGTGAATGTTCTCTTGCACCCATTCAAACAGAAGGATTTGATCCTGCAGGCCGAGGTTGAGAATGCCCTCCTTGGCGCTGGCCGTAGAGGGCAGGAATCCGAGAGCTCCGATGCGGTAGTTGAAGGAAACGGCAATAAACGGCTCCTCGGACCACGCAACCATGGATGCAGTGTTATGCATCGAGGCAGTGCCCCGGTTGAAGGCTCCTCCGTGGATATAGACTGCCACAGGGAGGGGTTTGCTAGCCTCGGAGCCCTTTGGCGGTTGCTTGAACACATTTGCAGTCAGGCAATCCTCGCTGTATACAATGGGAGGTCCTCCGGGCAGAAGCTGCTTCCCTGGCCCTGATGGCCCGTATGCCACGGCGTCAATGACATCAGTAGACGGCTCAACCTTGACGGCAGGGCGGAACCTGCGGTCTCCGGTTGGCGGAAGCGCATATGGGATGCCGCGGAAGGCCTGGACGGGATGTGGGAGGTTGTCGCTAAGAGTAAGCCCAACCACGGTCCCCTGAGCCAGCTTGACAGTCGGACGCTCGGATGCTGTTGCTGCAGCCATGATTGTGATTGGATAGCCGGAGACTGATACCCAAGTTAGATAGATAGGTGACGGCAATTCGATAGTCGGCTCAAGACTCTTTAAGCACACACACAGCCAGTATCTCGAGGGAGTCGGGGCCAAAGATGCGGGGTTAAAGCCGAGATAAGAGAGAGGGGCCGTGGTCCGTGGGCTCATTGTCGACCGACGCTCCCCGGCTTTATCTCTCTGGAGAGAGGCGCGGCGCTAAATCTACCGGCCGCGTTGATAGTCCTCCGGGGATAGATCTGGGACCCGATTATGGGGTGACGGGTGCTCGCTATCTCCGGCTTGTCTCGCCTTGCCTCGCAGGTGGCGAACCGGTAGGAGAATCCAGCCGTTGTCGACACTGATAGCAGCTGGGCCGCTGATGATAGTGTCCTATTTCTAGCACCGGGCCATGCTGTACTTCTCATCCCCCACTGCAGCACATCTCGGGTGCACAGCACGAGTTGTGAAATATGGCCCTTGGACTATCTCCCCTGCACGTCAGCCCCTGGCGTATCTAGATGCTTGCATGTCCAAGATAGGCCCTGACTCGGTTGTTGGAGATCGCCGCTGCGAAGGCCAGGTTTAAATATCGCGGGGACGGGCTCCTCACCCGGCCAAATCCGTTCTTTGCATGCCGCCCTCGACGAAACTCTGACTTTCATCCGACTGTCAAATCCCCGCTTCTGCCTCTCGCATTTCGTCAATCAGCCAAGATGGGAGCCGACGCAGACTACAAGGGCGGCACCGACGCCGAGAAGAACGAGACCTACACCGCAAAGGCCGAGTCCATCGCCCTCGGCGAGGTTGACAGCGTCGACGCCGCCGAGGAATTCCTCCGGGAGCACAACTTCAGCAATGAGTATCTCCAGGAGCTCCTCGACGACAAGGAGAAGAACCGCCGCCTCGTCCGCAAGATTGACTTGATCGTGCTGCCCCTGCTGGCCGGAACCTATGTGCTGCAGTACATCGACAAGCAGGCCATGTCCTACGCGGCCGTGTTCGACCTGTTCACCAGCACCAGTGTTACCCAGGGACAATACTCGTGGTTTGCAAGCATCTTTTATTTTGCCTACCTTGGCGCCGAGTACCCTTGGGTCTACCTCGCCCAGAAGACACTTATGGGCAAAGTTGTTGCTGGCTGCGTCGTGTCATGGGGCTCCGTCCTAATGCTCACGGCAGCTTGCAGCAACTTTGGCGGCCTTGCTGCTTGTCGGTTCTTCTTGGGTGTCTTCGAGGCACCCATCACCACATGCTTCATGATGATGGTTTCCATGTGGTTAGTGCAGTGCCTTGTTACGAAAACGCCATGTCTGTATGCTGACCTGATGTTGTTTCGTACAGGTACGTTCGATCTGAGCAACCTTTTAGAGCCGGTATTTTCTACTGCTGTAACGGATTCGGCTCCATGATCGGTGGCCTTCTCAGCTACGGCATCGGCCAGATCGACTCGTTCCCCGTCTGGAAAGCAGTCTTCCTTACATGCGGTGCCGCCACAATTCTCTGGGCTATTGTTCTGTTCGCATTCCTGCCAGACAGCATCATGTCGGCCAGGAACTTCAGTCTGGAAGAGAAAGCGCTGCTGATTGGACGTGCGAAACTCGCCCAAACCGGCGTTCTCAACAAGTCCATCAAGTGGTACCAGATCAAGGAGGCGTTCCTGGACCCGCAGGTGTGGCTGCTGACCCTGTTTATGCTCTTGAACGAGGTCATCAACGGCGGCATTGCCAACTTTGGCAAGCTCATCATCAAGGGGCTTGTCAAGGACCCGCTGCTCACGACGGCGTTGGGCATTCCGCAGGGTGCTTTCCAGGTTTTCTGGATCCTTTCGGGAACATTCCTCGCTTCAAAGCTCCCCAACTCGCGCACAATCGTCATGGCGGTTTACTTGGTTCCTACTATTATCGGCACGAGTCTGATGTGGAAGCTCGACCGGGAGCACCACAAGATTGGAGTTCTCTTTGGATACTACATTGTCGGATCCTTTGTCGCGTCTCTTGTTCTGGCTCTGCAGATGCCTGCGACAAACCTGGGAGGCTACACCAAGCGCATCACTGCCTCGGCCATTGTCTTCACGGCGTACTGTGTTGGCAACATCATTGGTCCTCATGCGTTCCTTGCGTCAGAGTCGCCCCTATACCCGACTGGCTGCATCGTTATTCTCGCATGTTCTTGCACGCAAATGGTGGTTGCCATCTTGTTGCGCATGCTGTTGATATCCCGCAACAAACAGCGAGATGAAGCTGCTGCGGCTGTCGGGGATGCAGCAACGACAGTAGAGGAAGTGGTTGATCGCACGGACTTTGAGGTATGCTTCTCTTACGTGTTTCATTCAATGGACAAGACTAACCATGTCTACAGAACCCTCAATTCCGGTATGTTTTGTAGTTGGGCGGCTTGCCCTTGTTTTTGTGTGCATTCGGTACTTGACGCGAATTGTGGGAAGCCAGCGCATTGACAGCCGGGAAACGTCAATGTGGTAACGGAGCTACCAAAGGGGTGGACTTGTTGCAACTAATCAGACTAGAAATAAACCAAGAATTCTCAGGAAAGGACCTTATCCCATAAAATATGCGTGCTCATCCATTCCCGTTCAATTGGGATATTTCTCCTGGAAGTTGTCAATTGTTTGGTTGGCAAGGAGCTTACCCTACATCCCTCTGTAAGAGAACGCGGGGTCATTCGGTCGGGAATTCTATCTTCCGGGACGCCACCCGCGCCAACCCCACCAGACGTACGATGTGTGGATGTGCCGATGAAGTATTTCCAAAATCGCCCACTTGTGACGGACAATTAGCAACCCGCAACTCGCATCCATCGTCTCATCACGGCCAATTCGTTTTCGCAACCATGGCCAAGTCCAAGTCCGCCAAGCGCAAGCGCAACGCTCAAGCCGATGTCCCCCAGAAACTGGCCAAGGCCGCCGCCCTCACGCCGCCTCCCGATGGCGCAGCTCTCGAGCCCAAACACGTCAAGACCATCGTCTCGGACGAGGAACTCGACATCACCATCGAGACGCTCGTGTCCCTCGCGCAGTACCCCGGCCTGATCAAGTCCAAGCAGTGCAAAGACCTCCGCGTCGCCGCCTACGACTTCCGCCAGGCCTGCACCACCGGCGTCAACAATGCCGACGGCGCAAACCTGACGGCCCGAATCACCGGCGCCCTCGTCGACGAGAAGTACCTTGACGCAAAGATCCTGCTCGCCGAGATGAGGATCAGGGGCGAGGAACCCAAGATTGGAGCGCTGTGTCGCTGGGTGCGCGATCTCGATGTTGTCAGCGGCCTTTCGACGCAGCCCGACTCTGTCGACCATGTCACCGTCGAGCGCACCCCCAAGGAAAACGACCTCCTCCGCGTCCTCGATGCCGTGCTACGAGTCAGCACCCCGATCGACACCAACCCAAAAGCCGTCTACTCCTCCTCTCCCGTTGCTTTCCAGTCAATCTGGGACCTCCGCCCCCCGACGCCCCCCGAACAAGTCTACGCCTCCGTCCTGGACAAGTCCATCTTGGATCTGGCGCCAGCTTCACCCTCTACCGCTCTGCGCATCATCGAGACAACACCCGGCCCTCTCCGAAAACCCCCGAACCACCATCCCGCTATCCTCTACACCTCCGCTCCGAACGCCGTCCCACTCGCGCCGAATAGTCCATCCATAACGTACACTCCCCATCCCGCCGTCCCCGGCCTTGGCCTCGCCAAGGACGTGCTCTCCCCCGCCGAGTGCAAGGCGATCATTGCCGCCGGCGAATCGGTCAATTTCATGCCCGACGCACCCCTCCGCGAGGACGGAGATGTCAGCATTTTGGCACACAACTTCTACTGGGTTGTCGATAGCACCTTCCACGACATGCTGTGGTCGCGCATCTCTCCCTTCGTGCCTCCGTCCGTCAACGGTCGCCTAGCACGAGGCATCAACCGACGGTTCCGCGTCTACAGATACGTCCCCGGCGCCGAATACCGATGCCACATCGACGGCGCATGGCCACCTTCCGGAATCCTCCCCGACGACACGTATGTCTACGATGTCTCGCCCGAAGGAAAGAAGCAGAGCTCCATGTTCACCTTCCTGCTGTATCTGAATGATGAGTTTGAGGGCGGCGAGACAACCTTCTTTATGCCGGCGGCGCAGGAGGGCACGCTCAACGCATACCCGGTGCGGCCTGTAATGGGGGCTGTGGCCATTTTCCCACACGGCGAGTCTAACGGGGCGTTGCTGCACGAAGGAACGGGAGTGAGGAAGGGTGCAAAATACATTATAAGGACGGATATAGAATACGATGTCAAGGTTCTGGGATAGGCAAGGAAAAGTTTATGAGTAATGCAGCAATTGGCTTCCAGCGTCTACGGCGCAATGTGACCCCTCCATCTCGGAGGCAAGATGGCCCATTCACCGCCAACATTCTCTTTCCTGGTGCAACCTCTCAGGCGAAGGGAAGCCCACAGCCTGCCAATGACACGTCACGGACACGCTGTTTTAGTCGGCAGAAAGTCCACGCGGAGTTCAAACGGTGTCGAATGCGAACTGTACAAGGCAGGTGGACCGCCAAGGAAACGTCTTTTTGCGGACACGACCAGAAATATCCCGTCAATGAGCATCAGTGCGGGGAAGAATTTGACGATCGGCATTAAGCCCTCAGCTTTAGAGTTCTTCTTGGTCGCATTTCCACGCACGAGGAGAGCCGCATTGGGACTTGAGAGGAACCTTTCGAGTTTAGTTCCGCCATGCATTTTGCAAATGTTCTGCCTCGGGCGAGTGACCCCCGAAGCGCAAGCCGGGCCTCGGTCGAATCTCTTCGCAACGCGGGAGGTGTCGCCCGGAAAACACCAAAGCAGACTAGAGAGACCGTTTTGATGCTCGACGGGAACAAGCTCACGTGGCTCTCCGAGATGAACACCTTCTCGACAAGGTTGATGGCGTTTTCTATGAGGCGCTGTATAGGACAGGTCCTGCGCCATGGCCATTGGTGGAAACGAGGCTGGTTCGGACCAAGGGATTGTGCATTCTTGTTTTCGGCTGTACCGTCCTCGCTAAAGCAGTGCCCGAAGTCGTGAGAAACGCGGGACGACGTGTTCTGCATGTATGCATGAGCCTGCGGATCTGGGGTGGGACTCACGATAAATAGACATGCGAGTCACCCCGAAAGTCAAACATGTTCTGCTGCGCTTCACCTCGGAATTTTCCTGCCCTGACTCCTGAAACCGTTGCGCCTCGCCGACAACTTTGCCAGCCAAACCCAAGATGAAGTTCCTCCAAGCTCTTCTCGCCGCCGCGGCGGTCGTGAGCCAAGTCCAGGCCGCGCCGCAGCAGTCTCGGGACAAGAAGCCGCCGTACTTTATCCTCACCGGAGACTCTACCGTCGCGGTCAACGGCGGTTGGGGAGATGGGTTCCTGCGAGACATCAAGGCCCCTGCAGCCGGCGTCAATCCCGCCAAGAGCGGTGCGACTACCGTCTCCTTCAAGGCAAACGGCCGGTGGGAGGCGGTCATCAAAGGCATCGAAGACCAGCTGGGGGATTTCAGCCCGATCGTGACGATTCAGTTTGGACACAACGACCAAAAGGTCATGACGCTGGACGAGTACAAGTCCAACCTCACAAGCCTCGCCGGAGACGTCACCAACGCTGGCGGAACCCCCGTGAGTCTCCTTGCCTGCTTGGGTTTTGGCGCTGCAAACTAATTGATATTGCAGATCATCATCACCTCGTTGACTCGCCGTCGCTTCAGCGGAGGCGCCGTCATCCAAAATCTCGAGGAGTGGCGCCAAGCAGCAATCGAAGCCGCCAAAGAAGTCGGCATCAAGTGGCTGGACCTCAACATTGCGAGCACCGACTATGTCAACGCCATCGGCTCGGACAACGCGACCTACTACGATCTTAGCGAAGGGGACAAGACACATCTCAACACTGCTGGCGAGACAGTATTTGCTCGGATGGTTGTCGACCTCCTCCTGCAAAAGCGAGCTGACCTGAAGCCTTTCTTCATCCCAAACAAGGCGCTCAGTGACAAGATCTGGGCTGGCGAGTTCGCAACGGGCGACGAGTAAGGCTGGAAGTGAGAGCTGCATGATATCTATGTCTATTACAGCCCACATATAGTTTATTACTCACAATATACTAGCCGCAGTATTTTCACTCTGAGTGAGACCTTCGAATTATTTCCCCAAAAGATGAAGTTCACCCAGGTCTTAATGCAAGATAGAACATGGTTAATAATAGAGGGCGTAGAAACACAGCAAGTTACCGCAGAATACTCTGCTTTATTTATCTTTGTTCTCAGGTAGAATCCGGAGTGGATGCTCCCATAAGACTTTACCTGAGAATGGCTCATCCGCCGAGATATAATCCAGCACAAGTCCCTTCCTCACACTCGAAGCAGTGCTATAGTTGACCAGCAGCCTTTGAACAAAGTCCAATGACAATACATGTCTTGCCAGAAAGTGGTAGATCCTATTCGCCCAAGTGTGTAGCCGCGTGACATCAGCAGACTGCTTATAGTCCTTTTCAAGCGCCTCGCGTCGCTCGCGCTGATATTGTTCAAACGCATCTTGAAGCGCCGCCACATCTGGGTCAGCGCCCGATGAAGAGTCGTGGTCAGCCACCAAAGATTTAAGCTGGTTGCACAGCGATACGATGTCTTGGACGCCGTTGTTGAATCCTAGACCAGCGTTTGGCGTGAACTTGTGATAGGCGTCGCCCACTAGGACAATTCTCCCGCCCCAGCTGGTGTTCTTCGCAATGCCTTCCTCCAAGTTTGTCATGCCCGCGGTCACGGACCCCGACAGAACATCTCTGACTTTTAACGTCTCGGTGAGAGACCAGTCGGCAAAGCTCTCAGTGAAAGAGTTGATGTCCTTCTCGTCGTAGAAAACCCGCTCGGTCGACGACTCGGGCAGCTTCTCGTACAAAAAGATCCAGCCTTTGTCGCGGCCCGTCAGAAACATGGCGGAGCGGTCGTGGTCGTGTGTCTCGTAGTTGGCACCCGGGCTGGAGGGCCTGGGGAAGGACGCCCACAAGCACTTGTAATGTCTGGTGAAGGGGAACTCGGGGTCCCAGGTAGAAGCCAGAGCCGGGTCGGCCTCAAGAGCGAGGCGGCGCATAATGGACCGAGTTTTGGAGTAAATACCATCCGCGCCAATGACGATGGAGCCCGAGTAAGAAGTGCTATCTGTGCAGGTGACCTCCACGCCTGTACTGGTGGTGATGATATCGACAAGTTTCTTGCCGAGAAGATAGCGGGCTTTGGCATCCTCGGGTAAGCCTTCGTAAAGAGCTTCAATAAGGTGTGCACGGTGGAATGCTAAGAGAGCAGATCCATGACTTCAAGATGATGGTGTTAGCTGGTATTCAATGGCAAGGGCGTAAGGGGACGCTCGTCAGATAATAAAAAGGCTAGAAAAGAGGGCTAAACAACGCATGGGCACATACTTTTCTTGTAAGAGACCCAATGCATAGCTCCGCTTGAACTTCTTTGCATTTGCAGTAAATCCTTTGGCATTGTGCAGAAGCGGGACGCCGATCTCCTTGAGCTTGTCCAAGAGTCCAAACTGATGAAAGACCCGTAGGTTCTGAGGATTCAGCACAAGACTGGCGCCTACGTCTTCAACCACGTTGCTGCGTTGCTCAAGAATGACAAAATCGATGCCGGCGTAGTAGAGGGCATAGGCAGCGGTGAGGCCATTGGGACCGCCGCCCACGACGATGACCCGAAAAGGTGAAGCTGTCATGGGTGGAGTGTGCAGAAAGTATTTAGACGACACGAATTTACTTCAGTGATGCTGGTGAACAGGTGAAAATTGTAGGTTGTTACTCAGGATTTGAGAAAAGTCGAGTGCTCCAGGGATCGTACGACTTCGGGTGGAACATGCCAATATCCACAAAGGCAAAGGTGCAACTTTTCTATTGCGCCATATTTAAAAAGTAGTTCGTCATTTTCTTAAGCTCGATGTAGATTAGATAACCACCGCTAAAGCCTCCAAGCAGGCCGACCTCAACTTGGTGTTAGCAATACGGATGCCAAGACTTTTATCCAAGATAAGCAGTGATAAATGTTCTCAGATTGGGCCATGCGTTTGTCAAACAGCTTCATTCGGAGCCAGAAGAGAGTGCGGCAAAAGGACTGGCGCGAGTAAATACAGACAGTAACTTCATGTACAGGCTCTACTTACACTTCGTCAGCCTTAAAGCATTAAGAAAAGTATTTCCTGCTCTGGCTGCCTCGGTCCAACCGGGGGAATGCCTGTATCATCTATCGAAGAGGGACCTGTCGCTGCTTCAATAGTGGCAGCCAAAGCTTGGTCTGCCCCGCCGTTTTCCTAGAGCTTGAACGGCATCTTCACACGCCAGTGCCGGTGTTGTGATCCAAAACTTCGGCCGCTTTGTGGGCGCACTATTCTGGGATTGGCAACAAGCAATGGACTGTGATCTTGCTCTTGGTGTGGTGGGCCTTGGGCAGTCCATTGTCGGGTTCATCACATGGGGCTTTTTGAGTATGTCTGTCACGCCCTTAACTTGTTTCCAGGATGCACATGGCCGCGATCAAAGGCTCAAGTCAACGGACCTGCACTGACGCCGAAAATTTCGGATGGCTCAACACTGGTTGGCGCTGCGTCACCTTTTACGTTGGGCGGCGGCTCGTGTCCGTGACCTCGGTGCTGCGTGTCACGGTCATTCCCCTCAATGAAACATCCAAGAACCTCCTCAGCGTGCGCCGTGAGGTGTAGCTGATCGGAAACTACCAGAAACTTGCCGGGAAATACAACAGATAATGCTCGCTCACGGTGGAGGAGCTTCCAGCTCGCAGCATACTGAATATGGGTGACAGGGATACCGAAAGCAAAACCTTCCTCATTAACAAACTGGGGCGTCATGTCAGAGGTCCATTCGTATCCTGGAAGACCACTGTGAGCACACTCGACCTTAGCTGTCATGGACACTGATGGGACTGGCTTATCCTTTTTTTTATATGTTCCTGCCGTAAGTGTAGCTGCCAAGGCTCACGATGCTGATGGAGCATAGGGTAGACATGAGGGTATCTATCAGAGAGAAAGTTCAAATGCGGCTTGAATTGCAATAGAAAGCCACGTGTATCAAAAATATTACCCGCTTGCCCTCGAACTAAAATAACAATACATAAGTGTCCATCATCTCATACAGTAGCATCTCGATCGTTAGGTGTCTCTATACTATGACGATCCGACTTGTTCACAACAGTTACAAGTTCGATTTCATCCTCTCTTACACCCCATTCGGCGTAAGCTTGTGGTGTTGACCGTGATTTGAAGACATGATTGCTCGAATGCTGTCCCGATTCAGACTGTGAAGCCTCAGCGCGATCTGCTGAGTGTGTAGGGGTTTTGGACCGCATAATGAACTTTTTCAGACCGGGCAGACATACTACAATGACGGCAGTAGACATCTCGGCAGTGCACAAGGTATCTGTATAGTGAGTTAGTATATGCAATGCATGAGAAAGTCTTTGTGACTTTCAAGAAGCCTGCTGAGGGCTGAGCAGACGACGAATACATACTGCCAGATGCATCATCAAGCCCAAAATCCGTCACATTGTAGGCGATAAAGCGTGCAAGGCTGACTGTCAAGGTGATCCCGCCCAAGGAAAAGACGCCGACAAGTCCGAACTTCTGTTCTCGGCGGAGCTTCAAGTGCGGAAGAAGAAAGAACGGGAAGATAAAGACTAGACGGCAGAAGGAACGTTAGACAGGACAGGATTGCTCAGAAGTTTGTATAAACGTACGCAGTAGATCAGTGGAAAAGTTCAGACACCATTGAACGACAAAGAGGGTGTAAGAGTTCCAGGCAGACTCTAATTGATGTTCAATGGACCTGCCGAGGCTGTCAGCTTGGATCATCTGTGAATCCATTGTACGGCCTTACCAGTTATTCGAGATGGGGTTTGAGATAAGAGTGACGATGAGTATAGCCGCAATCAAGCAAGAAACAAGATATACTGTGCTTGCGAACAGTCCTTTTCTCAGAGTTTGGAAGATCTCGGGTATCAAAAACCAATAAAAGGTGGTGATAGAAAGCTTGGGCCAGTAAATTCCAATATCGAAAAAGTATTCAGCTATGAAGACAGTCTACATGTAGAATACCAGTCAGCCTCGAGGCTTCCCCCCGTTGCACCTCTGCAGCCGAGGCGATTTGCTACGTACCTTCAAGTATTGCACGTTATTGACGAGAAGCTTCTCGCCAACTGCGGGATGCTTTATCATAATTTGCAAAGCAATGGTAGAGCAGATGAACCATCCCAGCGTGAACAGCCAGCCGAGGCAGGCAAAATACTCGGAGACGGTGAGCGACGCCCTCTCAAACCGGAGTCGAGCCCAGCATCGAAGCAGAATGACCAACAGCGCTAAACCCAGAAGGAATGCTTGTATGACCTGCGCACATAATCAATCAGCGAACAAGGCACGAGGAACGACGATTGCAAGCCAGGGACATCACGCGAGCAAAACATACAATCGAGACGGTAATCAACATCGCACCGTCGCTGCTGCCATGGCTAGCTCAACTTAGTAAACGAGGGTTTTTTCCCCCTGACAAAGGAGCGAAAGAGCGTTATATTACTCTCGAGATTTCCCCTGACTCGGGCTGGTACGCTGCACCCTCCACCCTCCTAGCCGCTGCTAGTGCTCAGCTGCAACTGCTCTAGTATCAGGTAGCGTGTTATTGAGCAAGGGGCGGCGCACTGCCGCGACTAGCTCGACGAGATCGCCCGCAGCTTCCACGCTAATGCTGCAAATTGACTAATCGGACCCGGCATAAGTCCGTGACGGTCCGAGGGAAAACCTGTTCTAATCTTAGACCTTGCGGGCGAAACCAGCTGGCTGATCTCGCATCAGGATTGAAAGATTGCGGGCGAGTTTGCCAATGTAGTAGGCGTTTAGGACAGAAAGTTAAATGGTATGTGTCCAATACCTCAGGGCAAGAGGCTTAATCAATATTTCATCATCCGTTTAAATAAATAAAAAGAGATTTCCATCCAGATGACAGACATAACAGCTCAGATGGGTTAGTCCAGCTATTAGAGTTCTGGGCTTAAATTCAACACGGCTACAGCTGATCAGTACACGGTCCTGATAGCAAATCATTCGATGCCAGGATGGGCCGCTGATCCGATTGTGGTTTAGGTAAAACCTAGCGACCGGTTCCGCGTTCCGCTCCAGGGGCAAATATTGTGCATGCTCAATGCTCAATGCAGCCTACCAGCCCATCTTGTACAAATACTTATCCCACCAATCCTCATTGATAGGAAAATTGCCCTTGTCGACCTCCCACCCACGCATGACGCAAAAAAAGGTCGAAACCTACGAAACATTCAGAGACTGAGACGACTGCGCCAGCAACCTCCTCTTTGGGATGACCTGTGGTGGAGGAGATCTCTCTTTGCTAGGCTGGGAGATGGCGTCCTTACAAGTACTTTCTTAGCCCAAGCATTCCTTTCAGATCTCCCGCTATTAGCAGCCTTATAAGCTTTCACCAGCGCTAGAGACCCCAGAAGCAAGAAAAGACAGGCGCTCCCGGCTGTCTCGCATTGCACCGACGACGTCCTCCCGATCAACTCGGACGTAATCAGTGTTGTCGTCGGGGGCTGAGGTGGTCATTAGCGGAGGTCATGGCTGCTTTGATTGACCGACACACTAATTATGGATCAAGAGATCGGCACTTAATAACCCCGATCAGGGCACAGATACGGAGCGAGAGCGGCTTCATTCTCGAGAACACAAAGGGCCGTGCACGGCCGGTGGCGCAACGATCCCGGACCTTCGGGGCCTGATGCCCTACCATCCAACATGGCTGTGGCTGAACAGCGGTTAAGAACATGCTTCTTCCTGGTCAAGGTCTTCTCTAGAAAGAATTAAGAGAGTCTAAACACGATCCATACCAGCTCCGAATTCTCTTGGCTTCTTTGAGGCCTTCTCGTTGTAATTACTCACCCACAGGACCGTAGGCGTATCGTCCAGCGAGCTGACTGTAATAGGTAAATATATGTTCAAAGTGTATCGAAGCATTTAAAATAGCAAGAGATTGACCAGCGGATAAGTAGTTGGCTATACTTGTAGTTGCTCGAGCCGTACTGTCTCATTCTCTCACTCCTACTGACCAAGACTGCCCGATCCTCTTGAGGGTCAAGATTTGGACTATCAGGGCAAGATGATCAAGCCGGGGCCTTGCTTGTACTATGTAGAGAATGAGCATGAACTCCGCGTGACTTGCAAATCTCTAGTCTTGGATTATACTCCTGGTCGAGAAAAGCAACAGAGCCCTGGTAGTCTCGTAGGCCATACAATATACCAGACCAAGCTTACAACAGCGAACCCTTTAGAGACCACACCGAAATAGCTCACAGTGCTCTCCGTAACGGGGAGCGAAACCGAAATGCAGAGCAGAAAAAAAGATGCAAATGATGGACGCGGCACAGGCTCCAGCGAGTGAGCAGAGTGGCTGACTGGTTCCCAGGGCTGGCGTAGGGAAGTGAAAATTGGCATGGCGTAACAAACGCTGCAAAGGCTCCAGAGTAGATCATGACCAGAAGAATATTGACAAAAGTATTCAGTACCCTAGCACATAGAGGCATCTCCAGCTGCTTGTCGACGCTCCACCGCAGCCGATGGCCGGGAATCGCACCGTCGCTGGCAAAAGCATAAGCACAACGACTAGCAGCTGTGAACGCTCCGATGGTGCAAAAGATGCAAATTTCGACCAGGAGCATCTGCAAACCTGTGGCGACGGTCTGAAACCCGTAATCATCTCGAACATCCATGCCGTAGCCAACACTGACATATATTCCTGAAGCAACACGTCGAAGAATGACTAGCGCCTGTTGGCCAGTCAGAAGGCTCTAGTTGGGCGTAATCGTCCACTCTGAGTCCTCGCAATCACAGCTACATTAGGTACTCACAGCAATGTTTTCCCTTCGACACTACTCATCGGCCAATTTTGGGATCTTACCCAAGAACCTCATCAGCAGTCTTTCTTCGCAAGCTACAAGCTTCTCCTTTGGGGTGAAAGTCATTCAGAAAATCACCAGCATTTGCGCGATATATGATGAAAGGATTTGGGTGACTAAGTTTAGTGGGAAGATTGCAGAGCTCCGGGCGATGATCTCGTCAACCTTAAAGACGGGAGAAATGCAGACTATATTCGAGTGCCCGAAGAACTGACTACTGGTACTTGATGCTATCTAAATGACTTAAAAATAACAATCAATCAATTCGGAAATCTTGCTGCGTACTGTTGATGCTCCTCATCCGCTAGAGCAAACTCCCATCCTCCCTCTAGGCCATTTTCCATGCCTCCAGAGACCATTCGAAATCCATATACGTTTGTCCATTCCCACCCTTTCATACCATTCCTAGCCGGTGAAACACGATAAGTCAACCAGCACAGCGCTGATTCATTTGAGACAGGCTCCAATCGTGATTTATCCACTCTTACATGAGTGCCAGGGCCGTTTTCTCTCCATTCTGTGTAGAGCGAAACAAAGTTATTCGCAACAACAGACTGGTTAGGTGACAAGGTGGATTTTCCCAGAGAGAATGAGGTGTAGTTGGGTAGGAAAAATGAGGAGACTTCAGCCCCAAGGTCAGACAGCGGGTAAGAGTAATCCCCGCCCAAGGCAATAGCAGCGCTGTAGGCTGCAATAGCCCTTTGCGCAGCGCAAGTAATGTTCACCATGTTGAGCGTGGAAAGATATCTGGGAAATGTGTGAAGAGAGTGATAGAGAGTCAGAGGTCTGTTAAAGAGATCGCTCGAGAAAGACTGATCTAATATAGTATGGGACTGGAAAGTCATCAACGGCCTTGGATCGGCAGCTGTGGCGACCAAGGACTAAGCACTACTGCAATGTCATAGTCTTACGTGGCTCACGGAGCACAGCCTTTTCGCTCGGCTCGCTTCAGTATTCAGCGACCTTGATTGCAGGGCTGACGATGACCCGAATTGCCGGTATCCGCGTAGAAAGCACGACATAAAAACTAGACCGGCCAAAGTGCATTCACGGTATTAGGTTCTGTAGGGATTTAAACTGAGGCGCATAAGTACTTGAAGATACTTGGATTGTTTGGATGTCAGGAGAAGCCAAATGCGATGTTCCGTTTCCTGACCGCAAGTTGGATGTCGTCACGTCGGATGTCGCCACACGGGATGTCGGACGTCGGACATCTCTGATGTCAGGAGTGCTCTAGTTCTGTAAGCCCAGCGTCGCACATTGCAGATCTTTCTCTTATTCATTCGACCGAAGCGCCACAGCGCCATGCACCGGACACCAATCAAGGCATCAACTTGGATCATCGTCGGCTCCGAGTCGGCAGCTTACCATCCCCCCATACCCGGACTTTGCCGAGGCTTCGAGCGCCCGGATACACGAGAAATGAAAGCATTTCTCACTGGATTAGACACGAAGAAAAATGAGAAGCGACACTACATTGTTCCTCTGGTGATTGAAACTATGTACGCTTTGTTGACGACAGTATCAACCAACATCACTTCAGCTTTGACCCGGAGCCGATTTTTGCACATCACAAATCTACCTCACGCGGAGACACAGGGTATAGCTGTATCATATACACATTGCAGAGGCGATGAGAATTATGTTTGAGTACTCAAAAGAGGTCAACTATCAAGTAGATGAGATAGGCTTCCGTGACATGGTCAAGATGAAAGCAGCAAGCGCCGCCTGAGGTTGATATGCCGGAACCTCATGGCCAGCTTCATAGACTCGAAGCCAACTCAGGTTTCCAGACGTCTTGTACTCGCCATATTGCGTTCCATTAACCGTATATGGCTTAAGGGGGGCTGAGAGGAATGCTGGCTTAGCAATGGAGTTGAGTGCTCTGTAATTACCCATCCAGTTGCAAATCCAATCTGCATCTCGTTAGAGGAGGTTGAAATGCTTGGCGGATAAGAGTTGGATTGACTTACCAGCGTCGCCAGCCCAAATCAGCACCGTGATGTTGGAATTGATGACTTGCGATAACGTATTTAGGAAGTTTCGTCCCCCTGGAACGCCTTGGTTAGCTGTCATCCCGCATACGAGGATTCTCTTTCATAACGTACGATCACCGCTTGCCATGAACTTGTTGTACGGCGCATTTGGACATTCTCCATAGGTTGACTGAGCGCCAATGGCCTTCATCACAGCCGATGTCTGGAGATATGTGGCGTATGTCTCAGGCGGAAATGGGTCACTACTAGAGGCCCGAATGTCGTATACGTCAAAGTCTGCCAACTGCTCCAACGGGGTTTCAATGGCTGAGCTGCAGACGTCGTCGGCGTTGCCACACGCGGCGTCGCTGCCGGTGAGACCTGTGCACTTGGCAAATGCCGGCACACACTTTGACTGGTAGGTGGATAGATATGTGCTGTACTGCTTTGGGGTGATGAGCTTCCGATAAGTGTTGTTGGCGGCGTAGTCGATATAGTCCTTGTATTGGTCACCTGAGTATTCACGTTAGCAATGTATCCGCGTCACGGAAGACTCAGTGGCTTGTATATCCGTAAAGGGAACCTACCGGGATCAATCCATCCATTGTTGATACCAAGGGCAACGAGGTTGATCTTCTCGCCCTTGACCGTTCCGGCATCGATAGCAGCATTTTGTTGCTCGAAATAAAAGGCAAACTCGGGTCCGTAATGGCCGCCATACGACTCGGTAAAGAGACCGAAGTCACGGTTCTCATACTCGGGGAACTGAGCGTAAAAGGCCTGGAGGAGATTCCAGACTCTGGGGGCTGCAGCGAGGGTCGAGACGGCATCGTCAGTACCGTAGCTGAAACCAGTACCAATTGGTTGATCAACATAAAGCTGCAGAGATTAGACCGGTATGCTTCTGAGAGGACGACATGTGCTATACCATGTTGGCAAAGGTGTTCCATGAATAAGGGTTCAAGGTAGGCTTCGACCCTCCGGTGTTAAAAGTACACGGTCCGTTTTCTTGAAAAAGACCAATCATGGAGCTACATCCAGGTCCGCCATTGAGCCACAGGGCTAACGGAGCTGTCTTTGCGTTCTTGCGGGACTCGAAAAACCAAAAGAACATGTTCATGTTGGTTCCTTCGTCTGTCAGTAATGTGATGCGGGGCCAATTCTAATCTGGACAGGGTGCTCACCGACGGAGAAGTAGCCCGAGTGCTGGTTCACTCCGGGTGTCGTCTCACAGATGCCAGAGTTGGACACGATCTTGGTCTGCGACCCGGTAGCAGCATGCTCAAATACCTTGTACTTGATACCCTTGCTTTCGAGAGTGTAACTCTTGTCCAAGGCAGCCACAGGCGTAGACTCGCCATACCCGACAAGGGCGAGCACGGTAAGGATATTGAGGAAAGCTGCCCTCATTTTGGATGGCAGAATGAAGAGAACTGCTGCAAGTAACGTTGATTGATATCAAAGAAGAATGCATGCCAAGACGGGATGATCGAGCCCCAGGTTATATATGTCGATCAACTCGGCGGAGACGTAGACCAGACCCAAGGTCACCCCTCTTTGCATCCTCCCTCGTACTCTCATCTATGGATCAGATGTCAGGCCCGACCCTACTGGATGACTGGAATACCCAGAGTGCTGATCCCGTATGACTCTCGAGTCCACTCCGTCGTTATCGACCAGTTTATAAACCATGACACCTTCCTAATCAAAGTGGGAGTTCTTTTGCAGAACCAAAGGTTCCTCGAGAAGCCAGCTCCCTCTTGACCAATCCCAAAATTGGTGCATGGTGGGGCGTTTCGCTGAAACATCCGTTGAAGATCCTGGGGTCACGGCAATTCTGAGCCGTAGCCTGGTGATGTGCATTCCGATACTGGTATTCTAGTGGGCTTCGGGACTCGAAGCTAATCCCTGCCCCCTGTCACCCATTTGCCGGATATCCGACAGCACCACCCTCAATTGGCAGAGGAGCTTTCCACGAGTCCATCTTGGACTACCTGACATCTCAAGTTGAAACCCCGATAGGAAGTATGCTCTTAGTTTTACAGGAGGAAATTTTGATTAGGAACTTACCACGCTCCGTCACTGCTCCCGACACTGGAACTCGCAGATGTTTTTCTCGTCAAGTAGCGGGGTTCACGTCGGAATGTGATCGCGGAATGCTCTGGTACACGTCCAGCTCACTGTTAAAGATTGAGAAACTGAGAGATTCTACCCTCAAGTACATAACCAGTATTCAAGAGTGGGCCATTGATGGTCTAAAACATCCAGGCGTGAGATGCAGCATGGAATACAACTCTTCGTAGAACAGCCAAATCAGGCTGCCACCGACTCCGGTCCGGGACCTCTTTATCCTTTATCGAATTACTTCGAGAAGAAGAAACCGGGCTTGATTTATATAAACACCTGGTTCTGACAATAGATGCAGAGGCTGCATTGGTTGATCAATTCAACATGACCAACTGCGAGTCTGAGATGCTGGGTTCTTCGACACAGACGATGGTTTATGAGAGGGAATAAAAAAGCCTATGAGAAGTTGCGCTCCGAAACTTGCAGACGTCAAAAATGTCTTTCCCCCTGAATTGATACTACCAAGGCTCATAGTGCATTTAATAGACTGGAGGCGACTGGGTTGAGTAAGAACTTAGTAGATGCGTATCATGAAGCTGTGATGCGCGCCGTATAGAGATATCAAAGAAACAGAAAGACTGAATACTTGACTGATGGGGAGGGCGCCGAGATTAATGGGCATGTAGATTACAAGTTTGCTTCTAGGCTCTGCCAGATTTTCTATTTCACGCAGGAGATTGGGGCTAAAGAAGAATGGGGCGCCTATGATTTGCGGTTCTGTAACGTCTTGTGAAAGAAAGAAGTAAAATAAAATAAGGAATAAAATAAAAACCTCCTCGTTAACATCGAGTCTGTCTTTTGAAACCATATACCATTCGAGAGTGGCAGCTATTGGTTTTCGATCATACTCAAACAGACAGAGGAGGTGGATGGAATTGCCAGCGCCAGGCTTTATACGAAGAAAAGCGACCTCTTTTCGAAGTCTACGCTAAAAGGGGAAGAGAGTAACAAGGGGGTATAGCGCAAGGGAGCTGGTTCTTACAGGAGGATTTCCAGGATGCAAACTGGTGGCGATGTTCGACATGCATTTCAAAGCTAGACAGCTCCGATAAAAATAAAGCATAGTCACTGCCATAGCTGAACTAAGTTTTCAATACAAGAGGAAGATTTGCTGCAAAGAGAGTGAAGTTTGTTGGCAGGTGTACGGTTGAAACAGGTAGCCGGCCTAATATATCTGGAGAAAGAGGCGGTAGACATTGTACTGAGGTGTAAAGATCACTCATTTATGTCAACAAATAGCATGGAGATCATGAGGTAGCTTCGAGTGGAATACTGAAATGATTAACTTTTTGAGTTGCACCCATAATCCGCAAGCCTGTTCCAGTATTAACCTCATAGCACCCTTTCAATCCTTTACTCGGTAAAATTATCTGACACTATTATGAGCAGTAGAGGAGCGGCTGTCTATAAGAAATGGTAGAGCGGTGCTGCACTGTGCCGTTAGGGTTACAACTGACCCGCGGAAATATGGACAACACACCTTCTATTACAATACTGAAGATACTTCCAGTAGGCTTGTTATACAGCGAATGACTCAGAGCCCTTTAATCTTCTGTTGTACTACTATTTTATCTGGGGCTAGACAGGGGAAGCCACTGCCGAGTAAGGTAACTATCACCACATGGGGCTTTAGAACATGCGGGCACTATTTCAGCGCTGATCGAATGTATCCTGAAAATGAATTTGGACTTGAGTGCCCTACCTAGGGTCATCCTGTATGTAGCCTATTGTGGGCGCGGAGTCCCATTCATGTGGTCTTCAGACACTGGGGTCAAACAGCTAGCCCGCGCGACGTCAGCTTCAACACTAAGCCTATACGACTCATGGTACTTTGGCTTGGTGTGAGCTCGCAACACCAGATTGTATATTCGTGTGTTCAACTAAGTATCTCCACCTGGGTGCTTGAATCTGCTATCGCTTCAACGTCCACAAAACCCCGTCAATTCGTCTCGGTAGCGAGCTTTAACCTGCGGCTGCAATAGACTTGATCACTTTATTTTGCTGTTTATCGGGACCCCGTGACAACCTCAACGTAGTGATGTGTAACATGGCCGGAAGAGGCGGCTAAAAATGGGGTAGATGAGCAGGGCGGCAGAGTCTCGAGTCAGAAACATTTGGATCCCCTTCCTGCTCATCTATTGAGTTGATAGATTGGTATTGACTTTCTGTGTTCAAAAATGGTGTTTTGTATGTACATATGCTACAGCACGAAGACGAAATATCCAGTCGGCTAGGTTCTGAAAAGCAACCGTTCTGTAGAAGCCATCATCTACAGAATGTGGAAAGCGTGCAGTAGAGTAAGTACTTCATCGGACAAGACGTGAGAGGAGCCAGAAATTTCATCAACCAATTTATGTCATCAATCCGGGATTATCTTATTCCGATTGACGAATGGGGAAGGGCATGTGGGATTTCCCCTCATTAGGTATGCGTCACTGAATCAAAGGCGATAACTACCAAGCGAGACCTATCTAGCGTTCATAGTAACCTTGCCTTATCCAACAGCTATAAAAACCGTACTTTTCTCTTTCGACAAACCATACCCATAACGATGGCATCGCATACTATCCAGCAACCCACTATCACCAAGGTCTCCGACTTGCCAATTGAGGATGCAAAGTGGATCACGCTTCAGAAAATAGAGTACATCGATCAGGTCGGCGTTTCGCGAACGTGGGAGGTCGCAGCGCGCAAGACAAGGGGAGAATCCGGTGTGGACGCAGTCGCCATGGGAAATGTGTTGCTGCATCCATCCAAGCCCCCATCGACATTGCTGGTTATCCAATACCGCCCCCCTCTCGACTCCTTCACTGTTGAGTGGCCAGCGGGGTTGATAGACGCGGGAGAGACGGCCGAGGAGGCGGCGGTCCGGGAATTCAAAGAAGAAACCGGCTACGACTGCCGTCTGCTGAGTCTTAGCCCGCCGCAAGCCGCAGATCCGGGCATGTCAAGCGCCAATATGCAAATGGCAATGGTCGAAGTCCATCTCGATGAGGGTGATGAGGAACCTGAGCAGCGCTTGGAAGACGGCGAGCATATACAAAGAGTTGTGGTACCATTGTCCGAACTGTACTCTCGCCTTTTAGAGTACTCGAAGCAGGATCGCATGATCGTCGCCGCAAAGCTCTTCCACTTTGCGGCTGGCATGCATTTTGCGCAGACGCAGAAATACTTTTAGACCAAATAATGGCGGACTAGCTATCGGTTACCTCGAATTGGCCCGTATTTTCAGTGGATTACACAGCTGCGATAGTGTTGATGAGACGACAGCCTATAGAACCATTGCGCATGTCAAGACTAGATCATGTCTTGTAAGGTTTAGCCCCGTGCTTCCGCGACTCGCCTAGGTATAAAAATAACACACACTTGGCTTGCGTCGTCTTGCCGAGGCAGCGACTCAAGTAGATCTCAATCAGTCTCCATTTCTGTCGATGCAAGTTGCGGGAATTTTTGGCTCCCCACCCAGGCAGTCTGCTAGGAACTTGTTGATCTGATGTCTTTGCCCAACCAAAAGTGCAGTCCCCAATTAATTTACCCCTGAGCACTCCACCAATCATCTGTTTGCTTCATTCATCCACCGAAGCACTTTTTTATTGTGTGCTCGTATCTAGACCTATTTAAGAAGGCGCATACTTTTTACTCCTTATCTACGGTAACCCCCCGCCTGACTACCTTGTCTCTATACTACCCAAAAGCCGGGGATTTTTGAAGTCTCCCACATTCAGATATGCACCCGATTGACTTGCCTTAATCGTACCAAGGTAAGGACCAGACATCACACCACAGGGGAAGCGCACGATTTCTGGGTTCGGCAGTAGATATGTAGTTGATATACAAAACAACGCCCTGTTGGCCCATCTCGTTCTTTTCTCTCCGGCCAAGAGACTTCGTCAATGCTAAAAAGTGCCTGAACACGCCAGCGACCATGAGACTAAGCCCAAACCTGGCGGCTCTGAAGCTGCTCCTATTCTCGGGCTTTGCATCCGCCGCCTTCTTCCGCGGACACGGGGTGCAGCTGGGCCCTGAGGATGAAGGAGAAGCCGAGCTCCGTCTCGCCGCCACCATTGTCAGCAACAATACCAATGGCTGGGGTACCTTTGACCAGCTTCTCGATCACTCCAACCCCAGCTTGGGTTCATTCCGTCAACGGTACTGGTACGGAACCCAGTTCTGGAAGGGACCTGGCTCTCCCATCATCTTTGTCAACCCAGGAGAGCAAAGTGCTGATGGCTTCAACAAAACTTACACGACCTCGCAGCGACTGCCCGGGCTTTTCGCTGAACAACTAGGCGGCGCTGTTGTTATCATGGAGCACCGATACTGGGGCAAGTCGTCTCCGTTCGAGGAGTTGACGAGCGAAAACCTGCAATACTTGACCTTGGAAAACAGCATCAAGGACAATGTCTATTTTGCCAACAACTTCAAGCCTCCATTTGATGATAGTGGAAAAAGTGCTCCTCACAAGGCGCCGTGGGTCTTCTCTGGAGGCTCATATCCAGGTGCGCTGGCTGGCTGGCTCGCGGCTATTGAGCCTGGCACCTTCTGGGCCTATCACGGCACTAGTGGTGTCGTTGAGGCCGTTGGTGATTTCTGGCAGTATTTTCGGCCCGTGATGGAGGCGACTCCACGGAATTGCAGCAAGGATCTCAGCAAGGTTATCAACTACATCGACGACATTCTTCTGCACGGCAGCAAGCCCGAGAAAAAGAAGTTGAAGGCCAAGTTCTTGCTTAGTGGCCTCGAGGATGCCGATTTTGTTGCGTAAGTCGCTCATGACCGAGAGTGCATAGTGTGCATAACGGGAATACCCCCAATTTAGAAATCTGATGCTAATTTGGGTTTCTTGAAAGTGCGCTTGAGAATGGACCATGGTCCTGGCAGTCGACTCAGTTTTACTCAGAGAGTGTGCAAGGATACAATGCCTACCACCAGTTTTGCGACTACATCGAGGTACACTCTACTTACTCGCAACCCGACATATCGGAATGAAGGATGGCTGCGCTAACTGATAATTCACAGAATGTGTGGCCCAACTCGACAAAGTCTGTTCCCGGGCCAGAAGGTGTTGGCCAAGTCAGAGCACTTGAGGGCTACGCCAAGTGGTCAAGAGATGTGCTCGTTCCAGGGTGTAAGTGAAGTCCCTTATTTGCTCGGATCCCATCACTTGCCCGACACTAATCGTCCCGATTCTCATTAGACTGTGACTCTGGTCCTTACGATGACTGGAAGGGTGAATACAACGTCGCCTGCTTTGCCAGCTTGAACTCGTCGAATGTGGCCTACAAGGACTTGAGCCCCAGCAACTATGCGAACCGCCAATGGAACTGGCTACTCTGCAACGAACCGTATGTTTGACCAATTTTTCTCTTGTCTCCGTTACACTTCATCACTGAAAGATCCTAACTTCTCAAAGCTTCATGTTCTGGCAGGATGGGGCGCCTAAGAACCGCCCAACAATCGTTTCCCGCCTTGCCAACGTGGCGTATTGGGAAAAGCAATGCTCGTTTTTCTTTCCTGACGGTTACGGCATCCAAAAGGGAAAGACTGTTGAGGAGATTAACGCATACACTGGCGGCTGGTCTGTGACAAACACTACTCGGCTCATGTACGCCAACGGCCAATTCGACCCCTGGCGCGACGCCACTGTGAGCTCTGTTGACCGACCGGGCGGTCCTCTTCGAAGTACCGCGGAGCTCCCTGTTCGTGTGCTCCCAGGTGGTACTCACTGCTCTGATTACTATAAGCCAAACTGGGATGTGAACGAGAACGCAAAGCGTATCGCTTACGAGGAAGTAAGAAACATGAAGAAGTGGGTGGCTGAGTTCAAAAGCCACAAGAACTGAGTACATGTAATGTAGCAGTAGAGTATATTAGATATCGAGCGTATAAAAAAGCTCAAATACGATAAAGTCCGAGAATAACGATCTATTGAACTTGTTGAATGTGTCCCCTGTTTCAAGAAACTGCTTGGATTGACAGTGTGGGCGGTTCTCTTACTTCCAAGACTCTGGTTCAGCCTGATTTCTGCGGTAAGCCCGTTAGTTTAGCCCCGATGATTACTGTAGTTAACGGTCGCGCCGCGGCCCGTGAAGATCAAATTTCTTTCTTCACCCTTGAAGACACGGATCCGAGAACCTTGAGTGATCTTCCCATGCAACTTCTTGCATGGAGACAATTGCGGCTACATCCTGTTTCAATATTTGGTTCCTCTGATAGACCGAGAAGCAGGCTAGTAAGTCTTTAAGAAGTGAGTAACTGTCCCTGTGCCAGTATTAAGTCGAGTTTCCTCTAAACGCCTATACTTCGCGGGAAAGTCCACTGACGGCCGATACGACCCACATCGACATGTTGAGGTAAAAATGGTCAGAGTGAAGAAGAGAAGCTTAAAAGTCACAACAAGCTAGGATGTGAAACCCAAGAGATTTCCTACGAATTCCCGATGACATGATCACTACTGAGTAGACGCTGAGGAAACCGAGTACGTAGTACAGCTACGATCAGAGATACAAGGCGTTGGTACTGGTAGGTCCTGTTGGTTGGACGTTGGTGTTTCAGATAAAGTCATAAACATGCGATCTCAGGCTCCGAAACACGTGACTGAAAACCTGACGATGAATTTGGGGTGGGGATAAAAGTCCTTTCTTCTCAACAACACATGAAAAGCTGCAGCAACCATGGCAGACCCAGAGTATGTTGCGCGAGCCGCCCGCATCCGCCAAGAGCGAGAGCAAGAGTGGGAAGAAGAGAAGCAGCGCAGAGAAGAAAAGCACCAGCAGAACGAGCTCCGCCGGGCGCAAATGACACCCGAGGAGCGCGCGGCAGACGTGGAGGACGAGGAGCGGAGAAAAGCAAACGGCAGAAGGCTCGCAGCGATGAAAGGCCACGACCACTTCGAGATGGCACTCAACGGACAGTTTCTCGGCCCGGATCTGCAAGGAGCTGTCCTCGGACAGACGCCATTCGCGCCGGATCAGACTGCATTTCTGCGATCGCTGGACGGCTACAAGGAAGAAATGGGCGACATCAAAAAGTTTCAGGGAGCCGTCTCCGGCTTTCACGACCTCGACCTCTATTGGGCCTCTCCGGAACTGTGCAAGTTTGCGCTCTGTGACTGGAGAGTTCCCAGGTACAGGAAGGACTACAATAGCGCCGGCTTAAACGACATATACAAGAGACACCTTCGCCGTGTGCGCAAGAACGATCGCGTTGAGCAAGCTCGCGCCCTTGCTCGACCGAGTAAACTCAAAGCCGCGCAGTACTGGGCGCGAAAGATGCTTGACGAATTTGAAGCAGCAGCAGCCAGAGGAGAGAAGCTCGATGCCCTCCAGGCATGGATTGGTATGAGGATTCGCACACCGTCCTGGGTCAACGAAATCGCAGATTCCAAGGAGGACTACGGCTTCATCATCTACAAGTCCCGGGAAGCTGTGAGTCGACCCACGATTGCTCAAGAGCGCTGGTTCCAGGTTTGGAATGGTAGAAAGGCGGACCCGAATGTGGACATTGACTTGCTATGCGACAACTTTCCTTCTTACAGGAATGCTGGAAACAAACTGCACCACGGATGGCTATTGAACAGACGCATGCTCCCTCTATGGGTTTCGCCCTGCCCAGAACATGGTCTGCCATCAGAGCAAACCCCCTCTGCCTTTCGAGAGTAAGGCTTACAATCACAACCCTATCGCTTTGAGTCTTGGCTGACTATGATGAACAGACATTTCAAGACGGTGGAAACCCCCAAAATTTCCAACCCACGTATCCTAAAGAACACGTTTCTGGTTCTCACCGACGACTGCATTTTTCATGAGCTGGATACCCACGAGCTGAACCATGATCCTGTAACAGGCCCCCAGAAGAACAAAGTGCTCCCGGAGCAAGTACCAAACTTCTTCCTCTGGGCTTACGATTCAGACTGGGAGCCCCCAAGTCCTCCCGACTCCGTTTTAGAGGATGAGCTTTCCATCGAGGGCTGCACCTGCCGCGGCGCCTTTACGAGGGGCTATGGCGGCGCCGACGAAGATGGATACGAAGGACGTGTTAAGGTTAATATACGAGACCTGTTCTGCTGGTTCTATTACGCCAGGGCCAACGGGGTCGGTCTCAAGGATCTGTGGCGGAAGGCACAGGGCATGAAGCATCAGACTTGGTGGTCTAGAGGCGCATATTGGGATCCAAGTCAGCCTGAGTGGCTGGCGTAGTGGTCACGGAGGCAGGTGAACTCGAGAGGCCCCGAACCTGTTGACAGGTTGGTGTCAATTTGACTTGTGCTTGGTTTTTGTTCAAGTAATTACCACTTGTGAAAATGCGTCATTGGTGCACGTATAGGTAGGTGTTGAATATGCTACGGTGTCGGCCAGGACCGAGGCTGCACATGCAATGATTTAAGGATCAGATCCATCTGAGTCACCACCGCTGTGATCACCCGGTTTCCAATCAGGGTCATTGTCGTCTTCGGGGCCATCCGACCAAAAGGCATCAGGCAGCGAGATATCTGTCTCGATCCTGCTGCTGAGATCATCCAACAGCGCAACTACACTGAAGGCCTCTTGGATGTCCCCCGTCGAGTCTCCAGCATTTCCCTGGTTGAGGTAGCTGCCCAGGAGTTCCACGGCGCGGGAGTTCCAATCACCGTTGAGTTCGTCGATCCATTCCCCCAAGCGAACCCTGGTGTGGACTACCATCCGCTCGTAGTGCTGGTTCATGAAGTTTCGCCAGTGTCGGTCGAGGTGCGGGTCGTCTGGGCGGGTTCCGGTGTCGGCCTCGACCTGATCCATGTATGGCCCACTGAAAGCCTGCAGAATCTGGACTATCTGCTGGTTCTGCCTGCGCATTCTGAGCTGAATGTTGGCGTGGTTGAGGTATTGGAAGACTCCAAACATCTGTTTTAATAGTGGTGAGTGCTGGTCCAGCTAGGATCGCCTACGGTGAACTTACGTAGTGAAATAGTGTGCCGGCCACTGCCGTGTGGTACGTGTCGATGTTGCCGATGATGGTATCCCAACGTTGTTCGCCAATCACCGCCGACAGACCCCAGACCTAGGACGGATATTGTTAGTTGAGCTCATGGAGACTAAGTTCGGAGCCGCTTACCCTTGCTTTGATCAGATTGAGCGTGTCCTCGGCGTTGACCATATTCTCCGTGTTCGTCCGAGAGCCGATCTGATTCCACATCTGCCTTACAACAGACTCTGTGTTTCCCTGTGCCTGCCACATACCAAAGTTGGTGTCTAGGTAATCAGTCACAATCTCCCTTCCCAAGCCGTTGGGTGCTAGGAGGTTTTCTGCCGCTTGGCTTAGCTCGGGCTCATCCGCATCCACGTCCAAAGCAGGGAGCTCTCCGTTGGCCAACCACTCAAAGAAGTTGGGCATTGTCTGCTCCTCAATGAGGTGCTCGCCTGGAGATGTCAGCAGGGTTCTCCGACTTTTGATCGATCATCGTCACTCACCGTGGCGGTTGTTCGGGTTACTGGGCTCGTTGAGTCGTAGCTCGGCGTTGGTGCAGTCGTCAGGGTCAAACCACATCATGTACAGATCGTTGTCGCCGTTGTGCTGTGCTAGACGGTCGCCCTGGTAGTAAGGATCTGATGTAGTATCCCAGTTGACGCCTTGGAGGGCGCGTTGGAAATCGCGAGAACTCCCGTAGCCGCCGGCGCGGCGTTCTAGGGCGACGTCAGTATCCTCCCCTGGATTCCCATCGTAGGGCTTGGTCCAGAAATTGGCTGGCATAAACTCTCGGAGGGGCTCAGCTGGGCATGTCATCCGTCTTGCGGAACCGTTTCTTCGGATGAAATCATTCCAATGGTTCATCTGACAAAGCACCGAGTCTGCAGCATCCCAAATATTTTCTTTAACCAGCTTTTTGACGCCATCGGACATCCAGTATATTTCCCGTAGACTGTCAGTAGTAGTCAACGTCCAGCGGTTGGTCATCAAGTCGTTCCAGTCTTCGTCGACGAGAACGACGGCGTCTGATAGCACAGTGCTCGCTGCCTGTTCCACGAATGCGACATCACTCAAGCGTACATCCCGCTTCCTGGCCTCCCCAGCGGTGGTAGGCTCATCTGGATCCGTGGGCGTCGATTTGAGTGACCTGGACTCAACAGAGCTGTCCGCGACCGGGCACACAGGATTCTCTACCCATGATTTCATCAGCTCTCGACGGTACTCTTTAGCCTCTTCATCGTCATGAGGCACCGTCGTCACTTTTGCCCTGCAGCAGTATGCCCTGCTTCCGGATTTGCATTCATCTGACTTATCGTCCAGTGCCACCTTGATGTATGGGGAGGGGCAGCCCGCGCGGCAGTTCCCGTCGTCGAGGGCATCGTTGTTCCAGAAGCATTGCTCCCATCTCTCAGCCGAAGAATCCTGGAAGCAGCAGTAGGTCTGTGGAGCGGGCTTCTTGAACAAGCCCAGGAAACCCCCCTTGTTGTAGCATTGGGTTGATCCGCTGCCGCGAGAGGCGGAAATGAGAGGGTGCATGTCGTCTCCCATTTCACTGCAGGCATCTTCTTCCGAGCCCTGAAGTCCACAGTTAGGCTCCTTGCCCTTCCATCTGCAGTGGTTCCAAATCTTCATGCCATCAATGGGGTTTCCGTCTTCCTTTGAATCCGTTTGGCAACAAGCCAGCTGACTAAGACCGTTTCCGCAAGCCGTACCGGTAGAGCCAACCTCTACCCCTGAATTACTGGGACATTCCGGATTGCAGTTGCCACGGTTGTGGAAGAGCCACTGACACCATGGCTCTGGGCCTGGAGGGCAGCAGAACCTTCGCGACTCATCCTGGCATCCCGTGTCGTCCCACATCCGCTCGCCCACTTTTGTGTAGTAGGGATCGCGGCGACGCACATGCTGCCACTCTGAGGGACACTCTTGGCCACAGTTGGTCCATCGACATTGATCTCGAGGGATGGTATCTGAGAGATCTGTGTCGACTTCAGGTGAGGGATTATCGCCGCTTCCCGCATCACCGTCGTCTCTCTTACTCTGACTTGTCCGGTTGGACGATGTTTCCGATCCAATGACTGTCTTGAGAGACTTGGAGAAGGTGCCGTTCTTGGTGTCGTGGCTCACAGCCCACACCATGACTCCTCCCATGCATTGGCTACGAGCAAAGTCAGCTTTGAGCTTGAGTGCAGCCTTGTCATCGTAGGTGATCCATTGATCTCGGTAGGCGACCACCTGAACGGCGGCTTCCTTATCAAGCGTCGATCTCGAGTTGGGACTGGCCATCAAGCGAGCGATCGCGGCGTTGCTAACCAGACCGATCTCACCAGAACAGCCGCCAAGCTCGCCAGCAGAGTCGAACAGACACCCCTTCGAAACGCACTTCCGGTCCGAAGCCGTAAAGGTGCGCGAGTAGAATGCCAACCCCATGACCACCTTGGAAGGAGGCACGCTGCTCCTCCAGATCAAGTCCATGACATTGCTGATCTCAGTAAGGTTGGTGTGAGAATTGAGCCTGTTGTCGATCCAGCTATCAGGAGAGTTGAAAGCTCCTGGAACATGTTAGTTAGTTGCAGTTGGACTCATAGTGGAGCGGGAAACCCACCGTGAAGATCGAACGACAAGACGTTGAACCAGCCTACATATTTTGAGAGACTTTGGAGATCATAGTACTGCAAGTATGAGTATACAGCTGGAACAGTCATGGAAAAGCCGCTCCGCTCCCCGTTGGTTCGCAAAGCCATTTGAAGGTTCCTTGCGAACCCGACCAAGTTGTCGACATCGTCAGCGCTTCCGCCCCTTACCGAAGCACCCGGATATCTCCAGTCAATGTCAACACCGTCAAAGTCGTAGGTGTTCATGAATGAGATCAAGGAAGTAATGAAGCTTCTTTGGTTGGCTTCAGAGGCGACCATCTTGCTAAAAGTATCGTTGTTGGGCCCATCGTTGAATGCCCAACCACCAACACTGATGAACACCTTCAGGCCCGGGTTGTATCTTCTGAGCTGCGCAAGTTGATTGTACGTCTTGGAATCTCCTTTGAAGGCCTGCATGATCCAAAATGTGTTTGGGTCAAGAACTGCATAGGCAAAGTTCACGTGGGTGTAGACACCAGACGGGATGTCGCCGGGTGGGAATCGGTCACAGGAACGTTGAGCTGCGTCGCCTTCATAGTAACCAATGACACGATTGATAGGGTATTCTTTGCTGCAAGTGGGCTTGCTGAACTTGCGATCACCGCAGAATTCCTGCGTGATGCCGCAGTAGCTGGAATGGTCAGTAGAAGATCAGTGTGAGGATTTTGTCACAGCAACGCACCCAACTTCCGAGCAGCAAGCATTCAAAGAACAATCGTCTGTCTTTGCCCATTGCGAACCGAATCCTGGATTGCACTCGCTCTTGGCGTCGCAGTTGTCGACACAAATGTTTGGGGCACAGTCTGGCAGGTCAGCGCCCAATGGAACTCAATCTTGGGAACAACTTGACTTACAATCAGGGCCGAAGCCGCAAAACCCCGACTCGTTACAGCAGGAGCCGTCCTGACAAGGGTTGTTCACATCGCAGCCCAGCTTGAAGTCGCAGGTGCTCTGACAGCCTTCGCCGCAATAAGCGTCAGTTGTGCCGCAGAATCCATCTTTGCTGCAACATCCCGTTGCGCACAAGTTGCTTTTGCTGCATCTCGATTGCGAGAGTCCGCCTCGGGTGAATAAAGTGATCGTGAGGAAGAAGAAAAGGCGGGAAAGTGTTCCGCGTGGTGGTGCCATAGCGATGGCTGGAAAAGTGTGGCAGCACAAAAGCAATAATAAACGGTAGTGACTGAAGGCCCAAGATAACTAAGAGTGCTGGACAAGAAGAGCGAGAATAGTGGAAGTATAAGTATCAAGGGTGCTTTGCAATGCACTTTGCGAGACCTCGCGCAACTTGGGACAAGACATCAAGACCTTCAGTCCAAGGCTGCGGCTGAAAATGGAACAAGGCAACGAGCGGAAATTGTTGCATCGGACTAAACATGTAAATCAGGTCATCAGCGGGCTATGCTGGGTTTCAACTAAGGCCAAAAGCCCGCAAATTCTGCTGCGATTATATTGCAGCAGAACCAACACGAGAAAAAACCTTTTCTGCAGCTGCATCTCAGCGGGGGCAACCAGAAGCCGAGCTCAAGTTTGAGTGATGTTGGTTGTGGTTTTCGATGTTTCCCCTGCACGAAACGCCAAGAGTGGTCCCTGCGGGGGCGTCGAGACCCTTTCAATATGGGTTCCGCCCTGTCGTCCAAGCTTAGATGAAGAGATTGCAAATGCAGGGTGAGAGACGATCGACTCATGGCGCAGTGATGGTCATGGTTATGTTAAGCCTATTCATGGAGAGAGGATCTGTGGATCGATCCGTGAATCCTGCCCATTTCCTGGCGTTGGGGTAACCCATGTTGAGAGCTGAGTGAGAGCTTACTTGCCCGTCTTGCACGAGTAAGAGAGAATGTCTAGATATGAAGCTGTTCTGCTTGAATTCTTGTTTCCAGTTTCTCTTTGTTCATTCATTCTATCATTCTTGACTCACCATGGCACAATCTTTGGCTAGATGGGTTTTTCTCTCTCTTTTCTTCTCCCTCATTCCTGCCAGGTTTCACTCACCGGCTTTACCCCCTTTGCCGCCCAGTCATGAGCCAGTCTTGGTTGGCAGAGCCGATAGCTCGGCGGTTGAGAATGCTCGCAAGCTTGTTGGCAATGGTCAGGCCGCCATGGCAGAGGAAAATGCCAAGATCCTCCACAGGACATTTGATCCCTACGGCGCCGCCAAGGCAGACAAAAGCCACCAAGCTTCAGATGCTCTGCCGACGCTGAAGTACGGGGATGAGCCTCTGTCCCACAAGCGGGACTCTTCAGACTCGTCTGGCTCGCCGTACAAGGTTTCTGCTGAGCTCATCCAAGCTGCAAGAGTCGTGGCTGAAGCGCAGCCGTTGCCGCTGGATGGCAATGGTAAATATACAAAAAAGTCTAAGACCCTCAGATCTGAGCGCCATCAACGTGACACTTTTGCCATGGCTCCTGTTCTGCAAAAGGGAGACGGCCTTCATGCGTCCAGTGCTAAACCTGGGACGTCTTATCGCTTCTCTGGTAACAGGTCCGAGTCCACACAGGCGGAAGACTCGGATGGCAGCCTCGACAAACGATCAGCTTCCCACTGGTGGATGGCCGAGATCAAACAAAGAGGTTTCAGTCCATTTGCTCCGACAGGCTACGAGGTGAGCTGGTTGATCCTTCCGAGTGTGGTAGAAGCTGACAGCGGCAGGTCTGGAGAAATGTCAAGGACTACGGCGCCAAGGGTAGGCCACCTCTTTTTCCGATGCGACGCTCCAAGTATTGACAATTCGTAGGTGATGGTAGGGCTGATGACACCGAGGCCATCAACCGCGCTATATCCGATGGTGGACGGTGTGGGCAGAACTGCTCCGGAAGTACCATCTTCCCAGCAACCGTCTACTTCCCGCCCGGAGTATATCTCATCAGCAGCTCAATCATCCAGTATGACAACACTGAGATCGTTGGTGATGTAAGTTCTGCTTCGAGAGATGCTGAGCGATGCTAATAAAGCAGCCACTAAATGAACCCCGAATCGTCGCTGCCTCTAGCTTTGTCGGCCTCGCCGTTATCATGTCGACGACTGTCTACGACGGCGAGAACAGCCAATGGTGAGTCTACACTTTCTGTGATGTCGAATTCTTCCAATTGCTAACCCTCCAGGCACTCCAACACTCGCAACTTTCTCCGCAGTGTGCGAAATCTCTACATTGACATCCGCCACACCCCGAAGAAGGCCCAAGTCTGCGGTATATACTGGCAAGCTGCCCAGGGGACATCGATCGAGAATGTTGTTTTCTGGGCCGACACCGCCAACGACACTACGCAACAGGTAAGTTGACAAAATGTTGCGCGTTGTCGCAGGTACTAATTCATCAAGGGTATCTACGTGGAGAATGGAAGCGGCGGCTTTCTGGCAAACCTCTTGTTCATCGGTGGCAAATACGGGTATGATGGCAGAACGCCGCAACTGGACGTTGGCTGACATGGCCCAGCGCCTTCATGGGCAATCAGCAACTCACCGCAAGTGAGCTTTGGTTCACCGACATCCTCGACTCTGCGATTCAGCTCCACTGGAACTGGGGCTGGACCTTTCAAGGCGTCAATTTCAAGAACGTCAAAAATGGGTTCAGTATCATCGGGGGAGAGCAGAAAGTGAGTCAGGCTCAGGTGTGGCGTTTCGTTTTCTGACCATTCTAGACCGCGAGCAAACAACCTATGGGATCTGTGGTCATCACCGATGTACAAGGAGAGGCCATGAACACACTCGTTCTCTCATATCTCGACACAGACAACTCGACTTCCATCCTCATCCAAAACGCTTTACTCAATGACGTCGACACATACGTCATCAACGAGGAGAGCGGCGCGGTTCTCCTACCTGGAGATGGCAACGCAGAGAAAATCCTCCCGATCGAGTCATGGGGCTACGGCAAGGTCATGGATACCAGCGGCAACACGACGTTCGTCCGCGGCGGGAACGTCGCAGCCCCCAAGAGGAACTCGGCGCTGACCAGACCCGGACCATCAAAGACGCTCCGAAACATCGAGTACTTCTTTACCAGGAGACGTCCCAGCTACGCAAACCTTGCGGGCTGCGAGCTCGTCGACGTCAAGACATGGGGTGCCAAGGGCGACGGCAAATCCGATGACACAGCTGCTTTGAATCGCGCGTTCGCAGCTGCAGCCAACATGTCAGCCGTTGTTTACGTTCCATACGGCGTCTACATCATCAAGGACACCGTCACCATCCCTGTTGGTTCACGAGTCATTGGGCAGGCATGGCCTCAATTCATGGGTACTGGTGTTAACTTCAAAGACATCAACAAGCCCAGACCGGTGGTCCGAGTAGGGGTACCTGGAAACGAGGGAGTCGCCGAGATTCAATCGCTCATGTTTACGGTGCGCGGCCCAACAGCGGGCGCTGTTCTTCTCGAGTGGAACGTCCATGAGTCTTTCCAAGGATCAGCTGGCCTTTGGGGTAAGTCGTCTGCTGCAAAACCTGATCTGCCATACTAACCTTTACAGACTCTCACTTCAGGGTCGGTGGCGCGATAGGCGGCAATCTTCAAGCGAAGGATTGCCCGAGTCTTCCAGACACTCTAAGCCCTAGATGCGTTGCAGCGTCTCTGATGCTCCACGTCACGTCCAAGGCCTCCGCGTACCTTGAGAACGTCTGGGTTTGGGCGGCGGACCACGACATTGACGACAGCAAGCAGACAACCATTGACGTTTATGCAGCAAGAGGTATCCTCATCGAGAGCAGCGGGCCAACTTGGCTCTGGGGAACGTCGGTTGAGCACTGTCTTCTCTATCAGTATCAGCTCTCGGGCGCAGAAAATGTCATGATGGGCCTGATACAGACAGAGTCTCCTCACTTCCAGCCCTACCCGCCAAGCCCCGGCCCCTTTTACAGCCAGCTCGGCGCCTTTTCTAACGACCCAGCTGTTCAAGACTGTGACCAAGATGATGCCTCCTGTGGCTTCTCGTGGGGAGTTCGGATAGTCGACTCAAAGACCGTGTACATGCTTAGTACCGGACTGTACTCATGGTTCCAGAAGCATAATCGCCAGTGCACCGATGATGATAAGATGAGTTGCCAAGCCAAGACTTTATACACGGAGCAGGCTTCGGACGTTTGGGTCTACAACCTCGTCACTGTTGGCGTCACAGAGATGATCTCACCATTCAGCGGTGAGCCGGTGGACGCAGCACCCAACCGCAACGGCATCGCATCTTCCCTACTTGCTTGGCGAGGAGGAATCAATGGAACCACAGGTCTGCGAGAGTTTGATGGTTATACTCTGTACAGTCCCGACGCTGTTGCAATCGCCAAGAACTTGACGCAGGCTTGTTGGACGGCGCTGACGGCCAAAGTCAAGTGTCACGACTACACAAAGAGGTTCACCACGCCGCGGTATCACGGAATTCTCGACAGGGCAGACGTTGAGATGGCTTGGGTTTGCGCAGACGAGTGCAGGCAATCAGTCGATCAGTGGGTCGACTCAGTTGAAAGAGTCTGCAATGGGCAGACTTGGGCTAACGGTGCGCCGGCCGCCTACATGGGAGGATACATCCAGTACGGTCTCAAAGAACAGTGCCAGAAGGATGGTGGGACTGGCAAGTGGTGCAGCAGTGAGTAGCAGCGCAATCTGATCAAACGGGCTCAGGCTAATCCCCCAGACATCATCGCCGAGTTTGGCAACTTTACCTCTTTTGACGAGGAACGCAAAGAAGAGATCTGCTCTGACTGCTACGTGGGACGACTGAAGATGATGCAGGCCAGTCAATTCTCAATCTACAGAGCCTACACCTTCTATCATGACGCCCTCAAGTCAGCCAAGCAGAGGTGCAATCTCAAAGATCAAGAGACCGAGCCTCAACCACCGCTTATTCCCGTCCCGTCCGAGCCAAAAACGTGGTGTTTATCAGAAAATACCTACGAGACCAAACACGGAGACACCTGCGACTTACTCGCTGAGAGATTCAACGTTTCGTCTGCGAGCATCTACATTGGCAACTCGCACGTTCAAAACTGCTCAAGCATCGACCCCGGAACCAGCATCTGCCTCTCCCTCCAGTGCAGGACTTATACTCGAGCGCACAACCAAGACTGCATGGATGTTTCCGTCGCCACCGGAATTAGGATTCCCACCATCAGACAGCGCAACCCATGGATCTCGAGCAACTGCGACAACATTAAAACGGCGAGTTGGACCTATGGAAACGTCCTCTGCATTTCTCCTGTTGGGGGAGAGTTCAACGACACAACCAACACGACAAGGCGCAGTCCCAGGAACCCTCAGTACGCAACCAAAAAGATCAGTCCTCCGGTAGACGTGCAGGTCGCGAAGGGGACCACTCTTGACTGTGGCCGGTGGTATGTTGCCAAGAAGGGGGATAACTGCGCGAGCGTTATGCAGAACTTGATTACTTCTTCTCTATTCCGTAGAATCAACCCTTCCATAGAGAGTGGTGATTGTACAGCTAAGCTTAAAGCTGGAGTAGCTTACTGTGTTGGACCTATTTCTAGTAAGAGTAGTTAGGGGACTTAGGACAGGGACAAAAGCTGTTCTAGATAGGTAGCTTAGTAGTCTAACAAACTCACATGGATACCGGCCACTGGATTTTCTTTGCGGAATCGGCATCTACAGTTATACATAGTAATTTTAGGACGCTTGGGAAGTGCTTTTCGGTGGACACACTGCGGACTTTTGTCATCCATTGACGGTTGCAGTGAAGATACGCAGGGCGCTCGGGAGTGTATTCCCATTTGCCCAAACCATGAACTGGCAGTATGCTTAGGCAATTCTACTTTACTCAAAAGAGTTTTCGGTGATATTGAACTTATAGACCTGAGCGAAGGTCATGATGATTTATTTACCAGACTAAATTTGTACAGATCGAGAATGAAAGGAAAGGCATGCTTCAAGATGGTCTAGAGAGACAACCGCGACAACTAAAAGCAAGCGCTTGCCATCTAGTATCCACTCCTAATTCGAGCACCGCTCTTCCAGTGGAATCCTCGTCTAGCGTGGTTGTGGGCTCTGAGTCCTCTGCGGCACTTGGAAGCACCCGAGGATCCGGAGCCGGAGCTGGATCCGGAACCAGATTCGCCGACAGTGAGGCCGGCAATCTTCTTGGCGGCGTGCTCGGCCGTGATCATAATGATGGATTGGGTGTTGCCAGTGGGCAGCTCGGGGTGAATAGACGCGTCAACAACAAACAGGTTGTCAGTGCCGTAGACCTTGGTGTTCAAGTCGACGACGCTGGAGCCGTTGGCCTGTCGTCCGTCGTCGGCACCCATCTTGGCGCTACCAACCCAGTGGTCGCCGCTGATCATCTTGGATGAAAGGATGTCCTCCACTGTGGCATTGGGAGTGATGTACTTCAGCGTCGAGTTGCTGCTGGCAGTGAGATCGAGCCACCACTGAACAAAACCCGACATGGCCTTGCGATCGTTCTCGTCAATCAGCCACGGCTTGGTGTTGAGGAGCGTGTTTCCAGCAGCCGAGATGCCCAGCTCGCCAACTGTGCTGGTGCCGTGGGTCAAGAAGGTGCGCACGGTAACGATGCCTGATGCCATGGCGCTCGCGGTGCCCTGGAGGTAACGCGTGCGGCCGTCGGCACCCTCGACTGATGTCCACAGATGCATGCGCTGGGCCGCCTGAGTGATGGGGCCTGAGCCCTGGTAGTACAGCTCAAGATCGGACGCGACAGGCTCGACAGCGATGCCGTTGAAGTTGTACGCGGTGAAGTTGGTTGTCGACGTAAACTGGAGCATGACTTGCGCGTGATCCTGCAGATGGTGGCCAACGGGAAGATCAATCCAATCGTCCTCGTCGGGGAGAGTCACGCCGTTCTTGGTTGCGCCGCTCTCGACAATGGCCAGGGCATCAGCTCGGCCAATGCCGGAGTTCCAGAGAAGTCGCGGCGTCGACATGGCACCAGCAGCGAGGACAACCTTTCCGCCCGCCTTGACGTTGATGATCTGGGTGCTTCCGTTCTCTGCGAGAGTGAGAACTCCGGTGATGGTGCTTCCATTGCGAATGGTCTGGATGACCTTGGTGTTGAGCTTCAAGGTGAAGTTGGGCAACTGCTGAGCAAAGGGCATGTATGATCGAGCAGGCCCGGCGCGAAGGTTGTCCTTGATGGACCACGAAGGGCGGGAGTAGGCCATGTGCTTTTCGTTGGGAGATTCGATCGAGTCGACCTCAGACCAACCCTCGGAATCAAGCATCGAAGACAATACCTTGAAGGTACGGTCGTCGTAGTACTTGCCATCGTCCGAAGGGGCTGTGGTGCCAGGGTTGCGCTCGTAGAGACGATCAGCTGCTGTCGACACGTCGGCCCACTTCCATCCCGCAGGCCAACCTTGCCAGTCGCGCTCTGGGGGATGAATGAAGTTCAGGCCGTTGATGGAGCTTGATCCGCCCAAGAGGCAGCCAGCAGTAGAAGCAGTGTCGCTACAGAACTTGGTACCCGCGACGCTGGTCATGCTGCTGCCGAGACTGGGGATATCGTACGCGGTCAGCGTGTCGTTCCAGGGCAAGGCCTGGGTAGAGCCCAGAGCGACCGTGTTAGCAGGGCCTCTCTCGATGAGCAGGACACTTGAGCCCGACTCGGCAAGACGCTCAGCGGCAATGATACCAGCAGGGCCACCGCCAACCACGATGACGTCGTAGGTTACGTTGGACACAGTAGGCACAGGAATGGTGCTGTTTCCAGGCACCGTCCCGTTGCCTCCATTTCCTGGCACAGGTGTAGTGGCAGACGCCCAAGATGCCCACTGGGCGTACTGGGCGGACTTTGCCGAAGCCAGGTCAAGACCAAACTGGCCAAAGCCGGCGGCATGATAGGACAGGGCGCTTTCAGAGTCCGAGACGGTGGTAGGGTTCTCAGCAGAGATGGCCCAGCCGAGAATGGGGTTGGTGTTGGCGAAGCTGGTCTTGTTGGCAATGATGCAGCCCTCGCAGAGGAAGGTATAGGACAAGTGAGTGCTGTTGACAAAGGTGCCGTTGGCAATTGGCAGTGCGCTGACTTCCGTATCCGAATAGACGTCAGGGTTGGCGTACGACCCAGCAAGACGGAACGAGGTAATGATGTCGTCGCCATCTGCCCATGCAACAAAGAGAAGACCGTTCAGCATGCCTCCCTTCAGCGAGACGGCGCCCCATCCTCCAGCGTCGGTGAGCGGAACCACCATCTGTCCGACAAAGTCGGAGCCGACAGTCTCGGGCACCGTGATACCAAAGCTGTATCCAGCCGACTGGTATCGCTGGAAGTCGATGCCCGTCGCGGGGTCATTGTATGCTGTCGTCGCAAGCGCCGCTGTGGCTTTTCCAACGAAGCCGAGCAGGGCCGCGGCCGCAGAGAGTGTGTAACGCATCGTCGAAAGGGCTTCGGGTTGAACGAGAATGATCGAGTACTGGGATGAGGAGCGGGTCAAGAAACACCTCAGAAGAGTCAAAATGAAGGTACGAAGTATGCAAATAGAGAATGAACGACCGCCAGGGTCAGGTACGGAACAAACGAATGGAAAACACCGGACTCGTGGCGACCCAGAAAAGAAAGAATGCAGTCAAGATGCGACTCAATGATCGATGAGAGAGTCTCTACCGACCCGGCTCTTGCAGACGTTATATGCCTCTTTGCTCCCCTTGCAGCCGCCCTTGAGGCCGCACTCTCAAGATGCCCCTTGGCATTCCCTTGGAGGATTCGGAAGGTCCGAAACAACATAGCTTGGCATGTCCCAGAGCCGTGCATCGGGCCTAGAGAAGTAAGCTTCCTTAATATCAAGGGATGCATCCAGATCCGCCGGGGCCGGTGGAGCCAGGCTAGGAATCGAGGATTCTCCCACCAAGGAGATTTTCGAGCCAAGCCTCTTTGTTGTATCACCGCTTTGTTTCAGATAAACCCGGTAACCCTTGTTTGTTAAGCCCGCCAATGGCACGTGCTGGACTGTCGCTTTAAATCACATCCCTGCCACTGGCATAGCTCCCCCTCGAAACAGTCCCCGCAACTTTCTGGCCTCGCCGAATAAGATGCAAACGATTTGTAACATAGCCTGTTCTTCCAAGTTTCATCCCGATGCCTGCACCTAATGATCGGCCTATAGCACTTCACGTCAATACCCAAGAGCCTTGTGATATGCCTGGAAACGAGATTGGCCGCGGTACGGCGCAAACAGACAAGTTTTTCCGCCGAAAGGGACATGGGTGCTCAAACAGATCATCACGCCACGAATCGTTCTCACCGTTACATTAAAGTTTAAAGCAGATTCGTGAAATAAGATGCCGAGGAGAAGCGAAAAACGTGGATAGGTGATTGGCAACCACTCGGCTCCTTTTCCATTCTTCTTTCTGCCGCTCTCACACAAAGTCCGGATGTCCAACAGCACATCGCCTGTGTGTCTCAGCTACATATTGGACTTCCGATGCGTAGATAAACTTGCGTGGTCAACTGGCACAAAGCTGACAGTCGCAATAACTGTCTTATCCAGGCCCAGTCCGGAAGCGTCAAATTGATTCGTTGTCACCTTTATGGAGGTAGACAAGGTGTATTCCATTTCCTGCCCAAACCCATGAAATACCTATTTTTGCCTCGTAACATCAGTTGTCCTCTCGGAAATCATGGTCTCACTAGTTCGGGGACAGATGATGCAAAACTAGGGCCATGACGTCACCCTAGCGCAGCTGTACCCTACCCTACACTGGTCCTACTGAAACAGAGCACTATACAACCTGGGCCTGCTAACGCAGTTTGTGGAGTAATGTGAAATTTAATACAGGTAACCTTTCAGTTCTTTCTGATACCAGGGAATTTTAAGTTTGAATCTGTTGTTTGTATAAAGCAGTGTCAGTGAGTAATTTCTAATGGATTTACTTTTTCCAAACAAACACTGAAATCGAGTGTTCGTTTTTGCATGCGCACATCGGCGACAGTATTTTGTCATGTTTATATCTTATTCTAAGACTTCCTACCAACCATTATTATATCTATGTTAGATAATCCTAGATCCCTAACTTGGGATTGTTCATGAGCGGCAGGGTAGATAACTTTCAACTAAACCTCTCATTCTCACCAGGCTTCCTCTAAGCTTTAAGCAACTTAAACGACCTGCTTTGCAAGCCCTATAAGCAGGCTCAGTCTATCTATTCTGTAACTACAGCTATCAGGTTGCTTTATAAATACGGAAACAAAGTTCAGCTTGATGCCATAGGGCATCGCACATTTGACCCACGTTGGGCCCGGATTCCTCTGCCTTCAGGACCTTAAACATTGACCTCAAGAGACATTTTTGAACAGAAACTTCCACTGCTGCCATCAAGGACCGGGAGTCATCGTTACATATTTCTAGTCCCTTTGTTGATGTACGAATCTGGGATCAGCTCAGCCTGAAGAATTCCAGAGAATGAAAGCACTCGGGCAGGAGGAAGGACATGACCACATACTCATCCTAATTAGTGAGATATATTACTCTTATCTTGCCTGTTCAAGAGACACTCCCACGCCTGACCAACTGTACAAGCGAGTTTTATTCATCACCGAAACGAAAAGAAGTAGTTCTCATCCTTCACTTCATGCTGGCACCACGAAGCACACTGAATTGGACCATTTTCCAACCCGAATGGAAAACCGCCATTCTAAAAGAAATTGAATGACCTCAAATATCGTTCCTCCTCACTCCCCTCTTTGATAATTGCTCTGTACAACATGACTTTGTTGTTAAACACACTTCCGGCCCTTTCTCCAGGTAGCAGTGGAAGATCACATCACTAGGCTACTTCACAAGCGCTTACGCAGAAGTGCACAGGACTACGATTTTCGCCCCAGTCCTCGCACTACGCACAGGTCACAGTCGGGCTAGGACTGCACGTAAGATTAGGTAGAGATTAGTCAGACCCCCTAATAAGCGAGACAGCTGAGATTCCTTCAAACGGAAACTCTTCGACTGGAAGTTGTGGAAGTTGTTTCAGTCAACCCAAGTCTCACCGTTTGTTTCCAGAGCAATGGAGCTTAAAAAAATATCTGCTGAGATTCTAAGCCTCATTCTCGGTCACCTCATGGTGGAGAGGTCACAGGAACCCGCAATTATCAAGGACATCTGCATCGCCCGCCTTGTCTGCCACCAGTGGAACACGCTTGCTATTCGGCATCTCTTCCGTTCCTTGACGCTAGCACACACAGCAGATGGACAATTTGAAGCGTGGAACAACCTGCTTGCCAACGGTTGCATTCGCCGGGCCGCTCAGAGGGTCACCATCCACAGCGGGCCGGAAGACCTTCTCAACGGCCGCGACTACGACACCTGGAGCGAATGGAGCGAAAGGGCCCATTACCCCGCATTCGTATCTGCCATGAACCGCATCGCCGAACTGCCAAATATCAGGGCGATCCGATTGCGCTTCGGCGACAAATGTCAGGGTGTGGAATGCGACACAGACTGGGACGATGATGTCGAGGTCATTTCGACGCGCTTGCATACTCTCAAGGCTGTCTTCAGCGCTATCCATCAACGCGCCAACCAGAATCATACACGCAACATCTCTATCCGGTCTCTGACCATAGTGAACTTGCAGAATCTTCCTATCCCAAAGTTTGCCTCGTCCAGTCTCTTCAAAGCTGTCATCAAGGACATCAACCAACTACACCTCTTGGTCACCGAAGAATGCACCGAAGGCGGCCCTGATCATGACGTATATTGCATCGAACGCAAGCAGTTTGAGCCTTACCTGCAACACGAGCTACTTCCACCGCTGGCAGATCAACTGACTTCACTCACGCTATGTTTCCAAGAGTGCTGGGGTGTCACTCCAGGCTACTTTGATGGCAAGGGCCTGATCTTTCCAAACCTCAAGAACTTGGCTTTGGGCAACTTTATCATTGGCCATCATGATCAATTTGATTGGATCTTGGCTCAGGGCTCGCTGAAGTCTCTATGTTTGAACAGATGTTTCATTGTATCGCATTTATCCCTTGAAATGCGATTACTTGAGAAAGTGCGGAAGCATGACTGGCAGTGTTGCGCTCCGGGGTCATATGGCCACGAGCGGGATCGCGACGCAGTCTACACTTTCTCGGGGACGTGGGCAGCTGTGTTTGACGGCATCCTTACTAGACTCCCCAAGTTGAAACTCTTCAGTTGCAGCTACGACAAGATAGAAGCCCACTTCTGCCGCGCAGAGACTATGATTACCAAGCTATCGGCTGTTCGATACACCACGTATGAATGGGGGCTTTTGCCTAGTCCATGGATTGAGGCAGGACGGTCCGGCAAAAATACTGGCAACGTTGAGTTTGGTTACCCTGTTACTGGCGACAAAGGTGATTCTTATACAGGCGTTGTGAATCGCGCTGAGGCAACTATGCTGAGTGACAGCCTGGCACTCGAGGCTCTGTTGGAGGCAGTCCGGGAGAGACAGTAGCAGTTCGAAGACACGCCATGCAAATTTCCGTAGGGCACGATGAGGAGTAAGTGGATTCATGTCAAAAGACGAAATAAATACTCTCGCAATAAGCGGCGGAATCGTTACCCTTTCAAGCCATGTCGATCGTATTCCACTAGCTAGCAAGAGTGTTTGCAATGAGTTACTAACCAGCACGCCGTGCCCTTGAAGTAGTCAGTCATTGAAATAGCAAGTCTGCCATCGAAGATGTCGTTACCAGCAGGTGTGACACCGTCTTCGACTACGGTGCTACGAAATTCAAGCCAACGATAGTACCTTCCTGCACGCATCGCTGAACAAGCGACCAGCCGGGAAGACCCTTGAAGAGCAACCCGGACCGCCCAAAGGTTGATCAAGCTGGCTAGCATTAACTTACTCAATAGGATGGTAGAGTCAACGGTTATGTGAGGGGACGATTCAGGAGTAATACCTTCCATTCAGCTAATTCTGCCCGTATAGCGTTGTTTTAGGGGTTGCACGGTTTTCAAGTAGGTGCCACTTCAAGCACAGCCCGCTAAGATTTCAGCACGCCACGATACAAGATGGTTACGAGCATGGCGTCCACCGTAGACTCCTCTCATTGCACCCTTCTTGGATGCAACTTTGACAAGTGGCCTATACCACGACAATGACATGCATATCAGACACCAAAAACTTGACGCCTTGTGAGGCTGCTACTCCATCGCCCAAGAGCATCGCAAACCCTGACCCTCCCGTTCCGTCGCAAAATTGCCCTGACCCCACAAGCGGCGGCGATCTGCGGGGGAGCTAGGGTTGTCAGTTTGGTCCGGACTTCGAGTCCCCCGGGTAGTTCGGGACTTTCATGCACGCCGGGTGATTATTAGCTAAGAGACTACCGCTCAGCATCGGTTCAGTCGTTTCTAGCGTAGACTCTCGGGAGCCTGGGCAATTCATTACGCCAACGTGCAGTTCAAACCCGGAAGATTATCTTGATCCTTTTCTTTCTCTACTTGCCAATGGGTAGCGCCATGTGGAGCAAGAGTCTTGATGCGGGGCTGTCTGGGGTAACACTCTATTTGCTCTCCGTGACCGCTCAACACTTAGGTAACTATTACCTAAAACCGCTTCAGTGAGATGAGAAAATCTCTTCTTGTGAATGGCAATAAACAGAGCGACTGAAAGTATATAAGAATGGAAGCAAAGCTGCTCAAGAGTATATCTAAACCTGGGAACTAGCCACTGTGACTGTCAACAAACTCTTACACGAAAATGTCGTCAAAGCGTGACGAAGAATGCATATCAATGCCTGTCTCGACAACTTCAAGTCTGGGGCAGCGAATTGGAAACCCTGTAAGAGACCCTCCACACTCATTTGCTCTGGTACTCAGCCCAAATGAACTCTGCTTACTCTGTCCCGACATGTCAAGTCTCCACTGGCTATGGGCGGTTTTGCCACTACCCTTCTCACCTTGTCGCTGGCCATGATGGGCTTCCGGGGTGTGGAAACTCAGACAGTTTTTATTGCAAATCTTTGCTTCGCTGCTGGGATTGGAATGCTTATCTCTGCTCAGTGGGAGATGGTCAGAGGCAATACATTTGGATATACGACGCTTAGTGCCTTCGGTCCGTCTTTTTTCTTGTTTGGAGACTGGGCACTCTTACTGCCAAACCCTGACTAACTTTCCTTTCACAGCTCTCCTCTACGGCGGCTATGGAGTCGTTCAGGCCCCGTCTCTAGGTGTTCTCGAATCGTACGGTGGCGCGACTGCCGAGTACCACAATGCCATGGGGTTTTTCATTCTCAGTAATTATTTCTAGTACCTTCCATCCCAGTTGGACATTGCTAACGGCACGTTTACAGTTTGGGCGGTCTTGGACATCTTTTTCATGATCGGTTCTTTGCCAATGTCAGTATCTCACAATGCCCCTTTTGGTTCTCGTTTGCTAAATACCATCTCCCCCTCTAGTAATCTCGTTTCATTTGGCATATTTACAACCATTGAAATTTGCTTTTCTCTTGACGCTGCGTCGAACTTCGCACTTGCTGATGGAAAGGAAGAAGTAGCAAAGGCATTGATGAAAGCCGCTGGCACCTTTGGTTTTATCTCCGGGCTGCTCGGTTACTACAGTTGCGCTGCTTCAATGTGCCAGGATGCACTGCCCTTCTCGCTTCCGGTTGGGGACACGTCCCGGTTCTTCCAGAAGAATCGCAAGAGCGCATAAAGGGACAGTGGTTTCGAGTATTCAGTCGATGCCAGCCGGTGAATGGAGAAAGACAACATCAAAAGCAGTTCTTGGACACGGAGATGGACTCACAGGACACATGAATTTCAGTTCTGACTACTTAGCTATATGAAAATGATGTCTTAGCGATACTTCCCAAGGTGACCTTTTTAGAACACACAGTGGCATCTCATGTAACACTGAACATTAGATAGAAGAGTCTATCTACTAATAGACTTGACTAGATGGGATAGATGAAGAAAGGGTTTTCCAAATCAGTCAAGTCCAACATTGCGATGTCCACCTTTCTGCGCACAAGAACGCCAGCTTCATCACGCTGTTCCACCTCTCCGAGCTGATGTTGTCGTTTTTCGTCCTCACTCAGCCCAGAAGCCCATGCCTTGCGACTGGCATTTCGCTTCCTCAGAATGAATTGGATCCAAAACAGGATCAAAGGGGTACCGATCCAGCTGACAACAATTTGCGAAATCCAAGCCCCGTAATACCGCGGTGCGTCCCTGGGAACCCAGATCTGAGGCGATATCAAATTGGCAACACTGTACCCGATCATGAACATGACGTTGCGTGTTAGCTTCTTCGTATATCCTGCAGAAGACGACGTGGCCCAGCCCAGAGCAATGATGTACGTGTTTCCGTACGTATGACCAGCGAGAAGTAAGCATGCCAACATGGCAGTCTTTTCGTCCCAGCTTATGGCCACCATTCCGATGCCACCTGCAACGGCCGGGAGACACCAGACAAGGCCGTGAAGGGCGAGATTAGACGGCCACCACTTGAGAGCAAAGGTACCAGCGAGACAGACAAGGATGCCAAATCCGCCGCCTGCTGCGGCTACAAGAGTCGAGCCTAAGCTAGTGACTCCAAGTGCTTTGGTGATCAAGTTTTGCTGTCCGTAGGTCAGGTTGTTTGACATCATGAGGGTGAACGCCTGCAAGCAGAACAACCACGAAACAGGATCCTTGAGAGTCTCGACGCATTGAGACTTCTTGAACTGCTTCTGCTCGATGGAGCTCTGGCTCGATTTATGAACACGTTGAATGACGTGAACTTTCTCTTCCAGAGTGAGGAACCTCGCCTCGGCTGGGTTGTTCGGGTAGTAAAACCAAACAAAGATCGACAGCAGTACAGAAACGCCACCGGTGACAATCATGAATAGCTTCCAAGGCAGTACATGGCTGTGGCTCCAGAGCAGGCCGTAAGAGATGAAGGCTGCACAAACAGGCGCGGCCGCTGCGGTCACCCATAGGAACGGTTGGAGGAATGACTGCTCGTGACGATTGAAGAACATCCCAATGGTCATCTCCATGGCTGGCACGACGACGGACTCGCTTGCACCTAGAAGCAGTCGGAGGACGACGAGACCGGCGTATGTCGTTGCCGCACAGTGTAGAAGAACAGTGGCACCCCACAAGAAGATGAGTCCAGCCACGAACTTCCCAAAGGGAAGCCGTTGCATGGCGTAGTGCCCAGGCCATTGCGCTGCGAGATATCCTAGTAGCAGAAGAGATTGTCAGACAATGTCTTGCACGCGTATGGCACTTGGCTCTCGAGAGGGCATGCTTACCAACATAGAAAAAGGTTCCAAGGTTGTTGTACTGAGCTTTGTCGATACCCGTTTCCTCAAACAGTCCCAGGATAGCAGCGTAGCCAAGAGTTGATTTATCAATCTGATAACGTTAATGGGAGCTTCTCTTATGACTGGGGATGCAGTCAACTTACGAAGAGGAGCAAGTTGATGGCTGAAAGAAGACCCATGACGTTGATATATAGTTTCCGTCGCAACAACTTCTCCTTTTCGGGAGTCAGAGGGCCAAAATCTCCTCCATGATCCTCAATGATTCGTAACGTTTCATCGGCGTACTTTTCGGAGACGACCGCTGTTTCTCCCGCCGTGACCTCGCCGCCCTGGACGTTAACCTTGACGTCGCTGCTGGCACCCATGTCTGGCCTCCAGATGGCTGCGACGACGACACAAGAAAGAATTGTTCAACAAAAGATGTAAGAGAGGAGGTTTCAGTTGATGGCGCTGACTGAATACTGTCCCGATTAATCGAGCAGCGTGGTTCATGCAGCTTTAATATGGCGGGTCACTGATCAACGTGAGCTCACGATCACGCCAGGAAATGTGGACTTGGCGGATTAGCTTTTTACAGCACTGGGTGGTGAGATGCCACTGAGATTTTTTATTGGCTTTGCTTGCTGCTTTGGTGTAGCTGGAGTTCATGGTGACAGTTGGTGGACCTCTTGCGTGATTGCCGATAATTAGCACTCAACGTGGTTTCTGGGATGCTGGCCCACTATAGAATTCTTGGATCTCAGCCGACTGGCTCAAAGTCCTCACAGTCCCCTGCAACTACGGGAGTGCCCCCCAGCCGGCGTCTAAGCGGGGTTTATATGATGCCATATTGGAGAATGAAGCACGGAAACCCCGAATGCGCTCCTATTGTGCAATCGGTTGGTATTTCGCTCGTTGTTCAAGTCCTTGTTGGTGTTAGCTCCGGCGACTACACGGCAAATCTGGCCAAGTGTCGATTGTCAACATTTGTCACCGATAACCCTTGATGAACTGGGAAGTTGAAGTCAACCGAGTCGTATCACATTTAGTCACGTTTGCCAGCCCTGCAGCAGCCGCACGCTTTCTCCAGTCCCCTACGTAATTCTAACTCTATAATGACTTTGATCTCTCTGCTCATATTATTTCGTCAATCGGGTTCACTCAACCGCCCTCAATCTCCTTGAGCTTGGTTATGATACTGGACTGATCATTGGTCGTGCGATCGTAGACATCATCTTGAATGGTATGTTCTCTGCAAATATTCTCGTCGCGAGTGAGGCTGCTGACGCGGCCCTTGGCGATGAGTATGAGCGTCAATACCTGCCGCAGCTGCTCAATCTATAACCCATGCGAATCCCCCGATCTTTGCCTTATTGTGAAACGCCAACTAGGTGGCTTTGGTATTTACTGCATGGTCTTCGCTATCGACTTGGCGTGGTCTTAGAGTACAGGGGTTCCTGGGTCGCAGGGGTACTGTTCTTATCCTTAAAAGCGGCTTTTCCAGATACTTGCGCCTCGAACTTATCAGGTAGGACATTGGCTTCGGATTCATACCTTATGGCCGAGGGTGACTGCGCGGTACTCAACGCGAGACTTGTGTATGGTGACGACGACTCCTTTCTCGCAGCAGAGGGAGTCTGGAGCACATAATAGCACGTACATCGATCTAACATCTCGCGGTAGCATTGATAGTCTTTCCGTCAATTAGACGGAGAGGACGTGTCGTCATATCGATGCATTCCTTAGCAGACTTTAACCAACCATCCACCGAAAGAGATAATCCACAAAGAATTTATTCTGACGCATATCACCATAGCTTCCAGAAACAGAAGTAAATAATGCCAAGTGTTCAATTGTAAACGACACTAACATTCTTTTTGATGTACTTCAGATTAGCTTCAAACCGTCGGCATGATTGGAACGCTTCTACATAGCTTCTTGACAGCGTGGGATGCAACGGAGATCAACCACCAGCCCTTCTACTTCCGGATGGTCCCTTGGTGGCATTTGTACCAACCTATGAATCTTCAGAACATCGCACCGTTCATCTTTCTACCAGCTGTCAGTGGAAATGAGCTGGCTGATTGGGTCACGGCCATACCATCCCAAAGCAGCCATCCATTAATATAGTTCCTGTCCGCCAAGCCATCTTAACTTCCCCCGTCGCGTTCTCTTGTAGTTCTAATGCTCAACTTGCTTGCCGTCTGCACCTCAGAAAATTCCCACAGCCCCTCCCGCATCGCTATCAAGCCACTGTTTCCTATACTAGAGTTATCAGAGCCTCATAAAAGAAACTGGGGCAAAACTTAGACACACCTTCAATTCCACGACGGCACTTGCGCCTTTCTCCAAGGACTTTTGCAATGATATACTGGAGATTCCTTCGTAACACCTAAGCTACCACTAACTGATTACTACATAATTCTTTGGGAAGGAGTTTGTAGACGCTGGGTAGTTGGGTAAAAGACACGAGCTCATTTCTGCTTATGTACTCGGTCGCAACTAGATTTCTTCTCGTTACCTGTCTAACCGTCGGCCCAATGTTCTGGGCTCGAGGATCCAAAAATGAAGTCGGATATGATGATATAACTATGGCTATTTCCCTCCTTAGTGGCCCTTCCCTCCTCATCTATTAGCGCTGACAAGTCTATCATGGACGCGGCTCGGGTTCATGTCTTCCATGCGATGGAGCTTCAAGCTATCAACTACGGCATTGGGACGATCACGTCTGAGCCTGGCTTCTATCTAGTCAAGGCAGCAATTGTAGGGCTTTCTTACTCGTAAATTTCTAAACTGATTTCGTGTTTTGCAATTCCCTGGGCCAAGTAATCACCATTGAACATGCATCTCTCATATGTTTGTGCTTTGCGGTGACGAAAGGCACGCCCTCCGTGGATTGATCATGCTGACGCAGACACTCCTAGAGTTGGTTGGCTGAGAGACAAGGCTCAAAGCGCCTAACTCGGTTACTCCGGTAATGTGTCCTAGACTTCATCTAGGTATTCCTGCTCTTGTGTTACTAAGTGCCACCCATACTCCGCATCCGTGTTTGCTGAAACTCCGCTTCTCCGCAACACAACATAATGTCTCCGGACTGTCGGCTTTCTGACGAGTCCGAAAGCGAGACCGACAGAGGTAAATGTACATAAGCCTCCAAGTCATTTAAGTCAAGTAGTGAACCCATTGATATCCTAATGTCAGGTTCGCCATACTTTCCCCATACTTTTACTATCAATCTTACTATGGCTGCAGAGAGTCAAAACGTCGCATTGGTCTTTGGGGCGTCAGGAATTGTATGTGCCGAGAGACGAAGTCACCCAACCCCTAGATGCAGCTAACGAAGTTAAATTCAGTCCGGGTGGTCGCTGATGCGCGAATACCTTGAATACCCGACAAAAACCACATTCTCTCGTGTCATAGGATTAAGCAAAAGACCCCTATCTCGCGAAGCAGCACGACTCCCTGCCGACCCGCGGCTGGAAGTCCACACTGGGTTGGATCTCACCAGTCAGGTTTCGACTTGTGAGAAGTTAGAGGCGATCACTGATATTCGCAGCGTATCGCATGTTTACTTCGTGGCCTATACTGGCCATGGTGGTAGCGCGCGAGATTTGGTGAAAGTGAACTCGGCCATCCTTGAGAATGCCCTAGTCGCAGTCAGGATGCTGTGTCCGAATATGAGATTTCTCACACTCCAGACCGGTGGAAAGGTTGAAAACTCTTGCATGAGATGTTAGCTTTTGCTGACGGTACACAGGGTTACGCTGTAGCTGGGCACCCATTTCCACTTACACCTTGGAAAGAAGATCTGCCCCGCGTCCCGGAGCCGTTCGCATCAGACATCTTCTACTATGCGCAGTATGATATAGTAGCCAAGCATGCTGCCCAGAATTCTTGGAAATGGTCTGAGATCAGACCATCCTATCTCGTGCGTACTTCAACAGCCCTTCGCTTCTCTTCAGATCTTTGCTAATTGGCATGCTCTGCTCAGCCAGGATTTGTTCCGCATTATAACGGCATGAACATTGCTCTTTCGCTCGGCTTGTATCTGTCTTTCTATCGCTCGCAAAACGGCCCACATGCCATTTGTCCGTTTCCCGGCACCGCGGAGTCGTGGACAGCGCTTCATACGGATTCATTCCAAGACTTGGTGGCTCGTTTCCATATCTTCGTCTCACTGAAACCTGAGAAATCCCATGGACGCTCATTCAATGTGGGAGACGGAATACCGGTATCATGGGAGATGAAATGGCCGACTATTTGTGGCTACTTTGGCCTCAAAGGAGTCGGACCACCAGCAGAGGCTACGGAACAAGTCCGAGGAAAAGAATGGCTGAAGGCCCAGAAGGACTCATGGTTAACGTGGACCCAGAAGAATGACCTCGGAGCAAGATCGATAGATGATGCTTGGTCGGATATTCTTGCTACATCGCTATTCATGCCCATCGGAATTGATTATGATCTGAATGCGTCTCGAGAGATTGGGTTCTCGGAGTCCATGGAACCGGGCGAAGGATATCTTCTGGCATTCGAACGACTGAGAGGCAAATCTCCTACCCTAGAAGAGGTAGATTGTGCTTAATTTACGATGTCTACAGCGCCCAAGAACGGAGAAACGTAACAAACGACTTAGTGGCACATAATTCAGAATGCCACCATTCGTGTTGAAGTTTGGTATGATCAAGATCTCACCTGCTATCTACCTAACTCTCCAGGAGGCGAAACTTAGCCTTTGCAAACAAGTGGTTCTGCTTTCTTCAGCAGGATCGTCTACTACAGCTTTTTCTAGTCTATAGGAAGCAGTAACATTTCTCAACATCGATAATGTCCTGCAGTGGGATTACACACACAGTGAGAAACATGGTTGATAGAGAAATATTGAATCAACTAACACGCAATGTTTTATCGAAATGCCACGGGTGTCTCTGGGCTGGCTTGCGGCAGGCACACGAAATCAATGAAGACAAAGACAAAGCTTGTAACTCACTTAACAGCAGGGACAAAGGAAAATGAAGCTTGCGTTGTCTACTACACCAACTCCTTGGCGGAAAATTATATTCTATCCCCAAGGTCAATGGTCGCTGTCGCATGAGCCTCGGCATCTCGGACTCCTACTTCGACCCGTTTCAGGGGATTCGATAAGGATTATTAATGAACTCCGCTACTTCTTATAAATCTTCGTGCGACTACCCATCGCTCGTACCATTACTGGGTGCCGTCTAATCTAGATACGGACAGGGTGCCCCAAAGCGCCGGACCAGAAGGTGGAATTACCCTTTCGGGGTCTTCCGTGGTAGTGCGAAACATTCATGTTTTGCTTTCGGTGGGATGAATACCACGCCGTGTGAAGCCAGAATAGGCATAAGCTGATTTTTAATATCCAGTACAAATACGGGGAGTTGCAGCAGTAAAATGAACATACAGAATCACCTGGACTTGCAACATTTATCATATTGATTCAACGATGTCTCTTAAAGAAACTCTCGAAACAACAGCGGCGGGGTGGATTTCAGATCTGGAGAGTCGTTCGTTGGACAATGTTGTGTCCAGGTGGACTGATGATATCCACTACACGCTTCACCCAGACACTGAGGGAGTATTCCCCATGTCTAAAGAACAGTAAGTCAATGCCGTTTTACCTGGAAATTCATTTGTCTTGTAGAGAAAATGTTGGCATAAGAATTTGATACTAACACTACATTAATCAAGATTTCGGACCCACAAACGAGCAGTAGACTTCTTCAAGCTGCTGAAGACATTCAAGATCACCATCAACGAGATGGATACGGACTTGGATAAAAGAACAGTCACAATGCTTTGCAGTAGTGTGGGGCAGCTGGAAGCAGGGCCATATGGGACTGATTATGTTTTCATGCTCACTATGACGGAGGATGGAAAGAAGATAGAGAAGTTGTCAGAGTGGCCGGATTTCCACAAGGTTCAAATGGTACTCAGTAAAACCGTCTAGGCCGTTTGCTTATGTAGTATCAGAGGCTTCCAAATTGGAATTCTGAACTGAGACTCGCAAACGTGTCAGCATCCAATTCATTCCGGGGATGTGATTAGCATACTCTCCTTGCGGCATTTTTTCATGTTGGGTTTGGGTGCTCAGGTAAACCCTAATATCAGTGTCGTCTACCTTCCCTGAGCATCTCACCAGCCAAGAACGGCCCTCGTTTATGAGGTGTTTCTGCCTCAAGAATGCGTTGCATGCCTTGAGCTCAACGTACGACGTCATCGACCGGTCTACTCCGGTCTTCAACAGAGCCTAAACGGAAGAGACTGATCGAACGGCGCACCTCGGTTAACATGAGTAACGCTTCCGACAGTCAGCCGTAGCCTACTTCAGGTCCGATGCACCGAACGCTAGGTAATTTGAAGCCTTGCCCTCCGAAACTGGGGCTGCAACTTTCCAGTATTTTAATACGAGCTGCTAAGCTGGTTTCCAATCCAATTAATGCCGTGGCAAATTATTAAACGTCACAGGCGCGCGTCTAGGTGCACTATCTAGGCGATCTTGAACCGTTTGGCAGATTTATGCGCGCATCGTCCATGGTGTCTGAAAATGGAAGGAGCGGAAATCCTTCAAAATGACTACTGACGTGCCTCAATTGGGGGCCATTGTCTGAATTGGGTTGACCTGGGTGACGTATGGTTACCGCCAGGATGGGGTAAAATACCAGTGCTTCGACTCAGTGATGCTTCTGAAAATGAAAAAGGGCTTCAAGGCTATGCTCTCTTGAGCTTCAAAAATCCTTTCCCAGATTGGTTCTTGATGACGTCTGAGAATTGGCTAAAGGATTCCAGGTGTGGTATCCGGGGAAGTGGCAATGGTACGTAGTAGTCACCGCGTAGATCATGAACCGGGTGTGGACTAGTCGACCGATCCTGTCAGCCTTGTGCCTCACACGCGCCGCAGGCTAAGCATTCAGCTCGCAAGGCCCCGTCAGCTTCATGTCCGTGAAAAGGCGACAGCGGAGCTTAAGGTCCAGTACCTTAATAGTAACCTCAACGACTAGGGCTAGTCAGACGCATTGCCACTCTATTGTGGTCCGTCGTAGATCGCCTCAACTGCCCAGTTTGCAAAACTTCAGAAGTTTGATCATGACGCCATTCTACCAGAATAGTCTCTTGAACTTGGAAGATACCCCCAGGTTGCGTGATGTCAGTGTGGATTTTACAAGTTGTCGATTACTATATAACTTCTTGTCTTTGTCGCTCTAAAACAGCCTTCCATCACTCTATCAAACATCACAGCGCCAACAACTTCAACAATCTACTTATTCAAAATTACCCAACATCCCGCTCTTCCACATTTCCGACCAAAAACATCCTCCCGTTTTCAAGATGCAAAACCTCTTCGCTGTAGTTCTCGCCCTTGCTGGTGTCTCTCAAGCCATGCCAAATCCGCAAAACTACGTCTCTAATGGACAATGTCCCGCTGGCTGCGATTCAATCATTTCAGAGCATGAGAACCCTGATCCGCATCAGTTCTACTTCCTCGAACAGATGACAGTAAGTTATCTTCACCAGATGTGGACCCCCAAGATCAACGCTGACACCTTCACCAGACCAACCATCAATGCGGCAGCGAAGGTTGTGAAATCTCCAAAAGTGATGTCGAGGGCCAGACTGTAAGCGTACACGCAGATGTCAGTGCCGGCGGTTGGATCTCGGCTGGTTTCGAGGTATCGGAGTATGAGGAGTCAGGTGAAGTGCAAACGTGCTACGGTGATGCAGGAGACACAATCTGCGTGTTCTGGCGGACGGCGAATACCGCATATACGGTGAACATTCAGAGCAACGAGTGCTGTCGCGCTGGAGATAAGTCGCCAATGGTCATTACGTCGCCTAACAAGAACGAACTGGGCTCGGGCAGTGTCTGTGGCCGCAACGAGCAGTGCCACAGCAAGGGCCACTCTTACTGGAACAACAGTACGTTTTGCCGTTTGCTTCTTATCATATTTTCTGTGACTAATGCAAATCTATACAGTGGAACGACAGAATGGTGGTGTCACCGTCGCTGGCGGTCCCCAGGAATGGCCCTTCGGCAATGACTACGCTGGTATCGTTCCTGACCTGGATGAGCTTCCACCTGCGCCTGCTGAGTAAATGTTGAAATTGAGAACTACTCGGATAAAGGTGTGTGTATGATATTGTTATAAACAAGTGCTTGTGCTAGAGACGAGGTGATTCATGGACGATGATGGAAGATACTACATAGTTCGTTTTGGTTGTATACTCTCGCTTCAGAAATATATCAGTTGACCTAGCCGGTGCTATCAAAAATGTGAGTGATTCTTCTTCATTCAGGCTGCAAGAAAAAGTGAAAGTAATGTCACAAAAAAGTTAATGAAATTCTCATCCTGTCCGAGCTAGGGAATGTATCAGGCAACAAATGACCTAGGTAAAATAAGTACCCATGCATCGATCCACTTTCGGTTTTATCTTTCTGTAACGTGTCACTTAGATAGCGCTCCTTTATTATAAATTGTTGCTCATTTGCCAATTCACCTGCGTTCATCTTCCCTTCCGTATTACTAAAACGTACTATACCTACGATGACTACTGATTCGGCCTCTCTCAAAGACCTGATATCTTCCTACGGGATCCTACCGACGCTTGCATCATGGATGTCAACCATCGACCTTTATAATCTCGCCCTCACGAACCGCGCTCACTTCTCTCACATCCTCGCTTCTCCCATCTTCAGGGTGTTGAGATCCCAAAGCCTTTGTGACGGCCATGGTCTTATTAAACGACAGGAATTCCGCCCACCTTACTTCTCAGATCCCTTAGCTGGACTCTCACATGAACATCCAGATATGGCCGGGGATGAAGAGATTGAAGTCTTTCTATACAACGTCAAATGTGATGAGGCTGGTTCCCTGCCCTGCATAAAGTGTGGAATCAATGTTTGCGAGGAGTGCCGATATTATCCACGGGCAGCGCCACCCAACTGGTTTCCCAATCGTCGCCCGCATCTAAGGACCAACTGTAGAGTTGACAACATCATGTGCTTATGCCCGCCATGCGATGCAGCTGTCGAGACGGAGGTCGCAGGGAAGTTTCTCAGTCAGCTTTGCGACTGTGACCTCTACAAGCGATGGATTTGCGCCAAATGTGCAGAGGAGGAGCTTCAGTTTTCGACAGGATACCTTAACAATCACACCAAACAAGAATGGGAATGGGACGCTACTCAGTATGAAGTCGAGCAAGGATATACGCCATCCAAGATCATACGCGATCAGGCGTTTGATCGGGCTGTAGGTGCTCCTTGCTGCCTCTCTTTGTTTATATGCATGCCGTATAGCTCCATAATATGCCTTACCATTGACATCTTCTTGTGTAGTTTTGGTGCGTTTGCGGTGCACAACCTGATGCCAGTGTACGACCTAGGTGCACCTGGTGCAAGAGGCGGCACTTGCCCGAGGAGGAGTGGCTCGAGGAATTCGAACACGTTGGGTCCAAGCTACCTTTTTTCGATAATGTAGGATACGGCACTCTATCTTTCCAGTGCTCATCTTTTCTAATTTTGGCGTTCAACAGAATCTCGACTACCCTCGTTGGATCAGTGACGCAAACGGCTCGTACCCAGTTCCTTACCCCAGACTTGGTCCTGATTCTGAGCGCATTGCATAAGATGCGATGGACACCTGATGGAAATTGGTTGTGTAGATTAGGAGTTGGATCTGTCTTCACGGGAGGAAGTAGGTAGATAAATCGCTGAAATAAAACCGTTAGAATTGTGGAATTACTATAACGAGAGTGGCTGAACTATGTACCTGATTGAGATTAAAATACATAATCCCATTAAGAATGCTCCTTAGCATTTCTCTACTGCTTCAATAATCCACTTTACTGCTTCTTTGCTCTCCTGTAGCCCATACCTAAATGCCAAGGGGAAACAGTGCATTTGGCTCTTCCACAATAGCCACTCACCCCCCACGCCTTCGTCCTTGCACGTTTGCAGAAAATCGATAGCCTCTGGTGCTAGAACATCATGCGTTCCTATAACTCCTAACACTTTGACACGGTGCTGAACCAGAACACTCAAATCAGCTTTAATTGGAGACACTCTAGGATCGTCAAAACTCCAGTCGAGTTGATAAGCGCGGCCATTCAATTCGCTCAAGGCGGCATCAGCCGTCTCAGGTGATTTGACGCCCGGTGACCAGACCCTTGCGGTTGATTCAATGAGAGATCGAGTCATGATGGGATCCAATTTTTCCACGGCTTCAATCTCATTGAGCCGATGGCTAAGATCTGTTGTTGGGCTAATAGCAACGATAGCCACTGGCGGCTTCGTGCTCTTTCTTGCTCCTTTCATCAATGTCCATATAACCAGACACAAAGCGATATTCCCTCCGGAGCTGTCCCCAGCCACAACCAGCTTCTCGTCTGCGTTCGAGGACTCCGTTGACAAGGCTCCATAAGCCCTTTCGATTTGAGGAAAGGCAACCGAGGCTGGATTTGCAGGTGCCAACGGGCATGAAATGACAGTGACGATTGTCCTGTGCAGCCGCTTCACTAGCTCAGTGCAAAATGCCCAATGGTGACTGCTTGGAGGCGCCTGCCACCCTCCACCGGCAAAGTATAGAATCCTCGTGACATTCTGTTGATTGGCGGTGTCTTGGCTCTGAACCGAGAGTCTGTTTTGCAAATCATATACCCAAAGACCCTGAACCTGGCGTTCATTGACGATGCACTGTTTTTGTGTTTGTTTGGGGACACGGAGCCGAGTTGTTTTGGGCTGCTTCTTTGCAGGCGTTACCAGTAATGGTTTGAAAGGGCGGAGCGTGGCTTGGAGAAGACGGGTCAAGACATGAATATCGTCGCGCTCATGAATAATGAGGCCGGCTGGCAAAGAGTGTGCTTCCTCCATGGATGATGCCCGTTCTGTGGAATTGGGAAAGAAAAACACAGCAAGTTCACGAGTAAATAACCGCTCAGACTGGATCGTGAGAAAATAAGTAAACCCAATGCCGGATTCTGGCCTTGCCTTGCCTTGCCTTGCCTTGTCTTATTCTTAAATTCTTTGGCGGCGCTTGTTTGCTCTGTAGTCCACGACGTCATGGACTTTTTGACGTCATGACTCAAAGGAGCAATTTCACCACCATGCTGAAGCATGCAATTGATGCGTTCCCTCTTTTGATATTCACATCCTTCAGTAGGCATTTTTGATTTGCAAGTTGAAGATTGCCTGTGTTGGGTTCGCATTGCGCGAGTATTGTGAGCCTGTAATTGAAGAAGGCTGGTTGGTGCGTTTCTATTAATCCTTTCCGGGCAGCAGCGACATGACGCGCTAAGATTAATGCAGTTCTAGGCAATCGCGGTCCTATGGATCAACCATTTTAGCCCCTGTATTTGTATTTCTAAAGGCATAGTACAGAGACATGACGCAATTCTTGTGGGAAATCGCCAATGCAGTCGCTTATGAAACTTTGACAGAATGCAAGGGTAAGATGGTAATGAATTTTGCCGCATCAATAGCAACACGACAATCTCGGTAAACCTAGCCCGAATCAGCCATCAAGCCGTGAAAGCAGGAATTTTGTGGAACTGATGGTTTTGTACCGGTATATTAACCTCATGAGATGGCCAGAAGAGTTTCAACTTCCCCAAGCTCAGCCTCATTGCATCCTCAATCTTCGACGAGATTTACTCACCATCTCATTGCAATGCGTGTCCTCTCGCTCTCCTCTCTTGCGCTCCTATCAGCTTCAATGATGGAGGCGGCGGCCGAGAAGCTGCTCTACAGAAACAACTTCACCAGCAGCGATGACATCGCCGACTGGGTTCCCGAGGGTCCGGTCCACGCAACTGTCAGCAACAACACCTTGGAACTGAGTGGCGCCGGAGGAATCGACGACCACTTTGTCTACTGGGTTCCAGAGGTTTTTCCTGACCGCATCCGCATCACTTGGGAGTTTTCTGCTATCCAGGAACCCGGCCTTGCCATGTTCTTCTTTGGCGCGCAAGCGGTTGATGGCGGTAGCATCTTCGAGAAGGGTCTTGCACCGCGCAATGGCTCGTATCCTCAATACCACTCGGGCGACATCCGAACCCTGCACGCATCTTACTTCCGCCGCCGATGGCCCGAGGAACGCGCCTTCCATCTCGCCAATCTGCGAAAGTCACCTGGCTTCCATCTCGTTTCACAAGGCGCCGATCCCCTTCCGCCGGTCCCAGATGCAAAGGGTGCCTTTTACAAAGTCGAGGTCATCAAGGACAAGCGTGATGTTCGGTTTTCTATCAACGGCTTGCTTCTTTTCTCTTGGGAGGATGTCGATCGCTCAACAGGTCCAGTAGTCCGGGATGGCCGGATCGGATTGCGCCAGATGAACCCGCTGGTGGCACGGTATCGCAATTTGGAGGTATGGAAACTCTGAGAGCTGCACTGGTACATCCATTATGTCTCCGGGTATGGAGTCCTCACCTCTGAGGCTATGAATTGTTTTTCTAGAGAGTAGGAATATCCTTGGAAATGGAGATGGGGAGATAAGGAGTATAACAATAATATCTGCAAGGGTGAACAGTCACCGGAATGTGCAAGTCCCATAAAATAAGCAGGCAGATAGACCAAATGTAGTCTATCAGCCAATCAGTGAAAGTATCAAACCTCATCTAGGGTTAGATGGAGCCAGAGACGGGCACCCGACCACGCCTCCATGTGATTCCTAGCTTCGAAGCCGCAACGTGGCTGGTGCATTCGGATAGGTATTCAACATCACCACACGTCGACCTCTGGGTACGTCTTCGCTGCGCTGTCTTTGCAGGGCCGAATAAGCAATAACCAATGCCGTGGAAAGAGGCGTCTTGGCCGTCGGCTCTTTCAATGGCGCGGTTGCTGCTGGGGGGTGGCTGGCTCTGGGGCGCGGCTGATGACGCGGTTGCTGCTATCAAGAGTTCAAAAACAAAAACACGGTTGTGGAAAGGAAACAAGGTGCGGGAGGCTCATATGCATCCCGATACACTACAGATGATATACGTACTTTGTATAGCCTTTTTTAAACGTGGATATCACAAGGATGCTCAGAATATTTCGGGAGGGTTAAACCCAGATGCAACCCTTCAAAAGCGGTGGCTAGGATGGATTTTCCCCGCAAGACAATGCTGTGTTGTCTTGATGAATATGGATACGAGATTGAGATCGTAAAGGACATGACTGTTGCGCCGGCTTCAACCGATGAGAGTGAACCACGTATTTCGAGTTGCCTTTCAAGTTCTTAGACGACATAGAGAGTTTAATACATCAGAATACAGTATTGAGCTGTAAATAGTTGATTGGAAATTTGATGAGTTTTTTCTATAGTAGTACCACAGCTATCTACACTTTTTAGCGAAGATTTATCCAATAGTCTTAGGTTTAAATTATTCGATAAGGTCTTCGAGACCCAGGGCTTGCGATCGATCCCGCTTCCGCATTCTCCACATCTTTTACTTTGATCGTCGTTTTCACTTTTAGGCAACAAGAGCTAATCAGACTTACGTGTTTTAATAAGGCCTCACATTCTCACTGCTTCGAGTCAGGAGAGGCAAGTTCTGAGATCAGACAAGGCCTCACTTGACCAGCTAGCTAAAGGTGCATGCTGGGGATTGACTTCACGTCCCAAGTCTCGCTGGGACACACCGAGCCATCCATACCTAGATGAGGTCTCTACTTCCGACGAGTTGAAAGCTTGGGCTACCTAATCCGAGACGGGATGGTGACACCTGGTACAGGCGATCCAGGAGTGGGTCTGAGCAGGCGAGCAACGGCGTGATGATGAAACACAACCACATTTCAGATTAAACGAAACGCTGCCAAGGATTAAAAGCGGCCGGCTCATCTGACTACTGAGTTAGGATGGCTTGGGAAAATCTTGTTTGGTGATGTTTTAGGACAGGACGCGCTTCCCCGCTGCAATAAGCAACGATATTAAGGGGTGTTTTGGGTGAGCGCGTCCCTCATCGATTTGAGTTTTCGTGGACCGATGTACCTGCTTGCGACCAGTAACAGCGCGTCTCCTCCCTTTGCCGTTGGGGCTTTAATGAAGCACCCTGATCGCTCTAGATAAAGCTTTGGGGAAACGTCGACTGGCGTCGATCCAGGAGTCAAACCGGATGAAACGTCCAGGCTCCGCTCTTTCATCAACTTGAGCTTGCGGCTTGCATGCTTTGTGGCAAGCCATGGTTCGCATTAATTCAAACAAACCGTGAGGTAGTCAGTCGTCCAGGCTAGAAATATGATATAAGCCACGCATGCCTACTTCAGTCTGTCACTCCTTTGCAGGTCCTAAACTAAACGTCCTCTCTTCTATATTCATTGGCAGAATCCATATTCAGGATGCATTTCCTCTCCTCGTCAGCTTTCGCTCTAGCGACTGTGGGTCTTAGCGCTATAGCCAGCGGGTTTAAAAATGAGAAACCTTCCGTTCCAAGACGTTTCATACACTCATGGCCCCCCATCGCATCGCCGAGTCCGGGGTCGCAGACGCAGACGCCTTTAGAAGCTCTCACGCCCATGTTTCCAACCATTGTTCCGACCGCCACCCCAACAACCCTTATCAAGCTGACGACTTCAGCGGTTGTTGCTATCCAGACCGAGTCAAAGGAGGAGACAGTAGTGGCGACTACAACCCCAGCCTCGTCTTCCGACCTCACCGCGGACCAGCAAGCTGCCCTCGACGCACACAACGCTGCTCGGAGCGACGTGAGCGTTGGTGCACTCACTTGGGATGCCGACCTCGCTGCCAATGCCCAGGAATGGGCCACGCATCTCACCACTGTCGGGACATTGACGCACGCCGAAGTCAGCGATCAGGGCGAGAACTTGTACATGCAGAGCGGGACTACCAACCCTTATATCAATGCCGCCAACATGTGGATCGCAGAGAAGTCGAGCTACAGCGGCCAGGCGATTGATGATAACTACGCGACCTACGGCCATTATAGTGAGTAACCATTCGACAAGAAACCCGAAGAAGACAGGACGATGCTAACGCGTTCGCAGCCCAAATTGTCTGGAGCTCCACCACCAAGGTCGGCATGGCTATTGCCACTGGTTCCAACGGCGACACATACGTCGTGGCTCGCTACTCGCCCCCTGGTAACTAGTAAGTGATGTCTTCGATTACTCGGTACGCATGTTGAAGATGCACCCGCTAACTGGGAACACCAGCTTCGGCGAGAAGCCATACTAAGATTGGCCCCAAAACCCCTATGATGAGCAGGCCGTGATTGGGGATATCTTGTCCGGGCAGGTAGCTTACTAGAAACAATTATATTTACCTTTCCAGGTTTCGGCGATGTATTATTTGCATCTTTAGCCTTTGTCGGCACATCTGTTTTCAGTCAACCCAAAGAAACAGCATCAAGGAGTGCCTGAGTGATTGGCTAATTCCCGACCGTGATTCCCTAATTCTTGGCATTCCGTGATCTTCAGCGCTATCATTTCTAGGCACCAGCTGCTGCCTAACCTTGCTACGTTTCTGACGTCATACAAAAAGCGTCGCTTCTGCTCTCTGCCTACAGTCAAAATGATTCCACGCTATATAATCTCAGTCTTGTTATCGCTATCCTCCATTTCGCTCTCCCTTCAATCCACTCACCACTTCATTTCATCGGCTTTCACCCAACTTTTGCCCAACATGCCCGACGAACGGCAAGAATCCACTGGTCCCCCGCCCGAAAGGGTCGGATTATATTGCCTGACCAAACTCAGCCCAGAGCAGGAGTCGTCAATCCTCAATTCTTTGGGCAGTGGGGATATGAGTGACCCATTCCTTATCCCTTGGACCAGCGACGAGGACGGCAACCTGGACGACCTCCATCGACTATACAAGTCTGTGCAACGTGAAACCGAAGGTGGTTCTTGGACCTTTGTCTTCTTCGTCGACCGCGAATCTCTATCGGAAGACTCCATCATTCTCGCGAAGCCGGATGCGTATAGGCTTGTGTATTCCCGTGAAGGAGCGCACGAACTAGATGCTATTCTTAAGGAGCACTCGTCTAGTCTTCCAAGCGTGGATGACGAACTGGCCGACATTTTTATAGACGACTTGTTAGACCGCGCGCTGACATACGGACGCATCAAAAAGGAAAACTTTGAGACCGCCTGGGCGAATCTCGACATTGACAACATGGATGTGGGAGAGTTGGTCGAAGAGAGTGGCGGCACTCTGCAACTCATTGAAGATCCAGACTGGGACGCTAAGGCATTTGTGAGAAAGGCGGAGGAGGCTTACAAGAAACGCGAGCTTGAGGAGGGGCAGGCCGAAACGTAACGATAATTATGAGTGCAGCTGTGGGTAGCAAAGCGATAGCCTCGATTAAACACGTATTGAGGTATTGCGTGGGTGAACATGCTGGGACTCTGCGTGTGTAATACTCGCTACTGCAGGGTAACTACTTTTTCAATTACGAAAACAATTAGGTGTTTAATACCCACATACTATCATCGACGACTACATTCTAATTGGATTGATACTTGTGAACGTAGTATCCAAACGTAGATGAAGGAATTTTCAAGCCTTGATGCAATTGGTCAATTCAAGATGGATTATTGTTCTAAGAGGAAGATTTTACCGCGAAGTGTTCAACCGCGGCTCGGTCTTCGAAGTCGCCACTGGCGCCTCCGTGGGGATATCTTCCGCTAGAATATGACTTGCGACAGCAGATTGAGCGCTTTAGTCCCAATGCGACCTAGGTCTGGCATGAGATATGCCAGACCTGGACTCTTGTACCTCCAGTCTTGATTGGCGCCGCGGAGTGCTCAACCTCCGGATTCCTGGAGACATTTAGAATGCGCGTAGACTCACCCTGCCGCGTGTCAATGGCATGCTTGGCGTCTGGAAAAGGCTTGGCCCAGCAGGTGGCGCTCAATAGTGGCACTGACCAGTCCTCGAAACGGCACATCAGCTCAATCTAGACTGAGCTAGATCTATTAGCGCGGCCCAGATTCAGATCTAGTTCATGCTACGGTCAAAGAAATGAGGACTATTGAAGCCCCTTGTTCAGTGTGTAGATTAAATTTGAGATAGCCCGATTGTTCCATGCAATGCTGCGGTTACTTAAGGCGGTGGCTTGGCCGTTCGCTGCCCAAGGGAGTTGTGTGTGGGTTTGCTCTTTTCAAAAGCCGATATTCGTCCGCTCAGCCGTGCAAGCTCGAGCACTATCTGGCTCCTAGCCGTTCTTCGTCTCAGCCATGTATTGTCAGCAGGTTCTTGCGGCTTTCGCTTCGCTTTCGACCTTGGCACTGGCCTGGGAGCCGCCCTCATACGGCGGCTACACTCGAGTTTGGAAAGCAAATTTCATCGGCGCCGAGTACTCGCTCCCAAGCACCAGCAACTGGAACATCATCACTGGCGACAACAACTATAACAACGAATCCCAGACGTACACAAGCAACAAACGCAACATCCGGCTAAGCGGTAGCGGTACCCTTCAGCTCATCCCTAGGAAAGATGCAACAGCCCTCCACGGTTGGACGTCTGCCAGGATCGAGAGCAAGTACACCTTGACACCTCTCGCCGGCAAGATTACCCGCGTCGAATCTTCCCTCCGATTGGCAGGCAATGCTGCATCACACAAGCAAGCCATTTGGCCCGCGTTTTGGATTCTTGGGGACTCTAATCGACATGGGGGTCTCTGGCCGGCCTGTGGAGAAGTTGATGTCATGGAGAACGTCAATGGGCAGAAAACCGCTTACGGTAGCATACACTGCGATGTATCTCCCGGCGGAATTTGCAACGAGAACACGGGCATCAACGGGCAAACAGCCCTGATCGACAACAAATATCATGTCTGGCGTGTGGACTTCAACCGAACAAGTACCAACTTCAAGCAGCAGTCCATCACCTGGTATATGGATGGGAAGAGTTTCCACAGCGTTACCGGCTCGAAAATAGGAAAACTCAGTGTTTGGAAGGCATTGTGCCAGAGCCCGCTATACGTTATACTCAACGTTGCTGTCGGGGGTTATTGGGTCTGTCTTTCTCCCCTCTCTGCCTTTCCAGTTTCCTTTCAAATATAAAACCTGACAAATACTAACATAGTCACAATAGCCCGGCTATCCAAACGCTAAAACATACGGAGGGAAGGGTAGTATGATGGAGATTGGCTACGTTGCCCACTACGTGTCCAAGTAACCGAGTTACAAAACTAGTGCGCAAGTGCGATACCTTACTAGGGGATTTTTGTTCACGTTGTGCATGGTTGTTCTTTTTCATGTTTACGTATTGTTGGTTCGGCGTCTGGGTATAATAGATATGGGGGCAACCCGATCCTTGGTAAAACACCATTGTGGGACAGCAGCAATTTGTATATATTGTCGACCTCGATAGTCTCAAACTTGTACATGTGTGTGTCACGATAAACTATAAATGAAGAAGATGTGCCTTCTCCTATGGGGCTGTACTTACTAGAACATCCACCTTCCTTTCCTGGATGATACCGGTCAAGTGCATGGATGATGTTTAATGAAGGGATAACTCGTAATCAAGCCCGAATTTGGTACGCCACTAATACAGGCACAGCAAACGGCGAATTTACTGTCAATCTCGCAGTCAATTTGTGCTGTGGTAATACCAACGCAATGTCTATTCGACAATTGGACCTGCCGACGACCCTTCAAACTGTCAGCACTCTTGCAACCTTGTATTTGCGTGAACAAAGACTTCTTACGTGGTTCAGTCCACCTCCCGGACGGTCCATTCACTTGGCAGTATCTAATCACTGTTTTAGAGATCATTCTGGTATGACACACTGGCACGTAGCTCTCATTGTCTGATAACTAGACTAAAACATTTGGGCTACCACGTCTACCACGCGAAGCAGCTTTCTAGCTGGGAGCATAGTCTCTGTGTAACTTGAGTGCCACGAGGCTTCTTAATCAAGCTCAGTGCGAAATTTGGAGAACATCCTGTGACAGAAAAACACTCATTGGCATTATTAGTCCTGGCTTGTCGATGCATACTGTATTGTGGAAAGGTGCAAGGGAATCAAGCATGACCTGGTGCCTTTGACCCTTTTTGTTAAGAGATTGGAAAGAGTATGGCGTAGTGATATGGCATACTTGAAGTATTTACGAAGCAGGTTAGGCATGATTCCTGTTTCGTCATCTCCAATACGTCACGTAGTCTAATGCATAATTACTTTGGCCGACAGGGGAGCAGCAAGTTCCCCACTCCGCATCTCATCAATGCCGATGCAAGGATCCTGTGACGAATAAAATCCACTCTATTATCACTGCGACCTCGCTATGGGTCTGTTTTCGAGGTAAGCCTATAACGCGACGACATGGTTGCCATGTCTGGATGAAACCCAGTATGGAAGAAGCCCCAGGAACCCTGGCTACTATTACTTCCCGAGGTACCATTTGCGGCATTACGCGTCGTTTCGTCTCCATATTCGTGACTACCGGCAATTGAGGACGTCAGCCAGTGGAACACAATGTATTGAACATTACGACTGCGCCTGGTCACCAATGCGTAATACCGCCTACACAGCTGTCAATGCGCCAAGGAAATCCCGGGTTGTGGGGGTAGTTTTCGGAAACGTTCTCGGAAATGTCAGCTACAAAAGAAAGGACGGAGACGAAGCATTCTTTAGCCTAGTCCAGATTCACTTGTCATTCAGCAAAGCCTCTATCATCACTTTTGAAAGCTCTGGTTTATTTGTCTGTATATCTTCTCGTCGCGGTCTTGTATATGAAGGTATCGACAAGATGAAATTCGGAAGCTTTGTTCTCTTTGGAATCGCCTCATTTAGCGCCGTTGCTCACCCTGAGCGGCTCACCGCCGATGTCGCCAAGAAAGAAGCGCGCTTAGTTGGAAGAAGCAGTAACAAGTGCGCAGCTGCAATCGAGAAGCGCAGAGCTGAAACACTTGCAAAACGGTCCAGCCGATTGCACGCACGTCGAGTGGAGAACGGATTCAATCCGCAAGGACTATCGGAACGAAGCATTTACACCACAATTCAAAACGATACCTGCGTCCTCGCTCCGGACACCATTTGGGGACCGTACGGGTGAGTCAAAATACTAAGTTCTACTGTTTTGCGGAGAAAAGCTCAAATCTTGACAGGGTAGATGGAGAGATTGTCCGCACTGATCTCCGGGAGTCTCAGCAGGGGATCGACTTCTACCTCGATATTGGGGTTATCGACATTGAAACTTGCGATCCTCTCGAGGGGACTGCTTTAACAATCTGGAACTGCAATGCCACCGGATCCTATTCGTCATTCACCGGCATCGATCCTGATACTTCGGAGCTGCTAGACGGATATAGCAAGAAGAGCGACGGAACGACGGACAATGAGACATTTCTTCGAGGAATCCAAGTCACTGACTCCAATGGCATGATTGAGTTTCTCACCAAGTTCCCCGGCTACTACGTCACTCGCACAACTCATATTCACGTCACGGGCCAAACGGACATCACCAACGGGACGTCGTATTCGAAGAGCAAGGTCCAGCACATTGGTCAACTCTTCTTTGACGAGGATTTGCTCAATAAGGTTTATGCCATTAGTCCATACTCCGAGCACCTGTCGACGCTGAACCGCACCACCAACAGCGAAGACAAGCTGTTCTCGACGGCCAGTTCAGAAGGCTACAGCGCCGTTATTAGTGTCAGTCAACTAGGAGAGAGTATCGAGGACGGTCTCGTCGGCTATGTGAGTATTGGCGTGATTCTGTCAAGTGAGTGAGGGCTAACGCAGGATAGATCACAATTGGCATCAACTCTACCGCAGATGGCATCGCGGTAACTGGAGAGGCCGTCAACCCCCAGGGCTGGCTGCCTACTGTCAGTGTTGATTCTACCAAGTTTGCAGAAGCGACGGGCAAGGAGAAGAAGTGAGAGAACAATCGGTTGTAACTGTCATTGGGTTTGGCGGTGGATATGAACCATGTCTCAGGGTGCGCCGCAGCTTTCACGACATACGTCCTATCTTCTATTTGAGTGATTTGAGATTTATTGGCCGCGTCAATTAGGCCATGGTGTCATTCGCGCAAGATCATTTTGATAAGTTTCACGCTGAAGAAGAGGGACTGAATGCATCCTTAAATGTTCTACCCCACTAGGATCCAAATGTAAATCACGCGGCAATGCCTACCGTAGCGTCCTTTTGTCCGAATTGCACCATCGGGCCGTTTGTGAAGATACGTTATCCAAGCGGCAACGTGCATGAGCGGTGGGCTGATTGGATCTATTTGTGGCTTAGCTAGGATGCCAGGGGTTCAGACGCAGACTACCATGTGCCGCCCGCCTCGATGCATGATCCTTGTTCATCGAGCGGATGCTAAATTCTTGATCGGACGGAACGGTGATGTTCTTTCAACCCGACAACAACCAAACCCAGCGTTGAAGAGCCCGACAGGCTGCGGTATCCATGTCCAGTCAGCAGCTTATGCCTCCCGGATCGACGTCGCCGGGTTTCCCGGATCAAGACGGATTTGAGAAGCCAACCGCACTCGCTTGCATCGAGTGCCGACGAAAGCATGTCAAGTGTGACGCCGCCGTGCCCGACTGTCAGCGCTGCAAATCTTCGGGACTTCAGTGCCACTACCAGCCGTCTCGCCGTGGTCTAAAGAGGCGTAATCCCTATCTTAGGCAGTCACCGCGGGTGAGCTCGGATCCGAGAAGAATGCGACCGTTTGTGAGCCCCGGCGGCTTGCACGCCAACGTCGGCCGGAGCGAGCCCGAGCAGATTGTCTGGGATTCGGCGGATGCACAGGAAACCTTGATCGAGTTCCAGAGCCAGGTCAACGGCAGTCAAAGCAACTGGAGCGACCAAGTCGATGGCCGCATCGCTCAAGTCTGCACTGTCGCTCCCGTTGATTTGGAGGACGAAATGGTCGAGGACGACGAGCTGTTTGTCAACTTGTTTTACGCCAACTTCCATGTTTCTCATCCCATTTTGGTGCCTCGGGGTCTCTACTTCTCGCAATGCTACCCATCCTTTCTGCGCCTTGTCGTTCACTTGATCGGCTGTCATTTCTCAGGGACGGCCTGCAGTGAGACACTGCAGATCAATGCTTCGCGAGCCATCAAGAAAGCTCAGAACGATGGAAACCACCGGTTCGAGTTGGTGCAAGCCATGTTGCTATTCTCCATTGCCCTGCATGCGCGCAACGAATTTACCGAATTCGCCTCGATCCTCTCAAATGCCGTGTCTTTGGCAATCGAGATCGGCATGTATCGCAAAGACTTTTCCCGACTGCACGGCGGAGCATCCCCATTGCTCGAGGAAAGTTTAAGGAGGACCTGGTGGGAACTATATATCACAGACGGCTTTATGGCGGCCCTACAGCGCAGAACAAGTTTTCGCTGCTCCTCCATTGAAACAGACGTCCCACTCCCCTGTGACGAGGCGCTGTACGTGGAAGGTTCGTTCATGATGGAGCCCATGACGCTGTCTCAATTTGATTCAAGGATATATGCAGAAGAGGAGTTTCACTTTTCGTCCTTCACCTACAGGATAGAGGCTGTTCGCATTCTAGCGCGCGCTCTAGCCATAGCTTGGATTCATGACATCCATCGAGACCAAGTTGAAGCCATCGACAACGCCTTGGCCGCTTGGCCTCACTACTTGGATCTGGGCAAGGCCGAGCCTACCAATGTCTCTGGTCACGTCGACGACATGCTGCTCCAGGCGCAGATGGTGATACAATACACGACCATGTATTTGCACTTCCCACGGAGCGACCTGGTGGGATTGATTCCGACATCTACCGAAGTCATGCCCCAGGCCCATCTGCTCCCCGTTTACTCGAGATCGATGCACGGAGTCAAGGCTGTTGAGGCCTCGAAGCGACTCGGCAACCTCGCCGCATTTCAAGATTCAGTGGAGAAGCACTCGCCTTTTTTCCTGGATGGCCTGCTTCTCAGCGGGATAGTGCAACTCTCCGACTGCTCGCTGCGACCTTCCAGGTTTCAGCAGCAGTATCACGACCGCCTCCGACTGAGCACCGGAGTCCTCAAAACCCTGGGTCCGGTATGGGCACTGGCACGGGGGACATGGAGAGCGCTGAACAGCATGACGCTGGAGGCTCTCGCCAAAAGCAACCTGATGCCGGTGCAAGCAACATCCCTCGGCGACAGTGCTATTGACGTGAGCATAGCGGCCACAGAGCTTGGATTGATGGACCTCCCTTGGATGGATCTTCCGACATGGGCCACGGGCTAGCTTTGCCTTTGATTCAACGGGGAACCCGGGAGGCGGACCACGAGGCGGAGAATCACTTAACGCGAGTCTCCCGCTCACGCGCTTTTGGCCCGATCTTTCTCGCCAGGTGAATGGGCTAGCCAGAGGCATCTCAGTGGATCAACCACGCGACATTTCGGCAGCCCTTTGCCGCCTTTTCACCCTGTCTTCGGTGTCTAAGTGGGGCGGCGGATCTCGCTGATGTCCGGGACGGGCTCTAGAAAGGGCGTGGTCCCCTTGTCTTTTTTCTTTTTCTTTTTTTCCGCGTGCTGATAGGGGTTTACGATAAGAATATGATAAGACGTTTGACTTGGAGGGAGAAATACCACGGCGAAACCGAGAAGATGGTTGGTTATAGAAGAGCCTCGCAGGACTTGACACGAGTCAAGGTGATCAACTGCCACAATTCAATAGGAACAAAGGTTTTCTATACTGATCGCTGCTCTTCCTTCTATCAATATGATAAGAACAAAAAAAAATGGAGCGAGCTCAAGCCGTTGCCGGAATGCTTGATTTGACCTTCCGCTGCTTTATTCATTGCCACCCAAATCATCACCACAGATGGTTCCTGCGACTCGCCCCATAGATGAAAAATTCGAGGGTTCGCACTCCCACATGCGTCACAGACCGCCGTTGATTGGGTCCCAGAGAGATGGGAGAAGGCGCCATGAACGCAGAATCTATGCATGAACTGCATCCACTCCCGTGGCGTTTGGTAGATGAAGTCAAGAACTGGTACCATGGCTCGCGGTTCCGTCCTGGAGCTGGCTTGAGATGGTCTACCATCTGCATAACCGCATGCCGGCATCTACGTGGCATTGCGGGAGAACCGAAAATCGGCATGCTGAGCCTGGACTCGGTACTGCCAGCTTGGTTCTCTTGTCGATGGGAGTTCCAGACCATCTAATCCAACCAACCAGAGTAGTCGGTTTCGTTCAATGACTCTACCCCAAGATCTACCCAAGCAATAACACCATCAGAGAGGAAAGAATGCATTCGTTGGCCACGGATTCCGACCGAGACCATTACGATTCGGATGAATGGGGCCAAGACGGTAGCAGAGCAAGATCCCAAGGACGGTCTATGCATGATTTAGCGTGCGGCTCGGTGTCTCCCCAGCCAAGCTGGACAGCAAGACGCCGGGTACCAACACGAAGATCCATAATGCTAAGCCCAGATCGGATTCCAGACGCCGGACGTGGGTTTTCTGTCGTATGCATCGCGAGATAGCAGCCAGGAACCGCTCCACCGCAGGCCCACGATTTCAACTTAAGGCGGATGATGCCATCGCAGCTCGATATTGTGAACGCCGTAGAAGGCTTCTTGCAACGACGCTTGAACATCAGATAGATGGAAAAAAAAAACAGGATTAGTTCGTAAAGCCAAGAGTATTAAACATGACTGCGTCTCGCTGCGAAAACTGTGTTGCATCAAGTTCAATCAGACTGTGACATCCTGGCCAGTCCCACGTCAGACCGGACGGACCCGCAACACCACAGCCTCGCCGAGTAATTAGTGATATCTTGTGTTACAGCCATCATCCAAGATGAGCAACGAGAAGGAACCGATTCCTGAAGTCGCCAGCGGGCGCTCCAGCAGCTCGATCCGCGGCCAAAAGGTCATTTCAAGCAGAGCTGCCGATGAGACCCTCCAGCTCATGGAAGAGCACGGCGCTGATGTTGGAGAGTTGACACCGGAAAAGCTCAAGACGCTCAAGCGAAAGCTCTACTTCCATGTCCTTCTCTTGGTCACATTCATAGACTTTATGCTTTATGTACGTGACTTGCAGGGCGACTGGGTGCATCGCGAATGACGCTAATTAATTACATCTAGGTCGACAAATCGACACTGGGTCAAGCTACGCTTTTGGGCTTGTTCAAAGACACGGGTCTCAACAACGCCGAGTACAACAACCTGAACTCTTTGTTTTACACTGGTAAGATTTTGTTGTGACTGACACGTTGCTTTAATCGGGTTTCTAATCATTCTAAATAGGCTACATCATCGGCCAGATTCCTGGCCACTTTCTCATCCAGCGCTTGCACCTTCGCACCTATATTTCTGGCACAATCTTCACGTGGGCCTGCATTGTCTGCCTCCATTGTGTTGCCAGCAGCTATGGCGCTCTTATTCCGCTGCGCTTCTTCCTGGGATTCGTTGAGTCGTCGATGCTTCCTGCTCTCGAAATCACCATGAACATGTTCTTCACCCAACAGGAGGTTCTCCACGTGCAGCCCATTTTCTACATCTCTTGCATCGGGTCGCCCATGTTTACCGGACTCGTCTCGTATGGGCTCCTCTTCAGCAAAGTCAGTGTCAGCCCGTGGAAGTTCTTCATGATCACCACTGGCGGAATGTCGCTCATCCTGGCGGCAATCACTTGGTTCGCGTTCCCAAACAACCCTGCTACGGCCTGGTTCCTCTCTACCGAGGAGAAGATCCACACGATTCAGCGTGTTCAAAACTCGTCCAGGAGCTCCATCGAGCAGAAGACTTTCAAAAGACATCAATTCGATGAGGCACTAAGGGATCCTGTGTCTTGGCTATTCGCGGGTGCTGGATTCACCCTGATGCTTGCAAACAACCTCGCCTATCAGCAGAGTCTGCTGTTTCTCGACCTCGGTGTGTCTGATCTTGGATCAACACTGGTCTGGGTTGCATCCGGTGGCTTTGCCATCTTCGCTTGCATATTGGCCTCTGTTCTCATCCGTTACTTCCCTGGATACAGTGCCTTCTGGGCGGCACTTTGGTGTATCCCTTGCATTGCCAGCAGTATCGGCATGGTAACCATCTCTTGGGACAGGACAATTCCTCTCTTGGCTTGCTTGCTTCTTCCTCCCAACTGCTTTGCGCAAACCTGGATCATCTCACTCGGTTGGCTGTCGTCGAGCTGCGCCGGCCACACAAAGCGCCTCACCCGCAACGCCATGTTCATGGTGCTATACGGAATCTCGAACATCATCTCTCCCCAGCTCTGGAAGGCTGGAGGCCCTCGATACTATGGTGCCTGGATTACTCAGATTGTCGTCAGCTTCACCATGACGCCACTGATCCTACTCACCATCAGATACATTCTGTCTAAGCGAAACAAGGAGCGTCGCCAGTGGATTGCGGAGCAGGCCGCGCTGGGCAACCACGGCGAGGGCTACGTGGAGCAGACTGATGGCAGCGGCGAGACAAACAAGGTCAAGGTGGATGTTGCCATGCTCGACTTGACGGACCTTGAGAACAAGTTCTTCCTTTACCCTCTTTGAAGTCAGCGTGCTTCTCAACTTGGAATGGTCTACACCACAGACTACGGTATAATATAGATAATGCAGATTATAGCGACCGTAGTTCTGCCAAGAACCAATAGACATCACATTCTTCAGATAGTAATTAACTCAATACAAGAGCTTTAAACGATGGGTTCGACTCAACCCATTTCTTCAGGAAGATCTTACCCAGCCCAACTCGTTTGTAAATGCCCTCACCCTCTGGCGACCTTTCCACGAGCATGACGTTGAGGCTTGCGACCTGCGATCCTAGGAAGACTCCGCCTCTCGTTTTATTAAATCTGTGTTCGTCGCCTACGAGATTGGCGCCGTTGACATCGCGACACGCGAAGCTCGAGCTCACCTTCTCTGCCACTGAATCCCAGGGTGATTTCCCTTCGGGCGTACTGGGAAATTCGGGGTGTCTTAGACATAGGGGAATGTGGGCAATGTCTCCGTCGAGGTTTCCTTCGACGACTGGCTGGCTACAAGTACAACCAGCGAACCTGCTCATCATTGACACATCCCTATCGAAACAAAAGATCCATGGCGAGTAGTTCAGCAAGCTCTCAGTCTCAGTAGAGAGGGCGATAAACTCATACACACGATCCACAGCGAACGCAACCTGCAGCCAGTCCTCACGGAGGTGGTATATAATGCCGGCTGGTGTGTTGTCGGCGGTCCCTCGGATGACGGCGGGAATTCCGAGTCTCGCACTTCGTGTGTCGATGGACGTAAGAGGGTCGAGTCGGAAGGATGACTTTTGGGTGTGGACAAGGATCCGGCCACTGATAGAAGCGGCATGAACGAGAGAAGGCGAGAAATGGCTCCCAACCAAAGGGGAGCCAAGCGTGTCATCCCAGAAGTCAATGTACCTTGGCCAGCGCTTCTGAAAAGCTGCGTCAAGGTCGCTGCGCGAGTGATGTCGAAGGGAATCGGGAGACCTGCGTACAGAGTCTAGAATGTTATGTTCGGTGTCGCCACCTTGAGGTGGAATTTGCACACAGCCCTGAAAGTACACGAGCGCAGCGGAAAGGCGACTCGCTTGTCTCTGGGCGTCCTGGCTATCCTGGCTTGATCTATGTGAGCGACTGAAGTGGTCAAGCTCCGAGGCAGGCCGGAGAACTGTGACGTCCGGCCGATCCGTGAGAGCTTTCTCGCTACCAGCATTCTCAGGGACAAAAGCCCAGGTCGCCACAGCTGAAATGGGTTCAATTGAGCCCGGATCGGCGTTTTCGCGAGACGAAATCACGCCCGACGCTGCGGTCCACGACCACGACGGAAATGCGGCGTGTGAATCTCTCTCAGCATTGTATCCCTTGGCTTCATTCCATAGCAATGCCTCGTCAAAGTGCTTTTGCGGCAAACCCCACAGCGTCTCGGCGCCGTACATGGAGAACAGAAGCCCCGAGAAGGCACGCAGGAAGTCATCTTTTGGGTATTTGAAAAGGCGGCCACTGTAACTGTGCAATGCACCCCAGTAGCTCCCGCGCAAGCTCTGCAGTCTGGGTCGCGAACCAACCTGCTCGGCAAGGCACTCGGAGAATTCCAAGGGGAAGCCGGCGGTCGAGTAGTATAAGCCACAGTGGGTGAAATACAGCAACCGGTTGGACATGACTTCTTCCTGAAAGGTCCAGCCGCGACTTGCCCACGGGGTCATTGGGTAGAAACGCAGGTTGGGTGCGCAAGCGAGCACGTGAAGCTTGCCGAGAATGAGCGACGCCTGGGGTCATAAGCGCTTTGTTTCACCGACACCAGGGAGGCCTGATTCGGCGTCTCCATCTACGGCCACGATGGTGAAGGATGCGTTGTGGTAGATGGCACCCATCAAGTCCAAGAGGACCTTGATGTTTGGATCATCCTGACACACGCAGAGCCGATCGACCCAGATGTAGCGCTGGCCCAGATTCTTGCATGCCTGCAAAGCATCGGATATGGTCCGCGGAAGAACCGCTGTAGAAAGGCTACCAGGCTGCGACAGCATGGTCACGTTGTCCATTGTGGCCTGGAGCCGGTCCTGTCTTTGCCCCCACATGTAGCTCAACGTGACATAAGAAGCAGACGGCGGCAATGTTACAACGCAGTCTTGCAAGACATCGATGACTCGGAGGCTGTCTGGGACTCCTCCCTTGCTGGCAGCTTTGGATTCTTCCCAGAACTCGCTGATTCCTGGGAGTATCTGCAGCGCTTCTTCACCACTCGGCCGGATTCCAAACGGAAACTGGGAAACAGACTCCCAGTCGATGGTTGCTTGAAAGAGGCGTGGGGTGTCATCGCTGGTACCAGTGGTTGGCAGTTGTGATGCGACTCGAGCCCCAAATGCGATTATCTCTCTTCGCCCATCGGTGCCCTGCAGCCTAAGGTTCCAGCGTGTCCATCTTTCGCCTACTGGGTCGGCTCGCAGCATCAACGGCCACTTGGGAGATGATTCTTCTGTATAATCGAGCCATAAAGAGATGGTCACATCACTCTGGAGGGCAACAAATTTGCTGGGCCTCAACTGCAAGAGATTGTACCAGAAGACGCAAGCCATACATTTGAAGTCGAGAGATCCAAACGTCCGGAGATCTAGCCACATCTCGCACGACACCAGATTGTCTCGCTGGCAGCAACCCAAATAGTGGTCGAGTCGAAGATGTCTGCAGAACTTGCAGAGCTGTCTGCCGCGTCCATCGAGGCAAGGCTGGCAGGATGAGTGGTAGATGGTATGGTGTTGATCGAGCGGGAGACCCGCGGCGCGGCCCTCGACAAAGTGCCTCACGGGCTTTACAGCACAGAATTCACATTCCGGCCTCAAGCCTTCACCGCCATCTTGGGCAACACGCGAGCGGCTAGGGGCAGACATTGTTAGATGGAAAAGTGCCGAGAACTGTTGAAAACAAGGACTGCCGAGAAGCCCCGCGCCTCGCAGAATTTGACAAGGAAGCTGACAGATTGTAACATGGTTACTAATGCAACACCCAAGAACAGTACAGAGCTCTCCGGGGGCGTCAACCAAGTCCAACAGAACACGGCCTTGCCAGCACGCATTTATATCCGACCAGTCAATCTATTTGTATGAAATCTTGGCATGGGCCGATGCTAGGGAACTACTGCCGAATGATTCTCGGAGGTGCACCCGATCTCGACCCTGGCTGAGTGGAGCCGTGGAAAAGATTCTACTGCCAGCCGACTCCAGCGGCCGGAGAAAATCATCAGGTGTACCTAAAAACATCGGGCCTAACAATCAGGTGTGGTCATGGTGTGAGCAGTAGCGGGCCGCAACCGGAACCGATGTGTCAACATCTACTAATTGCTTGCGCAAGCCTGACGGGTTGACTTGACGTGATGCAGACCGAGCAGGATACTTTGGCCATGCTGTGACTCAGACTATTGACTCGCGAAGTCAATTGAAGCCCAGAGCAGGGAAAACTTGGTCGTTTTCAGACAGCTTTTTCTAGTATCTGTGACACCATGTAAACAGTCCAACAATTAATTCGCGATATCCAGACATGCCGAACAACAACCATCAAGTCCTCATTCTCCAACATCACACAAGTCGTTAATGACAGTTGACTTAGAGCTCCGGAACCATGTGGACCATCGTAAAAACAAGGTACACAAGCAAGGTGCAGGGTTCGTGGTGGAGAGGCTCTCATCCAGGCTTCCCGGAATAGAAATGACAAGCTGTGGGGCAACGTATTTTTCGACAACCCAAGGGCGTCTGTTTAGTACCGGTATGGTATAAGAAGAAGAAGTTGAGGAATTCTTGAAGTAAAATCTCCAGATAACATCAGAAACCTCGTAGGCTTCATCAAACCAAGCACCTCTTCATAACAACGCCTTCCCGAAAAATGGAATCCACCACGGCTTCTATTCCTCCAGGAGAGACACCTCACCTAAACATGACTCCCGCTCCCGATGCCGCTCAAGATCTTGAGTCCGCTTCAAGCTCGATGCGGGGAGATGTCGAGACAGACCGAGGGGCCTGGTTCTGTGTCCTAGGAGCATTGTTGTTCCTCATTCCCTCCTTTGGTATGTTGTCTCTATTCCACAATGGACCCTATCACTGATACTAGACTCGAAGGCTTTATGGCATCTTTGGGGACGATCCAATCTTATCTCAGTCTCAATCAGCTCAGCGACCGCTCTGTAGGCGAGGTTGGATGGATCAGCGGGGTTTACCTCTTCCTTTCACTCATCTCCAACTTCCAGATCGGATCGATCCTGGATCGTTACGGTCCTCGGGTCCTCAGCCCAATCGGAGGAATCCTTACCACCACAAGCTTCTTGCTCATGGCAGAGTGCAAAGAATACTGGCAGTTCATGCTCTGTTTCGGGGTTTTCGGCAGCATCGGCGCCGGAATCGATGCCGTGACCGCCGTTGGCGTCGTCGGCAAGATCTTCATCCGGCGTCGCGGCCTAGCCGTTGGCCTAGCGGTTATGGGGACGTCCATCGGGTCCGTCATCTTCCCCATCATGCTTCGATATACGCTCCCCAGCCTTGGATGGGCGTGGTCGATGAGAATTGTAGCCTTGGCCGTTGCTAGTGTCACGTCGCTTGGCGTCCTCTGCTTCCTCTCTTTTTCCCGACTCGTTTCGAATCAGAAGGACGAGAAAGCCCCAAAACCCGCGGCTTTCGACCTGTCAGCTTTCCGGTCTCCAGCCTTTGGTTTCGTTGCCGCTGGCGTCTTCATGTTTGAGTTTGTCGTTTTTGGGATTGGTGGTTTGCTGCCGACGATATCGACTGGAGCAGGCTTTTCTGCCGAGGATGGTTATACTCTGCTTTCCATTCTAGGAGCATGCTCCTGTCTCGGACGATTCACCCTCAGCCTCGTCGGCCATCGACTCGGCCCGTTGAACTCTATGCTGGTCGTCATGGTTCTTACCGTCGTCTTAATGGCGACCGTCCTTATCCCCTTTAGTACAACGTCGGCTCCCATGTTGTACGTCTTTTCTGCCCTATGGGGATTCTGTTCGGGATCATTCTATGCACTTTCTCCTGGTAAGGCTGCCTGCATTACGGTCATTTTCGAAGCTAACATATTTCAGTGTGTATTGGGAAAACATGTGAGGTTAAGGACTACGCGAGGTACTATGGTAATGGCCGATTTCCACTCCGTTCCTGGCTGGCTTTTCACTAATACATGTACTAGGCTCTACGAACTCTGCCGTCGCCTTCGCACTCCTCATAGCCATTCCCTTGAGCGGCATTATGCTCGAAAGTTTGGGCGCCCAATCTTTGGCGTGTGTGTATCTGGCAATCATCCTCCTTTCAGGTCTCTGTATCTTTGCTGCACGAGCGTTGCTTGTTGAAAAGCTCGTTGACTTCCGCACAAAGACGTAGCTTGATACGAGTATGGATTCTATGTTTTTATCGGCGAAAATAATCCACGTCTCAATGTGAGAAGAGTTGCTAAGGATAGTTTGAGGTTTCTGTTATAGTTTAGTGATGGATGTATTGAGAATCATCCACTAATATCTAATCTTAATTCGTACTAGTGAAGTTAAACTAAGTCCAGAAGCTACTGTTAACTATAACGCTTGAAAGAGAAAGAGGAGAATCTAAGCCCATGATTCCAAAGGGTGCTACACAAACACAAAGCCGTACAACAGTCACTGTATTTCTAGGGGAAGTGACAAGATCAAAATCGATACCTACAAGGTAGTTACAAGGCACAGTAATAATGTTGCCTGTGGTATGGTCTGCTGATGGAAGAACCTCAACTGTGTCCGCACAGAGAGTACTGTAGTAGACGTTGATGCAGTAAGCTGTTAATTATTACCAGGCAGCTGGCGATTGATCCACAGGTGTCAACAAGGACCAGTTTAGGAGATTATAAATAGCGCAGCTGATTTCAACGTTTTGCGCATCGGTTCGGACTCCAGTCTGTCCAAAGAACAGAGTCTTCCTACATCAAGGAAAAACCCATGCTACAAATTGCCGACGATTATCTCGCGAATGTACATATGTGAGAGGTGTGGCGAAGAAACTGGCTTTGACTTGAGGGCTATGGCCCTGTATTTGTATAGTGGTTGTGATCTGAGAACCGTTTCAGTTGGATCAAAAGCAGTCTAGGTGCTGGTAAAGCGAGCTGCCCAGACATCCATGGTTCTGGTTTTCCTTCCTTCCTGTGCCTCTACAGCACGGATCACTTCTTCCCGAGCAGAGTGAAGAGCTGCCTTGACCTCCTCCTTACGCACATGGGTATTAATCTCGGAAAGAAAGACTTGGCTCTTGACTGAGCCAACTTCCCAATGACCGTCAAGCAGGTCCTCCATAGGTACAACGATATCTTCAGCATCAAGATTCCATCCAGCCGACTCAGCAATGACCTTGATCTCGCTGGGACTCGGCATGCTCCGAATGTTCGCCTCGCTCGTCTTGTTGTGCGCCTCGAGCGTTGATCGAGCGCGGGCAGCGAGGACATGCACCTGGGCATCTTTCTCAGTAGCCGTGAGAGCATACTCGGCGACCAGGACCTGGTTCACCCTCCTCTTCAGTGACTTCAACACGGCACCCAAAAGATCTGGCGATGCAAAGTACCAAATACAATGCGCAAACACAACATATTCCCACATCATGTCCTCATGCTCCTTGAGAAACTCAAGTGGTTCAGCGTTATACCACGCCACACGGCTGCCAACTGCGCTCTCGGAAATATGTGCTTGGGCTTCACGGAGAGTGAACGGGGCACCGTAGTCCGGGCTACCTGGGTCGACGGCGTCCACATGGCCTGTCGATCCAACGGCTTCTGCGAGCACAGCAGTGCAGTTTCCCTGTCCACAGCCGATCTCGAGGACGCGAGACCCGGGGGTGATGCGCCAGAAGTTGGCGAGGCGGACGCGGTGCGCTGCCTGGCCTGTCTCAACTGCGAGACCGCCGGGGGTAAGGAGGGAGTAGGTTGCGATAGTTTGCGCTGCTGAGACAGCGATCGGTTGAAAGGTAGACATTGTTATTCTACTTTGCTGAGACTTGTTTTGTGTTTGTCTTTCTCTGTTTCTTAATTTAATGAAGGAAATACTGAAATCTATTAAATGACTCATTTAGCGGCGGCAGTTTCGCTGGACGGTCGCTTCACGCCAGCGCTGCTGCTACTGAATGCGCTCGCACTCGGCGGCATCATCAGGCGTCCCGGTCGATAATTCGTAGCTTTTGCGACGTCCAATCCCTTTCGAAAATTATTTCCCGGGGCACACATGATCAGAAGCCAAACTCTATTCAGGGCCTGATACAACCTTTTCTCAAACCTTGATGGCAGCCTGAGGCAGCTTTGGAGATGATGAGGTGAGGGGGCCGCGTGGGAACCAAAAGGGTACGCTGCACGATATCAGGTAGTGGCCTAGTTATCGCGCAGCTGGCTGTTTTTTTCGGTGGCCAAAGCGGGCAAATGAGCTGCAGCGTGCATAAAGGCAAGCCACGGTAGTCTTTCTCCGCCTTTGGGCCTCTTTCTCACTGTAAATAGGTGGTAAAGCAAGCGATCGAGCGTGTTGGGCTACAAATTGATGCCTACTTACACCGGCTGCGCACCGGCAAAAATTCTAATGAGACCCTCCGGCTCGGTCGGGTGCCCAGATACGGAAAGGTCAGTCAAAAAATGCATTTGTGACGGTACGAGATGGAAGTCACACTAAAATTGAAGTTTGGCAATTAAGTGACATGTGAAGATTGTTCGTCAAGTGCCGGCGCTTGCACCATCCGGCTACCCATCCATAACAAATGTTGGTTCCCTACACGTCTCCATTGTCTCTCCAGCCACTCTGCAATCCTTGCTTAAACATCCCTTGACAGATTGTCGGCTTGTCGCGTTGTATTGACGTTGGGTCTTGGACGGCTTGACACGCGGGGCCGCCAAGGACGCGGGCGAAGGATTAGGAATCCGGCTAGCCTCCTCCGGGACAAGGCTGCGTTACTGGGAGTGGCTGCGGTGGGAGCAGGCAAGCTGGTAGGATCGGCTAGAGCTAGATGAGCTTTGATGCGGCGAATGAAGGGAATGCCATTTTCCTCCTTACCAGACTCATAGACGCTGTCAGGGAGGTCGAGATCTGCTTGCGGAGTTCCCGCATAGCTAGGTAGGCTGACAGCCAAGCAGGCGAGTAAAAGGAGGACGAAGGCCTTCATGAAAACGGCGGTCGTGAGTGTGTATTGAAGGCGCGGAGGGTCGGAAATGGGATATCGAACAATGTGCTGATATCTCTACAGTTAGGAGCGAAGCATCCCTTTTATAACCCGATTGCCCGTACAGTTGGCTTTTGCATTATGTATGTGCATGTTATCTCCAAAAGCTAGAAAAGCTAGATACTAGGTTTTCTGATCTTTTGGGTCAGAAAAGCTAGATATTTGGCAAATGTGGAAGCATCGGGTTGTTGAGATGCTTAAATTGTGGAAGAAAAGGTTTTTTTTCCCTTGAAGTCGTGGTAGCAGCCGCACCCCTACAGCGAAGCAGACATAATGAACGTTTGCAGTGCACCCGATCGCGAGGGAGATAATTCGTAGGAAGTGTCGGCAATTCAACTGAGTGCGTGGTCGCGGAGATCCATGTGTGCAGCTTGCGATATCACGTGACTCTGTTTGCACCGCTCCCGGTGCAGGTACGGGTCGCCAATCGCCAATACGTCACTCCTGTAACGCACTGTCACTTCTAGCACTTCTGGTAGAATATTAGTTGGCAGCTGCCGACAGCTGCCAACCGACTGATCCCAATATATTTAAAAAAAAAAATCCTTCTCACTTTTTCTTTCCCTTCTTTCCTCCTTCACGCCAACACTTCACCACCCCACGAGTAAGTTCTTTTCAACGCCTGGCCCACAAACAAGATATGACCATGTGTTAACAAATGACTCTGCGCAGACCAATATTCAAGATTTCGCAACAATGGCACCCCGTCGCCGTCGCAACCAGACCTCCTCCTCGTCCTCCACCGGCCAAGGCCTCCCCCTTTATAATATGTCTGCTCCCGCGCCTTCCACCACGTCTACCACCGCGCCGCCTGCTACCACCGCGCCGCCTGCTACCACCGCGCCGCCTGCTCCCACTGCCCCCCCTGCGCCGAGCCCGAATGTGGCTCCTGGCTCGCTGCCGCTGACCCCAAGTCAACAAATGGTTGACATTCTCTACGCTGTGGCTGGGCCAATGCCTCTTGGCACCGATCCTCGCATTGTTTAGCAGTAAGCATCTTCTTTACGTTTTTAAACATTTACCTATATTAACCAAGTGTAGAACACAAGAGGAGCGGGACGAGCTGCGAGAGCTCCGTGCCTTTGCTCAGAGAACCCCCCTGGCACGATTTGGCGATCAATATGGCTGGCTGGTTCAGAGCGTCGTCGAAGCCCTAGGGTGTGTTGGTATCGGAATTGGTGGATACTTTTTACAGCAGTATCTTCAGGATATGTCATCCAAGAAGCAGTGAGACGGAGTGATCAGTAGTTGACGTAATAGTTGACATGGTAGCTGGCATAAATGAACGGTGGTTTTCCTCGACTTCTTTGATTGCCCTGTTTTCGCTGAAGATGGAACTTGTACAAGATTCTTGCATCAGTGTCTTTACCATCTAGTGTCTTTACCATCCAGTGTACACCCATGCATCTAGGTAGGCTTTGCTTCGTTGTACAAGACCTCAGACGACCATAGAACGGCTTTCACCGAGCGCTTGAGATAGTCCACGAGATTGTTGGAGACAGTGGTGCATGGACTAAAGAGGGTTGAAAGCTTTTGGTAAACATGTGGTAGACCCGTTATGCCAATGATCGCTGCACATTTTGAGTGACATTCAGATTCTTGGGAGTGACAAATAATATTCCCATTTTCAGTCTGATCTAATCGGGACAGGATCACAGCTTAGAGGCTGTCCTGTCCTTGCCTTGACAAAGTGTAGATGATGGCGTCTGAAGGGAATTCAACAACAGAGCGTCTACTAAGCCGTTCAAGCAGCGGAGATGAAGGATCCACCGGGGTCACAATACCCGTTAGCCTCTGGACCAGTCTCGAACTAGAGATGGTGTTCGGAACGGTCCAAGCCACAAAACCCGCCTGGCGTTCTTCGGGTGTTCACGAAGTTCGCCTAGCAGGCCAGGCGCGCCTAGCAAGGATCAAGATCTGACGTGGTCTGTTCGTGGCCCCAGCCGACAAGCGAGGCGTCGCTAGCTTGGTGGCCAGATAGGCTAACCATGTGCTCCATGTGCTCCATGCAGAAGCATTGGCCGATGCTGATTCTGCCATCCTGGATGTCCATCATCCTGGGGTGAGCACCGGGAGCATCGGAGACGAGAGGAACATGAGGAAGCTTGGGGCCAAATATTGAAGACGTCTACCTTTAGTGGTGTATTTCACTATGTACTGTTTTTGTGTCTATGGATTATTTTACAGTGAATTATTAAAAGCCGGGTTTTGGCATGCCAAGACTGTTTGCAGCCTGGCTAAAGTGCCTACGAATTGGCAATAACAAAGTCCAAAATTGTGAGATTGGGCCCGGTCCAGTGCTTCTTGGCACGGGCGAACCACAAGATGAGGGTCAGGATGAGAACCACAACCATGACGGGTCCGCAGTAGTTCATGTTCGCGGCAGTGACGGGGAGAGTGGATGGGAAGGGGAGGAAGACGATGATGTACAGGGTGTAGACCAGGGCAAACGAGTTGACGTAGATTCCGTACCGGCCGAGGTTCCACTCTCCCAGCTTGACGCCGCCGCTGTTGAATCGGGCATACAGGATGCTGCTGATGGCAATGGCGTAGCTGATGTAGAGGGCCATGGATGAGAGGGATGTGATGGCACCAAAGGCGACGTAGCTGGAGCTCCCGATGTTGAGAAGACAGAGGGAGCAGACCAAGAAGACGGTCAGAACGATGGAGCGGATGGGAACGCGGTGCTTGGGGCTGACGTAGGCGAAGTAGGCTGGCATGCCACCGTCACGGGACCAGGCCCAGGTCAGACGCGAAACGGAGGCGATGTTGGCCAAGTTGACACTGAAGGAGATGACAAAGAGGCCGGTGATCATGGCGGTGGTGGCCTTTTCGGAGCCGGTGACGGAGAGAAGAATGGTGAGGATGGGGCTGGACGAGTTCAGGGCGTCGTCAATGGAGCCCATGGAGGCGAGGAGGACGTTGACCATGATGAAGCCGAGGCAGCCGTTCATGAAGATGGACCAGAACATGGCCCGGGGCACGGCCGACTTGGCCTTTCGAGTCTCTTCACTCATGTGGATGGCGCTGTCGAAGCCGGTGAAGCTCCACACGCAGGTGAGCATGCCGAGGTTCCAGGCGATGTAGGAGTCGTCCCAGCCGGAGACGGTGTTGGACTTGAGCCAGAAGCTGCCGTCGTGTCGGCTGCCCATGACGCCTAGCACAACAGCGAAGACGACGAACAGGCAGACGTGCAGGACACCGGCGACCATCTCGATCCAGGGGATCATCTCAAAGGCATAGGTGTTCATGAGGCCCTGCAGCACGCACATGGCGATGACCAGCACCGACGTGTGCCAGCCGCCGGGCACGTAGCTGGGGTGGTTGAGCTGGATCATCGACTCGAGGAGGATGATGGTGACGTTGGCGATACCGGCCAGCAGCGAGATGTAGCCGAACCAGGTGGCCCATCCCTGGACGTAGGTGGCGAAGCGGCGGACAGACGGCGGCGCCAGGTGGTAGGTCCAGTGATACTGGGCGCCGGCGACGGGCTGGATAGAGGCCATCTCGCCGAGAGAGGCGGCCTGAGAGATGGCGCCGCAGAAGACGATGATGAAGCTGAAGAGGAATGTCTGAGGGCCGCCATTGTACAGGGCAAAGTACATGTTTCTGGGGTTGTGTTAGACGGGGGTTGGCCCAAGATCTGATCATAAGTATCAGGAAGCAGTCAACTAACGTGCACATGCCCTCCCATAATGACATGTACGTCAGGGAAAAGGCAAACAGCTGAGAAAAGGAAAAGACCCTCCGCGTGCGGGTCTGGTTGTAGACGGACGAGTTGCCATCGCCCGTCTTGGTGGTGGCATCGACGGTGACCTCGTCTTTGCCGCCGTGGGGCATCTCGATGTCGATGTCGTCGGAGTGAGACATGGTGAAGAAGTGCAGCGCGATGCAGACTGCAGTGCAAGGACCAGGAGTTTGCAAAAGAGAGTTTGGGTCGTTGACGAGAACAAGGCACGCACGTCGGTTGTTCTGCAGGTTCCTGGAGGTGACTGCGGGGATGAGAGCATTAATATTTAATAGATGGATCCAAAAAAGCCATGTGAACCGAACCACTCCGTACGAGGCGCTAGGGTGTTATGTACGGAAGGGTTCTATTTTGCAGGGGACTGGATATCCCGGCAGACGAGGGGGGCAGCGAAGTTTGGAACGCGCGGAGGGACGGGCTCGGCCACGACATGCACACCACTGAGGCGAGATAGATTGGGCTCTGCAGGTGAGAGGAGGTCCTGGCTGGGACGACGGGAGATCCTGGCTGGGACGCTGCGAGATCCGATTGGCAGATTGGTAGTCTTGCAGCCAAGCAGCGTCGGCAAACGACAATGCCATCGGGGGATCAGTAACGTTCCCCGTTGACGCGCCATTGCCGCCATGGATGAGGAGTGGAGAAGGCTGGAGCAAACTTGAGACAGTGGTACTTCGTAGAGGGTCCAGAGAAGGATTCGGAATGTGAGTGGGAACTCGGGACTGGACTGGAGCGACAGGGGAGGGGCACGCATGAGCCGGGAGAGAGTTTTATTCCTAGATACCCATCCTAGACCACAAGAAAGGACCTGAACTTGGCCGAACCGCGACTGGACTGGGACCGGGAATCGGGAGCGGCCGACGACTAGCAGCACATCCATTGATCTAGCCCGGCACTCGGTGGGCCCAGTCTTGGACCCGGGAATAGTGGGATTCTACTAGCTCTCGTCTCATTGCTGGGTTGCTGTTGAGCTAACTACCAGCCGAGCCACGGTCCGTTGACGGCTCCGTCCCCCCAGCTAGCGGGCAGTCTCCCACCTTCTTCCCAGCAGCAGCAATCCGTATTCTGGCCCGCGTAGCTTAAGGTTTTGCTTTGCTTTGCTCCGTGTCGTGGGTTGGTTGTGGTTCGTAGCGTTGTCTTGTCGCCCAGGTGCCGTTTCGGGACCTTGGATCCTTGGACCTTGACGCAGGGAGAAGACCACGCGGAACGAAGAGGCAGGCAAGGAAAAAGCATGTTTTTTTTTTCTTTCTCTCTGTGTTTCTCGACATTGTGCCAAGTTCCGAAGCACGCTCGTTGTACATAGTATTCGCTGACACGTCGTTGGCTTGCGGCTGGGTGCCCATATAGAACAGCGACGATCCCCATCCTTGACGGGACTGGCGGGGGACCCTCGATCGATTCCCAACTCCACGGATCAACACAGCCAGATCACAGACAGATCACATCCATCCTACGTGCAGCAGATCAACCAGCCCCGACTCCGGATCCTGTGTCCAGCAGATCAACCAGCCCCGACTCCGGATCCTGTGTCCAGTCATGTTGATGTCGACACCCTGACACTCTCCCAACCATGTCCTCCGACTCACACGCGGCACCGCCGTACTATGCCCTCACCAGCGACGACCACGCCGCCCTGGTGGTAGTGGCCTCGATCGTCTTCCTCGTCTACGCCATCCTGGGCACCGTCACCAAGCTGCTGATCCGCCTCAACATCACGTCGATGCGGGACTACGACCTGACGCTGCTCGTCGGACTGGTCCTCTACTTTGTCCAGACCGCCTGTGTCATCGCCGCCTGCAAGACCGGCCTCGGCCAGCATTATGATTCCCTCTCGACGGGTGCGTTCGAGCGTTACAGCAAGGTGGGTTGCACTGTTCCTACTTACCGGCCGCTTGGGACACCCTGGCTGACGCCGTGACAGTTGATGTACGCCTCTCGCATCTTGGCCATATTCATCAGCGCCAGCACCAAGATCTCGCTGTGCCTCCTCGTCCGGCAGATTAGCAACCAGGGACGGCTCAACACGGCCAACATGGTGCTTGGCGTCGTGGTCTGCATCTGGGTCGTCGTCGGCTTTTTTACCATCATCTTCCAGTGTCCAGTGCCGTCGCCGTGGCTGGCGGCCAACAGGGACCAATGCCCCAGCTTTGGGCCTATTTACGTCTTCAACGGTGTCATGGATATTTTAACAGACGTCGCCTTGTGCATCCTACCCGTCGCCATGATGTGGCATGTCCAGACCACGATGAGGAGAAAGGCCATCGTCATGGGCCTTTTTGGAACTCGCATCATGTTTGTTCTCCCCGGGTTTGCTGTCGTGACGAAACAAGGCTAACCTCGCATTTAGTGTCCCCATCGTGACGATTCCCAGCCTGTCCAACGCCAACTACCTCTTCAGCGACTACTCGGACCCGACCTGGCTCGCGGTGCCCAGGACCATCTGGTTCCAGACATCACTGGGCCTCTCGGTGCTGACCGTCTGCATCCCCAGCCTCAAGGGCATCATCGACAGCCTGCTGGGCTCGACGGCCGTGGCGGCCATCCAGGCGCCCTACGAGCTGCGCGACAGCGGCGGCAAGGGAAGCGGCAAGCACAGCGGGCTGGAGCTGACGGCGCTGGGCGACGGCTCCAAGGCGGCGTCGCACGACGTCAGCGGGCGCAACAACAACAACAACAACACCAGCAACTCGCACACGCATACGCTTAAGCTCAGCTCCAAGGGCAAGACGCCCGACACGGCGTGGTACACGACGGTGGATCGCGAGACCAAGGTCAGGCACGGCGGGGGCTCCAGCATCAGCGGCAGCGAGAGCGTGCGGAAGCTGACGGAAGGGGTCATAGTGGTGCGAGACGAGTTTGAGATCCACTACGACGACATGAGGTCGAGGAATACAATGTCCAGAGAGGGTTCGCTAGGGTCGTCGGATGCTGGGTATCGTATGTAGACTAGCAGGCTAGGGCTAGAGGTTCAGGCACGCGTCCAAGGCAATAGAAATGATTTAGTACAAAACAGCATAACCATATAGACAGACATACATAGATACATACCCACGTTACTACGTACGCCACCTTCAAGTGTCGTCTATGCAGGTAAGGGTTGGCGCGCAGTCTACTATGTAGTAGCTCATCTGTCGTGTCTTGGCAAGGAAATCTCTGCCAAGTCAAGACCCCCTTCCCCTTGCTGGCTTGCTTGCTTCTTTGGTGGACGGCGGAATGACTAAAAAAGTGCCGCAGCAGCACACGACTCTTGCAGCTAGTTTTGCCTCGCAATATAGCACGTACACCCGAACGGCCGAGTTTATTCTCTTTTCCGCCTGTGCTTCTTCTTCCTCCTCGATCCCCGGACGCGGCAAAACCGTGGCATTGCAGGGCTGGGATAGCGTCAGTTCAACGAGGCATTAGCAAATCCACAAACTCCACTCGTCCCTGTTAAAACCCTGGCACTAACTTGTGAGTATGGAGTCCCTAGACTAGGGCCTGCGGACCACGGTATACCGTCCCCGGTACGGTACCAAGCGTGTGACGGCCCGGTCCCGGCAGAACAATGACTCGGCTTTTGTGAAATCTTGGGATGGCAAACGAGAAGACTACCACCTTGAAGCCGAATAGGGCTAGAGCCACGAGGAAACGGCAGCGGAGTTACAGGAGGGCGCCCTGTCCTGGCGAGGCCAAACGCGTGACCCAGGTGCTCTGTAGGTGCGGGATTATACTAGTCGAAAAAAGCAAGGAATCCTTGCGAGCGAGAAGGGGAAAAAGAAAAAAGGAAAAAAAAAGGGGAAGTAGAAGCGACAAGCGAGAAACTCTACTCTGCAACTCTCCGGTTCAGCCTCCGTCTGCCTCGTCGTTAGCTCCCGAGAATGGCGTGGGACGACGTCTGAAAGAGAGATATCGCCCACTCCTCCCATTTCCGCTTCACCACCCCCTCCCTCCCCCGTACCGTACCGTACGATTTCTGGACACCGGCGCAGCTAGATTATGCAGACGCCCGTAAGCCGGCCAGTCTCGCGCGCATCTGGAAGCAGCTCACGGCGCGTCACCCCCACCAGCGTGCTTCCGCGAATCCGGGTCCATGGTTGTCGGGTTCGGGACACGGCGCCCCGTCTGATTCTCTGGTGCGCTTGACGCTCGATGGACCGACGCAGACGCCATGCACCGCATGCAGCTGGCTGGTCCTGGCCTTGGGAATGGGCGCGGAGGAGGGGGCCCTTGTCGTCGTTGTCGTCTCCAGAATCAGACGGGCTCCAGATCCAGCTCCAGCTCCAGCTCCAGCTCCAGCTCCAGCTCCAGCTCCAGGCCGTGGACTGTCCTCGTCTCCCCCCGGATTTCCCTCCACGCCCCTGCTACGGCCATACGTCCCAAGACATGGCATCTCAAGATATCGAGTCGTCTCGAGAATCCGAGGCTCAAGACGGCCTGCTCGCGGAGACGGCGCCGCTGCTCTCTGCGGCAGAGCGCCACGGCCCCAAGACGGCGGCCGACAGCGCGTGGTCGGAGCTGTGCCTCCTCGCCAAGTACTCGCTGCCGCTGATCGCCACCTACCTGCTGCAGTACTCGTTCAGCGTCATCACCACCTTTGTGGCCGGGCACCTGAGCGCCGATGACCTGGCCGCCGCGAGCATCGGCGTGACGACTATGAACATCATCGGGCTGGCCATCTTCGAGGGCATGGCCACGGCCCTCGACACGCTCTGCGCCCAGGCATACGGGTCCGGCAACCTCGTCGGCGTTGGGCTGCACGTCCAGCGGATGCTTCTCCTCATGGCCATCGTCGCCCTCCCCGTTGCGGGCGTCTGGCTGTGTTCCGCTCCCATCATTGGTGTTTTTATCCCGCAGCAGCACCTCGCCGTCAAGGCCGGCTCTTTCTTGAGAGTGAGCGTCATCGGACTTCCTGGATACGCCGCCTTTGAAGCCGGCAAGCGCTTTCTTCAAGCCCAGGGCGACTTCAAGGCGGGCATGGTCATTTTATTAATCTGTGCACCTGCGAATGCGCTGCTTAGTTGGCTCTTCGCTTTTAGAGTCGGCATGGGCCTCGACGGAGCGGCTCTGGGAGCAGCCGTTACCAACGATCTACGACCCATCCTCCTTCTCCTCTACATCGTCTTCTTCAAGAAACCATCCCATCGTTGCTGGGCTGGTCTCTCCCGCAGTGCCCTTCAAGGATGGGGACCGATGATCCGGTTGTCAGCAGCCGGATCGGCCGTCACCCTAGCCGAGTGGGCTGCCTTTGAGATCTTGACCTTTAGTACCTCATACATCAGCACGGTTCACCTAGCTGCACAAACTATCTTGACCACGACGTCGGTCGTCATGTGGCACATTCCCTTTTCTGTCAGTGTCGCCGTCAGCACGCGTGTCGGCCACCTCATCGGGGCAGGTCTCGTGCCGACGGCAAGACGAGCTACTTTTCTCTATGCCGTCTGCTTTGCTGCGATTGGAATCTTCGACGGGGCTCTCCTGTTCTCTTTGCGGAATCACATTAGCCTCATATTCTCCGACGACGCGGCTATTCGGGAACTTGCTACCCAGGCCATGGCGTCGGTTGGCGCGTTCCAGGTCATCGACGCCATTCTTTGCGGATGCAACGGCATCCTCCGCGGTCTTGGACGCCAATCTATAGCTGCCTGGGTGGTGTTCATTATCAACTACCTAGCAGCTATACCACTTGCCATCTGGCTGGAGCTGGGGCCCTTAAAGATAGGGTTGAACGGAGTCTGGATTGGGCTTGGAAGTGGCATGGTGGCCATTGGCGTTATCGAAGTCGGCTACATGAGGATGATAGATTGGCAAGACTGCGTCGAGGACTTGAAGTCGGACTAGTAGCTGAACCATCTTATGTTGCCTACCGATAAGATCGGCTCAGGTACAGCTCATGCCTATGAACGACACTGTAATATAATGTGTAATGCACTGCCTAACTACACCCTCTTTTTCCAGTTCAGTCCCACTTGCTCATACCTCGCAACCACGTATACGACTGCCGATGCCAGCATGGATATTCCGCAAAACACTTTCAAGCCTAGGTAGTCTCCGCCTTGCGACTCAACGATAGCGCTAGCAATGGGGCTGCCAGTGAGAGCGCCAAAAGACTGCACCGCAAAGGCCGTTCCGGTGCGGATCCCAATCTGTCTAATGTCCGAGATCTGCGCGACGAGCGTTGGCCCAAGCGAGGTGAAGCCACCGCACGCAAAGCCAAATGCGACAGTGAAGACAATAATGGCCGTGTTGTTCTTGCCGGGCCGTTCATCACCTGGGTTTGAGGTGGGATGGATCATTGCGATTAGATCGTCCTTTACTGGGGGATTTAGTCCTGTGAACGGCTGCTAGTCTGGAAGTGTTGTGGGCTCGAGGTCTCAGAGCTCCGAGTGTTGATTTTCACCGAGTATCCCACAACACCGGAGGGGGTATGGTCTATGGGGTAGCAATTGGTGGGGTAATTACTTGCAATCGTAAAGCGGAGTCTCGGCAGCGGTCCATCGATTTCCATTATCAATGGCTGATGCTCGGCCTGTATTAGCCCGGCAAGACTGGATGCATGTGTGACGATCCTTAAGATGATGCGTATGTGGATGATGGGGTAGAATTGATGTTGGGCCGTCGTCTGTCTGGTCATGTGTGGGCTTAGGTATGATGGCTCATGCTAAGATTGAGAACTGCAAGCGTGCAAAGGTACGAAACGACCGAGATCTCGGGAGAGTGCCGAGGCGGGTGATGGCGATCTCGACTAAGCAGGCCCCAATGTATGCGGGGAAGCTAGGGATTGACCTGCGAGTGTCTGTCTCTCTATTGACCTTGTAGGCCAAAGATGCCCAGTCTTGAGACGCCGTATACCATAGGCCAGGATTTTATGTCTATTAGAGACATGCCACATGCAAGTATGTCACGTATTCGTCTATTTGCGTTGGAGTCGCTGTATTGCGGTGGTTCTCGCATGTCAAAAACTAAACATGGTTCTTCACTCCTTGACAAGTTCGATATGAGCCACGAACACGTGAGTCGTTTCTTTCATAAACATGCCGGTTCAGGAGCGTCTCGGGCCAGAGATTAAGAGCCCGGGACGGCACCCGTTCCGATTCCCGGCATCGGGATCCGCAGCCGACCAGATTGCAGAAGCGGCACGCGCATCCGTCTCGCCCAGGGTTATTAATGCGCAGATAAACCCTCCTGGCAATCACTCATCTAGAGCAAACATCTTACGTTACGTCTGCCTCCACCCTGCGATAAAGTTACTTGAATTTTCCAAACACTACCGTCAACGAACAAAATGGGTTGTCCAAAAGCCCCCCCCAGTGGAATCTGGTGTCCCGCCGTCACTCTTTTTGACCGCGAGACCGACACGCTGATAGCCGAAGATCAGGCCAAGTACTACGCCTACCTGTCCAAGACGGGTCTGCGCGGGCTGGTCATCCTGGGCACAAACGCCGAGACCTTCTTGTTGACGAGGGAAGAACGCAAGACTCTTGTCGAGATTGCTCGCAAAGCCGTCGGCCCCGATTTCCCGCTCATGGCCGGTGTTGGCGGCCACTCGACCCGCCAAGTCCTCGAATTCATCGCCGACGCGGCTGACGCGGGCGCCAACTATGCCCTCGTCTTGCCTCCAGCCTACTTCGGCAAGGCCACGACTCCCGCCGTCATCAACGACTTCTTCGCCGAGGTGGCTGCCAAGAGCGCGATCCCCATCGTCATCTACAACTTCCCCGGCGTGTGCAACGGCGTCGACCTGGATTCCCAGACCATTGCCGACCTGGCCCGCAAGCACGACAACATCGTCGGCGTCAAGCTGACCTGCGGCTCCGTCGCTAAAATCACCCGCTTGGCTGCGGAGCTGAAGCCCGAGGACTTTGCCATCTACGGCGGCCAATCCGACTTTTTGATCGGCGGCTTGAGCTCCGGGTCTGCGGGGTGCATTGCCGCGTTCGCCAACGTGTTTCCCAAGAGCATTGTGCGCATCTACGATCTATGGCACGAGGGGAAGATTGCCGAGGCTCTGGAGTTGCACAAGAAGGCGGCGCTGGCGGAGCAGCCGTGCAAGTCTGGTATCGCGGCGACAAAGTACGCTGCAGCTATCAACACGGCAAAGGCGGCGGGTATTGAGGGCGCTCCTGAGAAGTTGAGGCCTAGGAAGCCGTATGCAGAGCCGGCTCAGGCTGCCAAGGATAACGTTGTGTCAACAATGGCCGAGGTTGCCAAGATTGAGGCTACCTTGTAGGAAGAAGGTGTCGATTACTAGACTAAATAAAGGATACTAATCAAGAATACGAATAATCACTGCTAACTTATTCCATCGATCTTGGTGATAGAAACACAAACAACTCCGGCTTCTGCCAAAGGAAATAAGCCTCGTTTCTCTGCAACCAATCTTTGCTGTTGGGATCAATGCGCATGTCAAAGTTCCAGATAATCTTGGCTAGTATCAAGCGCATCTCCGCGTATGCCAGACTAAAGTTGAATTGCGTTAGAATTCGTCACTGCACGCTTGGGTAGCTCTCAACTTACTTCTTTCCGATGCAATCTCGCGGTCCAAAGGAGAAAGGCTGTAGACCACTCGTGGAGTCGTTTGCAAAGCGCGGGTCTCCAAGCCACCGCTCAGGAATGAACGATTCAGGAAGAGTGAAGTTTTTCGGGTTGTGATACATCGGCCATTGCCAGATGCCAAGAATGGTCTGAAGGAGTCAGTCAAAATACGTGCTCAATTTTAAAAATCTGCCGCAACTTACATCTTCCGGAACATACTTGCCGCAAATCGTGTCGCCGCCAGGCTGTACCCTGCGCGGGCTCGCTGTGGGCACAGGTGGAAACACTCGAAGTGTTTCGTTCAACACAGCTAGCATGTATCCAAGTTTTTGCACACTGAGAAGGTCGATGTCATCTTCGCTCTCGAAGCTCGTCCTTACTTCATTTGCCAGCTTGGTGAATACCTCGGGGTTGGTCGCCAGCAGATATGCAGCACCAGACAGAGCAGTGGCCGTTGTTTCAGAGCCGGCGATGATTAAAAGACTGGCGTTGTCAAGGATTTCGGGGTGTGACATTTGCTGTAACTATGAGTCAGTTCCGAATAGCTCAACGACAATCAAGGGACTCACCAGTTTATCTTTCCTCCCTGTCATCGATTCCATAAAGTCAGGCCGTGGATCTTGCATCTCCAACCGCTTTGCGACTTTTTCCTGCGTCAGCTGAAAGTGAGCGTGGAAGTTTTTGATGGCCTTTTTCGTGACGATCATCTTGACAAACTTGGTCCCAAATGGAAACCGGCGTAAAACTACGTTGATTGCGTTCATGCGGACTCTGTCGAAGATGAGAGACACCCACGGGTGGTAGTTTGAGTTTTCCAGGCAACCGAAGGGCTCCCCGAAAACCAAGTCTCCAATAATGTCGAATGTCGTCCAGTTGAACCAAGAGGTCATTTCCAATGGTCGCTCGCCGTTGCTGCAGTTGTCTCGCAGCCTCCGAATCAGCAGACTGACGTAGTCTTGGATGAGCTCTCGTTGCTCCATCATGGATTGAGCAGAGAAGCCGTGGGCCAAAACTCTTCGCTGACGCCGATGATTGTCTCGATCCGCACTGATGACGCTGTGTTTTTGCGTCTTCCAGAAGATAGGGTCTTTGGCGTTCTCGCCCTGTCCACGTTTCCGATGACCCATGATATCTGTCCAAGCGGTCGGATCGGTGAAGGATAGTTCATCAGGAGCAACTCGGACCACGGGCCCATACTTTTGGTGCAATTCCAAGATCTTCTTGTGAGATTGGCCTGAGAACATCATCCGCGCATGAGGGATACGGGACATGGCCCACAATCTCGGGCCAGGGTAATTTCGAAGCGGGTGAAAAAGGACATTGTACAGCAGGACTCCCAGAACATATGCGATAACCTAGCGCGGGCTGGAATTAGCCAAAGGCTCACTTGTATTCGGACAACGACAGTCCAGTCTTCTGGATAGTCTCGGGGTGTGGGAGCTTACCAAAGCGGGAAACGCGAGAAGAACAGCAAATCCATGCTCGAGGCCATAGGCCAAGGTCCCGAAAAATAGCATATTGAATGCAGTTCTTTCAAGGCTAGCGGGGTGTTGAATGACTACACCTGGAACCTACCGAAGCAAGTTCCGATGTGTCGGACTGTTGGCCTTTATATCTTTCCCCGCCGGCTATGACGGATTCAAATTTCAAACGCACCGATGTGGATTGGCCAAAGCAGGCCCGAAAACAAGCATCAACCTTGCCGATCTTGTCGGCAGTTGGCAACTTGGACCTTTTGATGCTTGCGATGTTTCATTACCCACTCAGGTACCTCGGCACCTTGTGGGTCGTCGAGATTCGCCTCGCGACGCGGAGTTGTATGCAGCTTGGATCAGGTAGGGCATGTGAAGATTTGCAGACACAGGGAGTAGTCAATGGCCAGCTCTAGGTTTTTTACTTATAGTCGTTGATGTGACTGATGAGATGCTGGCCGCTGAGAACATGCTGCTATTCACTGAGAGGAGATAGAATCCCACGAAGCGGATAATAACGATCGGGAACGATGTAGACAGCTTGAAGGCAGTGTTTCGGACCTTTTGACAGCGACTCAATCATCACAGCAGGATCATAGGAGATGCCGACGGCCATCAACGACTGTTGTAACTCCATCATAGTCTAGCCCTAGTCAGGAATGATTTGTTGTCAAGGGTGTGAATGGTTCAAAGCTGATCGTCCCGAGTGTGGGGCTTCATCCATATCTCCGAACTTCTGGACAATTCTGCCAGAACAGTGAAAGACCGTTGGTGAGGAATGCGCGTCAGTTGGAAAATTGCGTCTTTTCATACATCATTGCAATTAATTATGCATATATGCTAGCCGTCTGGGGCAGTTGGGGCAGGCGGATGTTTCCGTCTATGGCACGATCGCGGCCCGTCGGCGTTTCCATGACCGAGTCTCCACTTCTCCGGTTCGGAAATATCTTGGGCTCCGCTTCGGATTTGGGGCGTCTCGGCACCAGATGGATCCCGATGAATACAGTTCGGTCTTTGCTTTTTAGTAGTTTCTCTGCTTGAATAACCCTGCACAGAATCAGATAAATCATCACTTGAAGCTTGCCAAGCAATATTTCATGGAATGACTATTTGACATTGGACTATCCGTATGCGATGGAGAATTCCAGTTGTTCATTTTCACAGGCTCCGCAAGCGATTTCGCATCTTGGAACAACTAAACAATGTCGAGAATGAAAGTGTAGATATGGTATTACGTCTTCAAGTCATGTCGATTTAAGCTTAAGCATCAAATTTTTCGACGCTCAACCTCTCTGGATTTCAGGGACACAAATGCTCCCATCCCAAAACGGGTCTTCCCCGAGGCATCGAACAATGTCTAATCATTAGCATTGAACTCTACGGAAGTGGCTCGTCGAGGAAGCATACCCTGTCCATGCATCATTGACTAGTTTTGTTGCTTGTTTAGACGATCCTAACACTTCGGCGTTGGCTGTATTATCTATCCACTAGATAATTCCGACGCGAATTTCCGCGGAATTTGCAAACGCCAGAAGCTGCCGAGCCTTCCGCCCCAGCTTCGTAAGACATGGCGGGTCACTCTCCAATAGACCTGTGCAGCAGCAGCAACAGTATTAAATGTGCAAGTTTCTTATTGAAATTATTTCCAGAAGATACAAGACACTCTCCTACTCCAGATTCTACCTCGTTTGGGCATGCCATTTGTCAGCTATGCCATCACCTTCACACTCACCTTCGCTTGCATCTAGTTCAACGACGGTTGCTGATCCAGATCCACTTGAGTCCCAACAGTCCAAAGCCAACCTCAGTCGATGGCGGGGTTTCTTTGGCGGGGCTGCAGTGGGTGAGGATGCTCTGAATCACGGATATCCAGGTGACGGGACTGATCAGTCCCCTTTTCTTGTCGAGTTTGTACAAGGCGATCCACAAGATCCCATGGCTTTCTCGCGATCGAGAAAATGGACAATCACATTGCTACAAGCAATAGCAACACTAGCAGCTACATTCGTCAGCTCAGCATACTCTGGTGGCGTTCGCGAGGTGATTCGCGGTTTTGAAATCTCAAAGGAGGTGGCCACCCTTGGTATTTCCCTCTTTGTCCTAGGATTTGCTGTCGGGCCACTGATTTGGGCACCTCTCTCTGAGCTCTACGGGCGCCAAAGGATCTTTTTTGTTACTTACCTGGCGTTGACGGCATTCAATGCTGGAGCTGCTGGGGCTCCTACTATCACGGCTCTGGTTACTCTCCGCTTTTTCGCCGGCGCCTTTGGAGCATCTCCGCTTACGAATGCTGGCGGCGTTATTGCCGACATGTTCAACGAGTCTGAACGAGGAATTGCTACTAGTATCTTTGCTATGGCTCCTTTCATGGGACCGGCTATAGGTAGGTATGTCGTTTCTATACGATCATCTACCCGATTCCCTAATATTACATAGGACCCATCGTCGGAGGCTTTCTTAGCGAGTCGCAGGGTTGGCGCTGGCTTCAAGGCTTGATGGCAATCTTCACAGGTGTTCTCTGGATCGTCATTGCTTTGACTGTCCCAGAAACGTACGCGCCTGTACTCTTACGGCGTCGTGCTAACGAGCTATCCAAGATGACAGGTAGAGCCTACATCTCAAAGCTGGATGCAGACAGGCCGCCACCAAGAATTATTCACCAGTTCAAGATCGCACTTATTCGGCCATGGGTGCTCTTGTTCAAGGAGCCCATCGTTTTACTTACTTCGATTTACATGGCTGTCATCTATGGCACGTTATACATGTGCTTTGCAGCATTTCCTATCGTCTTTCAGACAGGTCGGGGCTGGAGTCCAGGTGTCGGAGGGTTGGCTTTCATTGGGATTGCTGTTGGCGTGCTCATTGCGACATTGGGCAGCATCTGGGACAACAAGCGGTTCAATCGGGTTGTTGCCGAAAACAATGGCATCGCCTCTCCCGAAGCAAGACTTCCACCTGCGTTGCTCGGAGCCATTCTACTTCCCATCGGTCTCTTCTGGTTTGCGTGGACTAGCAGCCCTAGCATACACTGGGTTGTTCCAATTATCTGCTCCGCATTCTTCGCCATTGGCCTCGTCCTTGTCTTTCTGTCGCTCATCAACTATTTAGTGGACTCCTGTAAGTTGTGCTTCTTCTTATGATTGCTTTGCCACACTGACCTCCATGATAGACGTCGTATTTGCTGCGTCGGTTCTTGCCGCAAACTCGATTCTTCGATCGCTGTTTGGTGCCGCTTTCCCTCTCTTTACGAGCTACATGTATAGGAATCTTGGCTCCCAGTGGGCCGGTTCTATCCCTGCCTTCTTGGCCCTTGCCTGTGTTCCCTTCCCGTTTCTTTTCTACAAGTACGGGGCAAGCGTTCGGATGAAGTGCGAGTTTGCCTCAGAGGCTGCGGCTGTACTGGAGAAGATGCGCACCAAGCACACAATCACGCTGGAGGACGAGGCGATGGCTGAAGCTGAGAGTATTTGGAGAGAAAGGCGGCATGGAAGCATTACCCGGCATGAGTCACATCCGGTGAATAACGATCGCTAATACCGTCCAATAAAGTAGAAGATGGAGGTGCATTAGGCAAGAAAGTGGCAGAAGTAGAAGAAGAAATACAGCGAGAGCTCTTAATCTCCATGTCAATCGCGACTTTATCGCTGAAAAGTAGTGGGCATACCAACACCATCCATCATATACTGAAACTGTTGAACCCCCAAGTTTCCTGGCTGTCAAGATAGTCAAAGCCAAGGAGGTCTCTAAACCACAGCTTATACTCTTCTGAAGCATCATGTAATAGGAACTCGTCATGCGCTGCGTCCAATGCTGTGCTATTTTCCGGTTCGTGCCTCTGTCCTGTGGGAGTACTCACATAGGTATCCCAGCCAGCAACGTCAGTTGGGACTGAGCAGATGTTGTTTTGCGCGATAACTTGTTCAAAAATAGGGATGGCTCGCTGAATGGCTGGAATTTCGCGCACCTGCTTGAGCATCAACATCGCCTGGCTCAATGATATGCGAGAAATGGAGCGCGTAAGGTCGGATTCTGTAGGATCGAGCACTGCTTCGATATGAAGGGCAGTCAGCGGCGCGAGGCTGGTTATACTTGAGCACAAACATGGTTAGTATCGCCAATCCTACGACCAAGTCTGATGGGTTCTTACAAGACCATGGGGAGCTTTGGGAGTATGCCCTTGGCCAGCATTCGCCCTGAAATGGTATCGAGCTCGAAAATCGCCGAGCGCAGCCTCTTCTTTGCCCATTCCGACGTATCGACATTACGGGACTTCCACCACATTCGCAACAGGCGAGCAAGAACTGACTCAAACCTGTAGCTGCTCGCGAGCAAGATGGCGTGGCATAGTTCTCCAGAAGAGCCTTCGTGTTGAATTCTGAGTGAAGAGCGCCAGGTATCAAGAGCAACCATCAAGTCCCTCGGATCATGCTCCTGGTGCTTGGTGACAATGGACAGACATCGCTCCCCTATACAAGTCAGCTTTTATCCACGTCAGAGTCAGGCTTCACCCACCAATCACAGCCAACTTGGAGAATTCAATGATATACAGCTTCTGCCCCTCCGTGATCGGCAAGAGCAGATGGTTGCAAGCTTCTGGGGTGTCTTCATCTTCCCAATCATCTCGCGTCAATGGAGCGACGTCATTATCCCGACCACTAAGAAGCCGCATGCTGTGTGCGCCGAAAAAAGAGAGAAGAACATCGCGACACTGTAGAGGACAGAATTAGTACACATTCCCGCAGAAAACAAAGGTGACAGCGTACATATAGAACCCACCACATTCTTCTATAGACCTTGGAGCATCTCGCGTTGACATCTTCTCGAGTATCGCTAGCATTAGGTTAGCTAAGTATATAGCTTTTCAAGCGTGGCAAGATTGGAAAAGAACTTGCATCTTATAAAGGTCCACCTTGGCGGCAAGGCGAACTGCATCATAGAACCAGTAATGGAAGTCCTTGTTTGACGAATGAGAAAATGCCGTCGTCCCTAGGATGAGAGAACCCTGGAGCATAGAAAGATGATTGCGCTCGTATTGAAAGTCGTGAAGCAGGGCGGCTTTGGAGGAGAATGATGTCTGTGCCGCCGACCGGCTTTGGAAGCCGCAGGCAGATATCACGCTGACCGGCGCATAAAGGCTTGCACTGGCCAGCATAGCGTATAGGACAAACATCGAGTAGTGACCTGACATGAAGCTTTGAACGAAATGGACCCTGTCCAATACTGGGGCGTAAGGGTACACAAACTCGAAGTAGGTCTGGAGAAGTGCTTCGCTAGTTACTGCATTAGCGTAAAGATAGAGTTGAAAGGATGGTTCAGTTCGGGGTTTTATTACAGGTGCTGTTGGGGAGGTAGATCGAAAACCCCTTTCATCTTGAGGTAGTCGTTGTCAATGGCATCAAACTGAGACGGTTTGGCTTCATCCTGAGTCAGCCACGGTAGTTGGCGGCTATTCGAATTCAAAGACTCCTCTGTATGCCGCTTTTCCCTTCCATGATCCAACGCCTCTCGCAAGATTCCGAGATAGTGTACGGAGTTTTGGCTTTCGGCCGAGTCTTCAGGGCACAAGGGCTGAAGGCTTGAGTCTTGGGAGAATGGGGTGAGCTGCTGAGGCCCTAGATCTGCAGAGTGTCCGCTGTCGATTGAATGATCCAAGCTGTGCGAGCGCTGTACGATGCATTGTCAAGCAATTTCCGAGTATAAGATAGAATGAAGAACTCTTACCACTGCTTCATATTGTTTCCCCGCTACAGACCTACGTCTAAGTTAGCGCAGTGTCCATGGCCGTAACGCAGCTGCGACCGGAATTAACTGACACTCTGCGGCGTTTGCGGCTCGCTAGCACGCAGCTATCGGCACACTTTCTGACGACACAACCTCCGCACGGAATTCCAGTCAAAGCGGCGTCGCACTTGACCTTGCGGGTGCGGCAAGGTACACATGCCTTGTGTGGCTTTACGGACTGATGTGTCTGGTTTCGGGAATTGGACATGGTGGATAGAGGTACCGAAACACGGCCGGCTTATGATGGTCGAATCTCCGTGGAGGGTGGGAGGGGAGATCTAAGTTGAGTGAGAGCTCAGGATTTCGGAAAATACACGTCGAATTATGGAGACTCGGCGTTTCGGTCCAATGTGGAGTCTGTTACATATTTCCGTCTCGTTGGCCTTATGCCCAGGCTTAGTTCCCGCTACCGAGTCCATCATTGACTATCTCTTTGGGTGCATGGGGCTATCTGAGGTAAATCGGATAGGAGCCAGTATGCGGTCTATTTAGTAGTAACATTGCTCGCAGCTGAGCTGTTTGCAGAAAGTCCAGTATTTCTTAAACCTGGGGATGTCCGAGCTGCCCCACACGCGTTTCCGCGCTCGAAGAGATCTGTGGGCTATCGCGATCATGTTCATGTTATGCTGTGACATCGAACTGCAGGGTAGCTGCGTCGATGAGCACCACAGCAGACAGAAAACATCTTGGCTGCATGTGCATCGGCGATTATTAATTTCGTCGGTGGCTATGATTCCGTATGCCCCTTATCCACTTCTTCGAACAGTCCTTTTACTAGCCCACCTAATCTCAAATCGTGTCGAAGGATTACGCTTCGCATGTTCACGTCGAAAAAGGGACAAGACACAGGAACGATTTTCATCAAGTATTCAAGCCATGATCTAAATAAACAATCACGGTCATGCCCCTTTTCAAGCGTGTTCAACCTCCTTGGTCGATCCCACAGTCTTCTCGTGGGCCTGAACCTGCGCAATACCGGCAGCTGAGTCTTTTCCATCAAAAAGCACGGCAATTTCTTCCAGTGTGGGGCCCATTGTCTCCACAAAGAAGAAGTAGATGACCAGACATTCGATGACAAGCCTAGATGGAATTAGTCGTGGTTCAATGAGTAAGTTATAATAATCCGTTGACTTACACGGCGATGTAGACAAAGTAGAACCGCCACTCTAGCTGTTCGAGGCCTAGAGGATTCACGTATTGGTTGAAGACGCCGCTCAGCGCGGTGAAACAGAAGCAGAGAGTCAATCCCTTGGCGCGGATGTTGTAGGGCAAAATCTCAACGGTGTACGAGACTGTGAGGCCGGGCCATGCAGCACCGGCAACGCCGTAGAAGAGGAAGATCATGGCTACAACGGCAATACCGGCGGAAGGCGATTCGGTCTTGGCGTATACAGCGCTGCAGGCCGTCCAGATGGAAAAGGAGATGAGCATGCCGACTCCCGCAAATAGGAAGAGAACCCGGCGTCCGATTCGGTCGACAAAGAAGGCAGCAAAGAGCGAGACGAGCCAGCACCAGATGGTGAGGCCGCCGTTGATGTAGGCTTGGGTGACGGATCTAAACAGGTTGTTAGGAAAAGTTCGAATATGGTGATGGGACAACCTACTCGGTGATGCCAATGGTATCGAGGATCGCCGCCAGCTAAGTACCATCAATCAGTATGCGTTAATTACCACAGGTGGATGGTGGGAAAACTAACGTAGTAAGAGACGAGACCGTTTCCACTGCACTGCGAAAAGATGGCGGTTGCAATGATCAGTCCACACCTCTTCCGGTTGCCCTTGGTTCGGACCAGCTCGGCCCATCCGTTGCTGCTAGACGACTCGCGCTCCAGTCTCAAGGTGCTCGTGATCTCGGCAAACTCCCATCTAACAAAGTCGTCGTCCTGGTCGTTGTTGCCGTGGTACTTGACCAGGATCTGGCGGGCCTCTTCCTCCCTGCCTTTGCTGATGAGCCATCTCGGGCTTTCAGGGACAAACCAGATGGCCAGGAGCTGGATGCCGGGCATCAGGCACTGGAGACCGGTGGGCAGCACCCATTGGAGATTTCCGGTCTGGTTCTTCAGGGTTCCAAAGCAGACCCAGGCAGCGACGATGCTTCCCAGGTACCAGACGGTGTTGTAGATGGTGGTGACGCGGCCGCGGTGTCGGGGGTGGGCAACTTCGGTGATGAGCAGCGGGCAGGTGCCGTTGGAGATGTTGGAGCCGAAGCCCATGATGAAGCGACCGGCGAGGTAGATTGCATCCCGGCCGGAATGAGACTGGCGGGGGAAACATTGCAGCAGCGCTCCGAGGATGACGAAGACGCATCCGACGGCCGTGCCTCTCTTCCTGCCGAGCCCGTCGGCGATGTAGGGGGCAAACAAGAGCACGAACAGGCCTCCGAAGCCGGGGAAGGCGCCGAATATTCCGAGTCGACTGCCGGTGGGATGATCGAAAACTAAAAAAGGCGGTCAGTTCCGAGGGTTAATGGTTTTCTTTGGGGGGCGAGGCTGGCATACACTCCTGCCAGCTGTCCATGGTTTGCAGGCCGTTGAGGAGACTGCCGTCGTACCCAAGGGTAGTGGAGCCGAGGAAGAGGAACAGCATCATGCCGTAGAGCTTCCGGAGCTCGGTTTGTTTCCAAAAGGGGAGGGGCGAGCCAAGGGGGGCCTGAGGCTGTTGTGCAGAGTCGACATGGTCGAGTGCAGTTTCCTGCATCTCCTTGGACGCCATGGTGTTGATGCGATGGATGGTCTGAAGCAGGGTACGGTGGGGGAGAGGGAGGGGGAAGAGGTTACGACTCTAATGAGTAGAACACCGAGAAGAGATATAACGCGGCTATTGTGACTCCACGGCCTGCCCTATATATATCTCGGCAGTATCATGCAAGGCCGGACATGTCGTCGTCGTCTGTCGAGACCAAGTTCCAAGACCAAAAAGGCACAAAAGCAGGAACGCAGCCAACCCACAAGCCACCATCAGGCTACGGCTGGGCCATGTGAGGTCCCTCCGGCCGGGTGCATACCGCATAGTACGTTTACCGACAGCGGCGCATGCGACATTAGCGTGGAATTGCCGAATAGTGCCCCATGGGGTAGCGAGAACCGGGGAGGGGGATGAGAAAGGGCGAGCTTCCCCAGCCAGAGCGAGGCCGCGGCGTGGGACGTTGGGATGCTCTGCCCGCTCGAGACTAAACCCGAAGCAGGAGAAGAACCTGGGATCGGTTTTGGTAAAGGCGAAGCTCCCCGAACGAGGTGGCGGGTGCTGTTGATGCTATTGGGGCGCAACAGGGGGAGGTGGATCCTCGATGAGGGGATTTCACCAGCCAAGATGCCATGCTAAGCTGGGAGAGGATGAGTATATCCGATGTTAGTGCGTTCTCAGGCGACGATATGTGGGAGGCTTCCCCCGAGATTTCTCCTCGGATCCTGCTTGTCGATCACACACTCGGCAGATGCTTAGACCTACCTCCGTCTACTTGGCCACTCACTGGGAATCCAGGAATACAGGCCATGGATCACGACGACTCGCCGGCCTCGACCACCGCAGCAGCATCTCCGCCTTGGAGGACATCGGCATCGACCAGTGGCCACAGGACCAAGCCGGTGCGCAACCAAAACGCCTGCGATGCCTGCCGGTCCCGCAAAGTCAGGGTAAATAAATGCTTCTCCCCGCATTGCTGATCGCCCGGGCTGACGGTTTTGGTTGTTTACCGAGTACCTAGTGCATCTACGATTCCGAGAGCCAGCCCTGCCAGGGATGCGTCTTCCTCGACATCAACTGCACGCGCCATCGCCCTCGAAGGAAACGAGGGCCGCCAAACAGGTCGGATCAGTGCCATTCTTGCAAGTCTCGTTAAGTCACGTTCATCCCGCTAACGCGTCAGCTCACTCTCACAGACATGCCCAGCTACCAGAGCTAGGTCCAGGAGCGGTGGCCGGGGCTGCGTCTCCATCTCCGTCTCCATCTCCGTCTCCATGCTCCATGCCCGGCGTCCAGCTGATGGCTCTCGCCTCGGGCCCGTCTCCACTGTCCCACTCCAGCCTAGACATCGGGGGGACAGCAGATCCAGTGTTCAGCCTAAGCTTAACCCCTGCTATTTTCTTATGACTACCCTATTATTTTCTGAAGGTAGTGTATATAATCTGTATATATATAATAATTATTAGATAATACAGTTAGAATAAAAAGTCCTTTTACTATATTAATATCTATTAGTCTAAGGCTAATTAATCTTACTAATATATAGTATATATAGGGTATATCTATAATTAGAGTAGTAAGTTATTAAGAGATAGCTTATCTACTTAGTATATATAGGATATATCTATAATTAGAGTAGTAAGTTATTAAGAGATAGCCTATCTGCTTAGTATATATAGGATATATCTATAATTAGAGTGGTAAGTTGTTAAGAGATAGTCTATCTACTTAGTATATATAGAGTATATCTATAATTAGAGTAGTAAGTTATTAAAAGATAGCCTATCTATTTAGTATATATAGAGTATATCTATAATTAGAGTAATAAGTTATTAAGAGATAGCCTATCTACTTAGTATATATAGGGTATATCTATAATTAGAGTAGTAAGTTATTAAAAGATAGCTTATCTACTTAGTATATATAGGGTATATCTATAATCTAAAGAAGTAAGTTATTAAAAGATAAGAAAATAAGTCTATTATATTTATATCTTAATATAGAAAAATAGTATTATATATATATATAGTATATATTATAAGAAGAAAATAGGAGAGAAATCTATATTATAACTATTAATTATATACTTAATAGATGTATTTTCTGTCTTTTTCCTTATAATAAGCTAATAAGGCTGCTTTAGTACTATTTACTCTGTTAATAGTACTATAGTAGGTCTTTAAAGATGGATAAATACTGAGGCTTAAGAGATTTAAGTAAGTTGGATTTAGTAGATGTATATTATATACTGTATATATACTAACTATATTTTAGGATAATACCCCTATTTCTTAGCTTCTCCTAGACCTTCTAGACATTCTAAAGGTAAGCTAATATAATATCTAAGTATACTATTTATTAATATATTTTAGGAGGTTATTAATATATTAGGCATTTATATTATAAAGTCTAGTATATATATAGTATATATATAGCATATTATAGATATACTTACTCTACTAAGCTACCCTATAGTATCTACTAATAGTATCTTCTACTTACTTCTACTCTTTGAAATAAGTACTATTATGTAAGAAAAAGCCCTAGATATTATTAAAAGTTAGCTTTCTATTATCTAATTTATAATAAGGTAGTAGACTAAGCTTAATAATATAATTCTAATAATTATATAAGTTTAATAGATGTCTATTATATAAAGAGTAAATGCTAAATATATGCTAGTTTGTATTTAGTTAGAATAGAGAAAGAGGGGAGGTTTTAGCACTAAAGTTTCTATTGCTCTAGAATTCGAAGATATCTATTCATTGAACCTATACTTATAGAAGAGTAAGACTAATAGAATAATGGATTTAATGCCTAGTATATTAGTACTATTCGCTGAGAATATGCTAGAAGGCTAAGAGTAATAGATATTAATGAATAGCTAAAATAATATACTAAGTAGTAAGTATATATTATATATATTCCTACTATATGTAATAATAATCTAATATTATTTTAGGGCTTTCTAAAGCTATTAAAGCTTATAGAATTAGCTAGGTTTATAGTGCTATAAAGTAGCTACCCTTAGTAAGGAGAGAGGGCTATCTTATTATAAAGATTAGTAGATAGAATAGATTAAGTTAGAAGAGGTAAGTATAAAATTTACTTAGAGTATATAGTAAATATATACTAAGTATATACTAAGTATATATTAACTATATTAGAATATCTTCCTAGGTTACCCTTAGAGTACTAAAACTAGTTATTATACTAAGTTCCATATGGATAAATTATCTATTAAGCTAGAATACCTTTAACATCTAGTAACCTTTAGATATAGTCCTAGTAAAGGTAATAGTTATAAGTATTATTCATTTTAGGATACTATAACTTTAAAGTATAAGGATTATTATAAGTATATACCCTATAGATACTATATATATAATAGGTATATACTAACTACTAAGGATTTCATTATATACAACTAGTAAAGCTAAAGACCCTCTCTTATAATATTAAATTTAATATCCTTATTCCTTTTAACCCTACTTAGTTTCTATTCCTTATACTTACTATATATAGAGTATATATATATATACCTCTACTACTAAAGAATATTCTAAAGGATATTAAAAATAATCTTCTAAAAGCCCTTATAGAGTAAGAGGATATCCTAATAATTATATCTTATATATATACTAAATGTATACTAGGTATATACTAACTATATTTTAGGCTAATTCTACCTTTATCCTATCTTATAATCCTTCCTTAAGAAGTATTAGTAGAAATACCTCTATATAATATATCCTATACTTAATTGTGAAGATAAAGTATAAGCTCTAATTCATTGAGCTTAGCTTCTATAATATCTAGAAGGAAGTAATCTTTTAGGTATTTATAGATAGCTTATACTATACTTATACTAGGTATATACTTATAATATATAGGGCTTATATAAGAGTATTACTTCGATTAGCTCTATAACCTAGTAGACTAATGGATCTAATAGGTTTAGATTTAGGGCCTAGAGGATTACTTTATTATCCTCTGCCTTTAACAGTAAGTAGCTATATTCAAAAGAGCCTAATGCCTATAGATTGATCTATTATTCTAACTGATTTATAGAAAGCTAAATGTTCTTATGTGCTCTTCCTTTGATGAAGAAGCTAGGTATAAGTATAGTATATTCTGTTTATATACTATATATATACTAATTACTCTTTAGTCCATTAAATATACATCTATATTATTATAATGAAAGATATAGTAGAATGTTATTAAGAGGTATATATAAGTCTATTTAATAAATAGAACTAAGCTAATATATATATAGCTATTTTATGCTATGTTTTCTTACTTAGGGAGACTTATAAATACCCTTATATGTTGGTATTATGTTAGCTATATGTCTTAATCTTCTTTATTATCTATTTAAGTAATTACTTGTGATATAGATATAAAGTAAGCAAAAGGGCTAGGGTAGTATCTTTATAATATATATCCTTAGCTCTCTTGGGAAGAGTATCTTAAGTATTTGCTTATCTTCTATAAAGTTTATATTGAGTATAACTAGTGTAAAAGCTAGCTAAATACTCTAGATGAAAAGTTTATTTTACCTCTATTAGATGCTCTTATATGAGAGGTATATGAAGAGTATATTATTAGCTTATATATAGTATATCTAAACTGAGTAATATGGTTTTAATCTAAACTTATACCTTGGGTTATAGCTAGGCTAGTTACTAGTATATCTAAGGTTAATAGTAAATAGTAGACTTATACTTAGAAGAATATAAATATGGAAGAAAGTAGCTATTGGGAAGACTATATATCTATAGGGATAAGAGTTATACTTTTAGTAGTAATTCTTAGGTATATTTCTTTCCTATATATACTATATATATACTAACTACCTACTAGGCTTAAGTAATATATTAAGGAGAAGTTCTAAAAGCTTACTATAACCTAGGAATATAGTGTTAAATTATGTTAGAGAGATATAAGCTATAAGTAGTAACTCTAGAAGGCTGTAAACAGAAAAGACTATACTAACTAGGCTTAAGTAGAGTAAAGGGCATAAAACCCTAGTCTTCCCTAGAACCTAATTAACCCTTATAACTCCCTAATTCGACTTAAGTATATACTTAGTATATACTTAGTATCTCTTAGGTCTAAGTTATAACTCCTAGACTCTATTCTAGAGTATATGCTAAATATATGCTAGATATATATAAATATTAGACCTTAACCTTTATACTTTTCCTAGTAATATTTACCTAGTATATACCTAGTATTACCTGTAGGTATTAAGCCTATAGAATCCCTAGAGGAAGACTTATATGTATATACTCCTAGTAGATACTGAGATTCTCCCTAGTATATATATAGTATATATTGTGTATTTAATACTTTAACTAAGGTTACTACTTTCCTAGAGAGTTATTTATCCTATAAGTATATACTAAGTATATACCTAGTATCTATATATTAGAGTAAGATATTATATAAAGATAAAAACCTCTATTAATATACTAATAGATCTTATCTTACTAATCCTAATCTCTCTCCTAAGGAGATAGGATGTAGGGGTTGATTCTAGGTAGTACTAATTAGACCTATATGGTCCTATATATGCTGAGTATATACTGGAAGATAATAATATAATATTTATCTCTTTATAGCTATTGCTAATAGTAGTAATTAAGTAATTATAGTAAGATAACATTAAGATAGAGTTACCTTCCCTAAAGTAAGCTAAACTTATAGTAAGTATATATACTAAGTCTTTATTTTAATAAATACTAATATTATATAAGCTTAATATATGCCTAGTAAATGTTAAGTAAGAGCTAGCTTAAGAATTACTCCCTAAATATAGGAGGGAATAGAGTATAGGAAACTCTAGTGATAATATATCTGCCTAGTGTATATATATCCTTATGTAATAGTGTAATACTCTCTATAGGTAAAGAGAGGAACTTTAAGTTTAATAAGAGATTATTAATCTTTAATAAGAAATAGATTAACTATAAAAAGTAAGTTAATTATCTCTATTATTAAAGTTATATTAATAAGAGATAGGAAATTAATGAAAGGATATTTAAGGACTATATAGATCTATTAGAGATATAATAGGTATATGCTATATATATAGTCTATGTATAATACCTTAGATATATCCTAATCTAAATCTCTTATCTTCCTTTTATATATACTCTTCTAAATAGGAAGAATCTAGACTTAAATTAGATAGTATACTAAGATAATATATTTAGTAAATTTACTTAAAGATAAGGGATTTATTTTATTAGTTTCTTAGGATGTGCCTAATGTCTAGTATCTATTATAGATGTACTAGGTATATCTAAGTTAGGTTTATCTTCTAAGAGAGTAACTATAGTCTCTATTTCCTCTTAGGGTAATAGAGTAGAAGCTATAGGAAGTATTAGGGGAGAGTATATAGTAGGTTAATAAAAGTACTAGCTATATTTTTCTTAAAATAAAGAATCTACTGTACTAATATATAGTAAGTATCTCTAGAGTATATACTTAGTAGATATAACTTATATAAGAGCTTCTAACTTATCTGTAAAACACTAAATAAGAGAGGTATCTAGCCTAAGACTAAAGGATATAAGTAATAAAGTAAGAATAGATAAGAGAGAATTACCCTAGGTTATAAAGATATTAAGTATTTTACTATCCTTAAGAAAGTACCTATTTTCTAATAATACTATATGGTTAGTATATACTAAGAGTATACTATATATATATCTACTTACTTTTCTCTATTACTTTATTCTTAGGGTTAAATATTTACTTAATTTAGAAGAATAATATAATTAGTATAATTATAGTATATATAGTAGTAAAACTAAAAGAATATTAATTAATAGAATAACCTAAGGACTAAGACTTATACTTATATTATCTATAAAGTATTTCCTATATATTTTAAGAGATATATTAATAGTAAAATCATACCTATAGATATTCAGTATATAGGTAGTATATATTATAGATATACTATATATATACTAAGTATATACACTTAAGTATTTAAGTATGAAAGTTAGGGTAAAGGAGTTATCCCTTAGGGAATTAGGCCTTTTATATCTTAGTATTATTATAGGGAAGAGATAGTTTAAAACTTACTATGATAAAACCTAGATTGTAATAGATTTACTACTTACTTTACAGTAAGATTATAAAATTTAAGTACTATAAGTATAAAATAGAAGATAAAGAAAGAAAAGAGAATAAAGAAGATTAAAAAGAGAGATATTATTATATAAAGGCTAATCTTACTTAATATATATACTAGCTATAAGTATATCTACTTATCTAAAATTAGTTTATATGAATATATATAGTATCTCCTAAGTATATATTAGGTATATGTTATATATTTTATAATTACTTAGGATAAACTACTGTATAGATATTCTAATTTTTTTTTTAGTCTATAGTCTACTACTTTTTCTATATATACTTAACTTATACTTCTTTATAAGGAATAAAAACAAAGGTATATCCTAGGTATATACTCTATATATACTAATGAAATGCCTTAGGTAAGGTAATTAAGCCTTACTAGCTGTATTATTAGATTATATCTAGATATAAGAGCCTAGATATATTAGCTTAGTATATACCTAATATATATTAGGGACTTATTATAATAATAGGTAGGGGTTTCTAAGGTACTACTACTACCTTAGCTATAATAGCTATAGGTACTACTATAGCTACCTATAAAAAGGTTAGTATATAATAAATATATACTAGGTAGATATATAATATATACTTACTTAGGGACTTAGAGGTAGGGGTATTATTAATTACGAAGGCCTATATAAGTTAGTATTATATTATATATGTTAGGTATATGTTAGGTATAAGCTAAATATATGTACTACTATTTAGACTTATATTGTACTTCTTAGAGCTAGGGGTCTTAGGAGTTTTAGCCTAGGGCTAATATTATTAGTATATTACTAGTATATACTTAGTGTATATCTACTTATATAATGATGAAACTATAAGCTATATATAGCCTAGAAGGTAGTATTATTAGTTCTATAGTAATATTAGTAATATATATTATCTATATATATAAAGTATATATCCTACTAATAATAACTTATATCTTCTCCTTAAGGGTAGTTATAAACTTCTCTAGTAGACTATTAGCTAGACTAGTACTAAAGTATAGAGTTAGTATATACTAAATATATATAAAGTAAATATCTTACTGTAGTTCTATTGTATAAATAGTATCTTACTACTTACTATAGAGGATATATCTAAGGATAGTACTATAGTTAGTTAGTATATATATAGTATCTACCTAGTAGATAAGACTTATATGTATCTAGTATTATACTTAGTATTATTAATATTATAGTAGCTTATTAAGGGGACTAGAAGGAATATAGTTAGTATATATAGAATATATATCTTATATAGATAATATACTATTAATATAGTACTTAGTCTAGAGATAGTATTATAGCTATAAATATTAGTATAGGTAGTAGGTATATACTAATAATATACTTACCTATCTAGTGCCTCTATTAAGGCTAAATAACTTACTATAAAGGGTACCTAAGGTATACTAGGTATTATATCTAGAGAATATTAGCTTAGTATATACTTAGTATATATTTAGTATTAATATATACTATCCTATTAATCTTAGCTAATTTGACTATATTGTTCTTATTATCTAAAAGTATAAGGTTAGTATATACTTTATATATGTAAAGTAAGTGCTATATAGTTAGGGTTATTAGGGTTAGGGATATTATTATTATAGTAGGTTCTAAATTTGCCTGTAAAAGTTAGTATAGGTATAAGATTAGTATATAAGCTATATATACTTACTATAATACTAGTTAAACTTAGAGTAGATAAGGGTAATTAATATAAGTGAAATCTCCTAGTTAGAAATAAAGGCTAGGTATATTATTAGTATATATAGAATATATAAGTAGTATATATTTACTATTTATAGACTCTATAGCTAGTTAGGGGGGAGGGGGCTTAATTAGTATAATAAGAGAAAAACTATATATATACAGAGAAGAAAAAACAAAAGGTAGGAATATATATAGTAGAATATCAGTATATACGTAGAAGGTACACATAATATTCTACTTTATGTAATCTAGGCTATAGTACTGTACAAGGTAATACACTCACAGGTATAGGGCATTTTTTCTGCCCCGAGGTTTCCCCATCGGGAGGCTGCACACGGGCTCAGCTAACCTTGGACACGGGCTCAGCTATGTGCCCCCAGACATCTCGGCCTCTCCCAGCTCGGCCAGGACCTTTGCCTTGGACAGACCACCGCGCTCAGGGGCCCTGCGCCGCTCATCTACCGCGCCGCGCCCCGGAACCCTTCCGCCCGGCCCCTGGCTGCCCTCGTTCGCGCCCGAGGCCGTCGTCTCGCGCATGCTCACCAACTGGTTCGACAAGGTCCACCCCGTGGCTCCGATCCTTCTCCGGCGACGGTTCCTGCGCCGCCTCCGCAGCGGCGAGGCCGACGTCGACCGGACCTTTTGCGGGCTCGTCGTGAGCGTCTGCGCTGCCGTGGCCGCGACGTTGCCGCGCGAGGACCACGGCCCGGTCACCGTCACCCGCTGTCTTGAGTTTATCGACGAGAACCAGCTCATCACGAGTGGTTTCTCGCCGTCTTCGTACTCCTTGGACTGGGCCATTGCCATGTACAACCTCGGCACCGCCATGGGCGCCATATCCGACTCGGGGCTTGGCGACATGCGGTCCTACGCCGCGTCGTCTGAGTCCGCAGCTGGAGCACGGTACCTGAGCTACTATTGCATGCGCCATCTCGACAGGGTGGAGAAGCAGCTGCTCAAGAGGCTGTTCTGGCTTCTGTTTGCGGGTTCCTGGTGAGTTTCTCGGCCCGTTCTCGTACTGTCTGTCCCCGGACACAACGCTCACTCTCAGTGTGCCCTGGCTGCAGTAGTGCCAACATCCTCGGACGACTCCCCATCAGCCTCCTCTCGCAGGAACTGATTGACGCCATCCCCCGCCCGCTGGACCTCACTGACGACCAGATGGAGCCGCCCGACCCCCTGGAGTCGGACCACGTCGCGTGGCACGGGGACGCGACGAGCTACGTTCCCGGACTCAACTGCCTCAGCGACCTATTCAAGGTATGGCACGAGGTCCAGCTAACGCCAGCAAGCGCCGACCCGCCGGCCGCCCGTCTCGCCAAGCACCTGTCCCAGGTCCAACAGGTCATCGACGGCCTGCCCCCAGAGCTGCGTTGGCGCGGCGGGCTGTCGCGTCCGCGCGGCGTCACACAGGGCCACGAGGTGCAAATCGCCAACCTCTTCATCACGAGCCTGCACATCCGGTCCAACCTGCTGCAGAAGCTGGACCCGACGCCGGCGAGCCTGCCGGAGCACCAGAAGATTGTCGACGACCTGCTGGAGATCCTGTACCACCTCCCGCAGGCCGTCTTCAACGCCAACGGCAGTAGCGTCGTCCCCAAGATCCGGGACATTGGCGCCGCCTACCTCGAGCAGGTGGAGAAGGGGCACGGCGCCGGCCAGGCGGACGGCGACGGCGCCAGGGGCAAGCTGGAGCGTGTGCTGAGGAAGCTGGACGATTTGGATTGCTGGCAGGGACTCGGCGTGCTCGCGGTGCTGGACAATGAATGACCAGACGAGTGCGGGCACTGTGGGGAGCACGGCGTGGGTGAGGTTATCACGGAATAGGCTAGACGCGTACGCTTCCCTGTCCAAGGTAAATGCGAGGTTTCTCCATGGAGAATTGCTTCCCCGCTGCTTCAAGTGGAGAGACCCTCACTCCGCTGTCCGCTGGTGGCATCATGCGAGTCACGCACTGGCGAGTTCCTGTCGGCAGTGACAAGTTGTCTAGGTCCGGGGATAAGCCAGATCGGCTTGACACCCTTGTGACCTCATCAACCCACGGTGTCCGGTTTTATTTCGGCTGCCGTCTTCTACTTCAGTCCTCTTGCTCTCTGAGATTGGACTTGTTCAGCAGCGTCGTTCTTCCATTCGTGCATCCCATCATCTTCCGTCCGACGCCAAAATGACTGCCACCGGAGATCCCCTCGTTCAGCAGCCCAATCACACCCCTCCGCATCTTCACCGGCTGGAAAATGGAAACATCCAGCTCATCCTCAAGGGGAAGCCGTTTCTCATGCTCGCCGGCGAGCTGCACAATTCGTCCCTGAGCTCCGCCAAGTTCATGGGCGAAGTGTGGCCCGCCATGAAGGCCCAGTCCATCAACACGCTGCTCGGCTCGGTGACGTGGGAAGCCATTGAGCCCAAGGAGGGCCAGTTTGACTTCAGTGAGCTCGACCTGGTGCTGGCCGGAGCTCGTGAGCACGATATGCACCTTGTGCTGCTGTGGTTTGGAACCTACAAGAACGGCATCTCAACATATGCCCCCGGCTGGGTCAAGCGTGACACCAAGAGGTTCCCGCGCGTGCAAGTCTTGGAAGCAGGCGGCGTGAAGCGCACCGTGGAGATGGTCTCGCCGCTGAGCAACGAGGCCTGTGAGGCTGATAGCCGAGCCTTTGCAGCTTTGATGCGCCATCTGGCTGAGGTTGATTCAGAGCACAACACTGTCTTGATGGTCCAGGTCGAGAATGAGACTGGACTACTGGGAGACTCTCGCGACCGGTCACACAAGGCCAACAAGGCGTTCAGCGAGCCCGTACCAGCCGGCCTCTTAGAGCACCTAAACAAGACCGCTGTCCATCCGCGATTCAAGGAGCGTTTCTCAGAGATTCCCGCATCCGGCTCACACTCTTGGGATTCCGTCTTTGGCGCCGGACTAGCTGCCAACGAAGCCTTCATGGCATACCACATCTCATCCTACGTCGGCCGCGTAGCAGACGCCGGAAGCAGAGAATACACCATCCCGCTGTACACAAACACCTGGCTCAACTTTGATGATCCTTCTCAGCTGGACCTGAGGGGAGTGCCCATCGTTGTTGGCGGCGGAGCAGACGCCGGAATCTATCCGTCCGGCGGCCCATGCCCCCATGTGCTGGATATCTGGCGGTACAACACTCCTGCTCTGGACTTTCTCGCACCAGACTTGTACTTCCATGACTACGAGACCGTGTGCAAAAACTACTCGGAGCAGAAGAATGCGCTCTTTATTCCCGAACAGAGGCGCGACGAGAACGGTGCCCGAAGAGTCTGGCTGTCTTACGCCACGTACGGAGCCCTCGGCGCCGCTCCCTTTGGAATCGATACTGGCGCCGAAGTCGTCGGTCGCGAGTTCAAGCTCCTCGCTCAGACACAGGATTATCTACTAGCAGCCGCTCCACAAGACCGAATGGGCTTCTTCTTCGACGAAGAGCCCTGCGACCGAGTGCCCGAGCGCTGGACCCGCGTGTTTGGCGACGTCGAGGTCATTGTCGAAAGGGCCTTTGTCTTTGGCAAGGCCGGTCCCGGAGGAGGCATGGTGATTCACCTGGGAAATGCAAAGTTTTTGCTCGTCGGAAGGGGGTTCAACGTCAGCTTCAAGAGCGTGCGCAAAGAGGCGACGTTTACTGGGATTATGTGGGCGGAGGAGAAGGAAGTTGACGCGCAGGGGAAGCTGCAGACGCTTCGGGTCTTGAACGGTGATGAGACGAGGAGCGGCGAGTTTGTCATTATGCCGAATGACGATCCTGACTATGGAGGGTTTCCGATTGCGGTGACGGTTCCGGCGCGGACGTGTATTGCTGAAGTTGAGGCGTACTGGGTGGCTGAGGATGAAGAGGATAGGTAGACGATTAAGATTGCGAAGTGATAGAATATGTACATGGAATAGACTACTATCGAAGACAAAGGCTTGATTCCTTTTACCCTTGACGTCCTCGCTATCACTCTCAGTAGGGAGCTTGTCTTTAGACCATTTTCCACCCTCGAGGGCGAGAATTACTCCAAGTGCAAATCTTTTTGCCCTATTCATCATATTTTACAATTGTCTATAAATCTTCAGTAGGGATTTTCCCCAAAAAGTGAACTCCATTTGTTTGAGTATTCGCGTCACTTGAACCTGAGTTGTAATTATAACATGAATTTCTATAGAGTAATAGTCTACCTGTAAGTGCTGGCGGATTGAAGTTCAAGGCCCCCACCTATCCAATCAATCCATCCAGCAACTATCAGATTCTAGCTCTGAAATGTCTAAGTAGAGAGTCTCTAGAAAACAAAGGAAAGACAAAGGAAAAGAAGGAAAAGAAAAAAGAGATTAAGGAAAACCAAGAAAAAGGAAGGAAACAGAGAAACCCAGTCTTCGTCCCTTCGGCTATTACAAAAGAAATGTCGATCCAATCGTTCTTCATTTTCATCACAACCCCCTTTAGATGAGCCCCTTGCGCAGGATGGGAGCCAGGATAGGCTTGCCCGATCGGTACGACTCGCGCAGGAAGAACTCGACCATGACGTCGAGGCCCAGCTCCGACGCCTCGTCCAGCCACTTCTCGACGCCCCAGTGCTTGAGCGGCATGTTGAGCTTCTTGGTGTAGTAGGCGTGCAGCTCGCTGGGCTTGATCTTGACCTCCTGGCAGTAGTTGATGATGTGCAGGGGGTTCTCGGCGGTGGCGGTCCTGTCGCCGGCCTGGATGGCGGTGGCAACCATGCCGTCGGCCACCTCGTCGACCTCGATAATGTCCAAGTCGCCGTCGACAACCGTCTCGTCCATCTGCGGCACGGCGCGCATGGCCTTGCAGTACTTGTTGAGCACCGTCACCAGGTCCGTCTCGGGCGCGCCCTCGCCGACAATGTTGACGGCGCGGTGGATATAGCACGGCAGGCCGTGGCGGGCGGCGACGGCCTCGAGGAACATCTCGCCGGCCCACTTGGAGGCCGCGTAGCCGCGCACGCCGTCGGAAGGCGGCGTGATGTGCGAGGCCGACGTCTCGGGCAGCACCTTGACCTTGTCGGGCGAGAAGAGGGCGACGGCGGCCGTCGACACAAAGTTGACGGGCACGCGGCGCTCCAGCGCCATCTCGACCAGCACGCGCAGCGAGACGACGTTGGTCTGGCGCAGCGCCGGGTACGACTTGAGGAACGACACGTCGGCGCCGTTGTGGATGATGGCGTCGGCCGAGTGGGCGAGCATGGCAAAGTCGGCCTCGGAGAGTCCCAGCCGCTCGTCGGTGAGGTTGCCCGAGAACTCGACAATCTTGGGGTCGCTGATGCCGATGTGGCGCGGCTGGCCGTTGCTGTCAGGTCGGATAGCGATGCAGTTGACCGTCTTGACGCGCGGGTCGGCGAGCAGGCCGCGGAGAACGTGCTTGCCGAGGAAGCCGGTGCTGCCGGTGAGGACCACCGAGAGGCCGTCTTGCTTGCCGGAGGTGACGCCGTTGAGGAGCCCGCCGGCGTGGCCGTGGATGTCCTCGTTGATGAGGCGGGTGACGCGCGTGACGAGGCCGTTGAGGTCGCCGGAGTTGACGCGGCCGTCGAGGGATCCGTCCTCGTGCTCGCTGGTGTATCCGCTGTCGTGGCCGCTGACATTGCCGCTCGTCTTGCCGCTCGTCTTGCCGTCGTAGACTGGAAGCCCTTCAACCAGCGACGCAATCTCCTTGTCCCAGTCGATGGCCGAGTTGGCCAGCACGGCAGCCACCTCGCCGGGGGCCTGGGCCTTGTCCTCCTCGGCCGCGCCAGCGAGACGGGCCAGGACGCCCTTGCCGATGTCGCTGAGGGTGGCGTCGCTGAGGATCTTGAGCACCGGCACGTCGACGCCCATCTCCTTCATGAACCACGAGCGCACCTGCACCGCCACCAGCGAGTCGATGCCGAGGTTCATCAGCGGCGACTGGCGGTCGATCTTGTCGGCATCCATGTGCAGCAGCCGGCCGAGAAGCCCGACGGCGCCCGTCTCGAGAAGATCAAGCGCCTCGGCCTCGTCGTCGGCCGCGGCGATCTGCTCCTTGAGGCTGCCGCCGGCCTGCTTGCCGCCCGTCTTGTCCTCGGTGGCCTCGTCGATGAAGTAGTGGGCGAACCGCGGGTTGCGCTGCCAGACGGTCCCGTCGGGGGTCAGGCGCGCAAAGCCCGTGGTGATCTCGCAGTCGGCGCCGGAGCCGGGATGGCCGGCGTGCACGGCCTCGGCGAACATGGCGCGGAAGTCGCCCTCGGACACGGTCATGTTGCGGAACTTGTTGAGCAGCAGGTCGTACTGGTCGGCCGAGCGCATGACGTAGCCGACGCCGAGCAGCATGGCGATGTGGATGACGGAGCCGGCGACTCCGCGGCGGCGGCGCTGGTGGGCGAGCGTCGTCATGAACTGGTTGGCGGCGTTGTAGTTGGCCTGGCCGCTGTTGCCCATGATGCTGGCCACGGACGAGAACAGGATGAAGAAGTCGAGGTCGTCCGAGTGGAACACCTCGTCCAGGTAGCGGCTGCCGAGCACCTTGGGCTTGGCCGTCGTCTGGAAGTCCTGCCAGCTCATGTTCTCGAAGAGCTTGTCGCGGAGCACCATGGCGCCGTTGGCCACGCCGCCGATCGGGGGCATCGTGGCCTTGATCTCGGCCGCGACCCGGACCAGTGCGGCCTTGTCGGTGATGTCGAGCGGGATCGCCCGGAGCTCGGCGCCCTGGCGATGCAGCTGCTGCACCACCACGGGGTCGACCTTGGGGTTTCGGCTGGTGACGACGATGTGGCGCGCGCCGTTTTGCACCATGAAGTCGCAGATGGACATGCCGACGTCGCCCGTCAGGCCGACCAGGAGGTACGTCTTGTTGGCCGAGAACATGCCCGTGGTGTCGATGGGGTTGACCTTGAGAGCGACTTCGTCTGTGACGCACCAGTCGATGATGGTGCTTGGGCTCAGAGTGCCCTGGGACACCTCGGTCATCTCGTCGATGCCAAGCACGGTGGCTTCACCAGAGTGCGCGGCAGTGAGGCCTTGCAACAACAGGCCCCGGAGAGAAGTCTCGTCCATGGCCAGGCGCAGGGCTGTCTTCCCGTCAGCGCGGATAAACAGGTTCTGGACCGAGGCCCACGGCTGGACGGCAGCCCGGATGAGGCTGTCGAGAGATGCGTTGACGGGCTGCTCCAGGTCAACGAAGCCGTCGACGTGAAGCGGCTTGAGGGCCTCTAGATCAGGGGCAGCGATCAGGGGATGCACAAACTGCACCTCGAGACCCTCCCCAGACGACGAGGAAGCCGACGACATGGTAGGCGAGGACCCGGCCGAGGACGAAGTAGCAGATGCAGAGGCCGACGACGTGAAGAAGACGTCGACGTGGGCTTCCTTGGCCGCCTCGGAAACGAGCTGCGCAAGGCCTTCTCCTGCTTCGTGAAGCCACAACATGCCTCCGCCCTGCACGCCGGACACTAAGCTGGCGGCAAGCACCGTTTCGACAAGACGGCTCAGGTGCTCGACGTCGCTCTGGCCCTCGGTGTCGATGATGTAGACGCGGTTGGCGGGGAGGTCAAGCAGCGAGCCGTTGGTTGTCGAGAGCGTGAGCACCTTTTGGCCCGAGTTGATGAGGGCGCCGACGGCGAGGTAGTAGATCTTGCCGTCCAGCGTGCGGACTGGGTAAGCCGACGAGGCCGTGACGCGGACGTGGACTTTTCCGTTGGCGGTTGCAGCTGCGGTCGCGTCGCGAAGAACCAGCGCGCCGTCGTTGGCCTCAGCGACCTCGACAGCGGTCTCGGCCAAGGCGACCTTGCGCGGGATGACGCGCTTGTCCGAGTTGTGGCGGTCGTTGAGCTCGTCGTTGGGGAGGACTCTGGGGATGTACACGGCGCCGTCTCTCAGGACAACCTCGTGCTCGAGACTCCAGAGAATGTCCTCGTAGTCGGCCGAGCCAAGGCACAGCAGGCGGACGAGGGCCTCGGCAAAGACGGCAGCGCCGGGGAGCTCGCCGGACTCGGTGTCGAGGAACTGCAGCTTCAGGTCGGGCGTCTCCTGCAGGATGGACCGGCCCAGACCAACCATCATGTTCTCGTAGGGCTCGTCGGTCTTGGAGGCCTTGGTCGCCCACAGGAGGTAGTCGGCGTTCTCGAGGAGCGTGTGGATGCCCGCAAAGGCCTCCTCGGTCATGTCCCGGAAGATGGGCGCCGTGAGGTCGGAGAAGACGACGACGGCGGCGCCCTTGGGGATCGAGGTCTGGTGCAGGCTTGGCGCGATGGTGATCTTGTCGGCGAAGGAACCGAGAAGCGCGGCCGAGTCGTGGAGGAGCTTGGAGACCACGGGGTCGGATTCCAAGCCTACCAGGACCAGCTCGCTAACTCGGGGTATCTTTTCGGGTTCGGTGACGGTGGCTAGCGGTTCTCTAAGAACGGCCACGCGGTCGTCGACGGCCTGGCTGAGGATGACGCTGAAGGAGTCGTTGGCACGGGCGTCCTTGGAGTTGACGTCGACGCCCGAGAAGCCGGTGGCCTGGAGCAGCGAGTTCCACTCAAGAGGCTCCTCAGAGTCGTCGGTGAGAATAAGATAGCCTCCAGCCTTGACCAGGCGGCGACAGCTCTCCAGGGCCTCCTCGACAGTGCCGGTCCGAGCTGCCTCGCGCAGGTTCAGCGCAAGAACCAAGTCGGAAGCTGCCTCGGTGAAGCCCTGCTGCTCCTTGACATTGGCGCCAACATCGAGCGGCTTAAAGGCCATCTTCTCCCAGATGGGCAGCTCCCGGAAGGCTTCCCGGGCGGCTTCCACGGCCTCCTCCGAGGCATCCGTGTAAGTGTACGACCGGAACTGGCGGGAGAGAGTCTCGACCACGGTGCTGGTGGCGGCGTCGTTGACGGCGCTGCCGACCTGGACAATGTTGGCGGCCGGGTACCGGAAGGTGATCTGGCTAGCGACGGCGGCGAGGACGGCCTCGGAGGTGGCGGTGGGGCTGGCCGGGAACTCGACGCCGGATGTCACGTCCTTTCTCCACACGTTCTTGGCGTACAGCTTGACATCGTCGGCCGGCGACGGGGCCGTAAACGACGAGCAGTGAACGGCGCCGACCTGGATCTCGGCGTGGCCGTCAGCGGCACAAAAGACGCCGATGTCGCCGCGGATGGCCTTGGCGTCGGCCTGCGTCAGCGTACAGTCGGCCACGAGCAGGTGCTCGGGCTCGTCGGCGTGCGGACAGGCCATCATGTTGACGCGGATGTGGCCGATGCTGGTCGGCAGGTACGGGCACCAGAGGCGGCCGTCGCCGGGGGACGAAAAGGCGGCGAACAGCGCGTGGAAGGTTGCGTCGAGAGTCGCCGGGTGCACGCGCAGGTTCTTGTTGCTGTGACGCTTGACCGTCACGGTGGCGGCGTCCATGCGGCGCTTGACCGACTCGACGACAAAGTCGCCCGTGTAGTCGAGGCCGATCTCGCGCGTCGCCGTGTACAGGTTCTTGGTGGCCAGCTCGTTCATGGGCAGGATGGGCTCGACACGGCCGGGCAGCGCGTCGGCGGCCAGGTCGCCGAGCTCGAGCACCAGGCGGCCGTTGAAGTTGTTGCTCTCGGAGGCGTCCTGGCCGGTCGAGGCGTCGACATCCCCGCTGTAGCACGAGTACTCGGCGGCGATGTGCGTGGCAGCGCGCTCGGTGATGCGGATGGTGAAGACGACCTCGGTGCCGGACGAGTCCTCGTCGAGCGTGATGGCCTTGTTGATCTGCATGTCCTTGAGCTCGACCATGCGGACGGGGCGGTCCGTCAGACGGACGCCCGCCTCGAGCGCCATGGCCACGTAGCCGGCGGCCGGGAAGAGCAGCTGGCCCTGGAAGACGTGGCCGCGCAGCCAGTCCATCTCGTCGACGCGCATGATCTGGCGCCAGCGCACCTCCTGGTTGTTCTGGCCGTTGACGACGGAGCTGCCCAGGAGCTCGTGGATGGGGTTCTCGCGCGTGCGGTACGCCTTGGACAGCCGCGACTCCTTGAACAGGATCTTGTCGTGGTCCCAGCAGTACGAGGGGAGGTCCTTGATGAGGTGCGGCTGCGTGGCCTTGGTCTCGCCGAGCCAGGCCTTCCACAGACCCTCGAGGTTGACGAGGCGCGAGCTCGACTGGAAGTGCTCCCAGATGAAGCCGAGGGCGTCGCAGAACTGGAGGGCGTCGTCTTGACCGCGCTTCAGCACGCCCGTGTACGGCAGGTCGAGGTCGGTGACGGTCTTGAGCGTCTCCGAGGCCGGGCCCCGGAGCGCCGGGTGAGGACCGACCTCGAGGACCATGTCGTACGGCTCGGCTTCCTTGTCGACGGCCGTCTGCAGCGCCTGCGAGAACAGCACCGCGCCGCACATGTTGTCGGCCCAGTACTGACCACGAAGGGCTTCAGGGTCGAAGCTGCCCGTGGCGTCGAGCCCGTGGACGCTCGAGTACCAGGTGCACGCGGGGGAGTGGTCGCGAATCTGGACGTTGCAGCGGGCGAGGGCGTCGAGGTAGGCGGCGGAGCAGCGCTTCATGTGGTGCGAGTGGTAGGCGGTGTCGACCTTGAGCAGCCTGGCAAACGTCTTCTTCTCGTCGAGCACCTTCTTGGCGCGCTCCATGGCGTCGCCGTCGCCGGACAGGGTGATGCTGGAGCTGCCGTTGCTGGCCGCGACGCCGATCTTGCCGGCAAACTCGGCCTGCTGGCAGAAGCTCGTGGCCTCGTCCAGCGTCATGCCGACGGCCATCATCTTGCCGACCTGGCCCTCGGGGCCCATGGCCAGCGGAGCCACCACGCCGCGGTAGTAGGCGATGCGGACGGCGTCCTTGGCGTCGAGGTAGCCGGCTGCGTAGGCGGCGCCGATCTCGCCCGAGGAGTGTCCGACGACGGCGGTGAACTGGATGCCGGCGGCGTGGAGCATGTTGACGAGGCCGACCTGGAGCGCTGCGCAGATGGGCTGCGAGACGGCGGCCTTGGCGATGTCCGAGGTTGCGGCCGGGGCTTGCAGCTGCTCGGCTAGAGTCCAGGCTGGCGGGTCGGGGAGAGTCTGGAGAGCCTCGTCGAGCTCCTCGATGGTCTTGCGGAAGAGGGCCGACTGCTGGTACAGCTTGGCTCCCATGGTTGGCCACTGGGCGCCCTGTCCGGTAAAGACTCCGAGGATGCGCGGGAGGGCGCCGTCCTTGAGTGCGGTGGCCCGGGTAGCGAACTCCGGGTCTTCGGCGGCGGCCTCGAGCTTCTCCACCAGCTGCTCCTTGTCGACAGCCGAGAAGCTGGCCTTGAAGCCGAGCTCGCCACGTCGGGACAGCGTGTAAGCCAGATCCTCGAGGCTCCACTCGGTCTTCTCCTTGAGCTCCTCAGCGAGCGACTTGACAGCGCCCTTTAGCGCCGTCTGCGTGTAAGCCGAGAGGTTAAAGGGGCCGACGTGCTTGGGTGCTGCGGAAGCCGAGGCAACGTGAACAGCAGGCTCGTAGCTCTCGAGGATGGCGTGAGCATTCGTGCCGCCGAAGCCGAAGCTGTTGACCGAGGTGCGCATGGGGACGCCGGCGGGACGGGCGGGCCAGGGCGTCGGCTCGGTGGGAATACGGAGGTGGTCGTAGAAGGGCTTCACCGTCGGGTTGAGGCTGTCGAAGTGCAAGTTGGGCGGGATGACGCCGTGCTGCATGGCCAGCGAGGCCTTGAGCACGCCCGCGATGCCGGCGGTGCCCTCGGTGTGGCCGATGATGGTCTTGATGGACCCGACGTGCAGCTTCTCGCCGTAGGGGTTCTTGTTGTCCGGGAAGAAGACGCTCTGCACCGTCGAGGCTTCCAGGGGGTCGCCGGCGGGCGTGCCGGTGCCGTGGGCCTCAAAGTACTGCGGCCGGTCCTCGGGCTTGCTGAGGTCCAGGCCGGCGCGGGCGTAGGTGGCCTGGATCAGGGCCGTCTGCGCGTGCGGGTTGGGCATGGTGATGCCCTTGGTGCGGCCGTCCTGGTTGACGCCGGTGCCGCGGATGATGCACTCGATGTGGTCGTTGTCGGCGATGGCCTGGCTGAGCGTCTTGAGGATGACGGATGCGAAGCCCTCGCCGCGGGCGTAGCCGTCGACGTCCTTGTCCCACATGCGGGAGCGTCCGTTGGGCGAGAGCATGTGCAGCTAATGAGGGTTAGCGGGTTACTTTCTGTTTCTAAGGGTTAGGAGATCTCACCTTGGACTCGAAGATGAACATGGTCGGTCCCAGGATCAGGTTGACGCCGGCCGCGACAGCCATGGAAGCCTCGCCGTTGCGCAGCGTCTGCACGGCGGAGTGGAGGGCAACCAGACTTGAGGAGCAGGCGGTATCGACAGTCCAGGCAGGGCCTTTCCAGTCAAAAAAGTAGGCGACGCGGTTGGAGACGATAGAAATAGCGGTGCCGGTGGACGAGTAGATGGGGGCGCTGTCCATGTCGCGGGCCAGCACGTCGTAGTAGTCGTTGTTCATGAGGCCGACGAAGACGGCCGTCTGCGAGCCCTTGAGCTGCTGGATGGTGTAGCCGGCGCGCTCGACGCCTTCGTAGACGGTCTCGAGCAGGATGCGCTGCTGGGGGTCCATCGACTCGGCTTCCTTGGGCGTGGTGTTGAAGAAGCTGTGATCGAAGAGGCGGGGGTCCTCCTCGGTCAGGTACGAGTGCTTGACGTTGGTGCTCTGCTTTGATTAGCATCTGACACATCACCGGGGAAGGATCTCGTAGCGTCCGACTTACACCGTGGAACTCTCCATTCTTGTTGAAGAAGCCACCCGGGTTGAAGCGGCTGCTGGGAATCTCCTTGCGGAGATCGACCGGGTCGTGGAGCAGGGACCACAGCTTGGACGGGGAGCTGGCGCCGCCGGGGAACCTGCAGCTGCTGCCGACGATGGCGACGGGCTCGTTCATGTTGGATGTGGCGGAAGTCATTGTTGCGGCTTTGGGGTTGGTCTTCAACGAAACTTGGGGGGAGTTGAGTTGAATGTTAGATCCGGTTGGAAGGCAGTCGAGTGGGAGGATGGGTTGTGAGTGACAGTTATCACAAGAGCTGCGTCTGCTGTAAATCTAAAGAAGCCGTGTGCCTGGGTAGAACCTTCTTTCCATCGTTGGAGTCGTGTCGAGGTTGTCTATATACTCTGCCATGGTCAGTAGCCGTCGGTGCCTCACCACGGATCCCGATGTTTTGCTGCCCGCATCCGGGTCGCGACATGGCCATTCTCGCCGACCATGGTCTCCAGCCTCTTGCACAACAGAATCTCGAGATGCTCACAAGCACAGCTTCCCCGATGAGATCCTGTGGTGCAGGCCGGTGGATTAGTCGGGCTGAAGCTCCCGGGAAAACTGGCCGAGACCGAACCCGTCCGTTCGTTGATCGGCCACCGACCGCCCCTGGCCTGACCCGGACCGACAAAAGCTGGACACGACCCCATGCCGGAATAGTTCTAGCCGGCTACGGAGAAAGCCGAATGCTGGTTCTGGTTGGATAGGTTCGCGGGCTGGTCATTTGATACGTCTGGACCCTAGTATGCGAATGCGAATGGCGAGAACCACCGCCACAAGCCCGTGTTTCTCACTCATGGTGTGAGAATGCGAATATTCGCCCTGACGTGATAAGGCCTTGTGGGGCTTGTCGCATGATGCATTTCGGCTTCCAAGAAGGTAATTACTTGAAGGATTGCTCGTCACTGGACGAAGATACGGTTGCGTATTCGGCTGTGTTGTCAATAGCGCAATTAATAACCTGATAGGGAATCATCACGACCAACGAGGACCGACGAGTGAAGCACGTCGGGGCAAGATTATAGATGACGATTTTAGATTTCACAATGTAAACAGATCTATCTTGAGGTTTTTTTGATTTTGCTAATTCTGGTGTTTTTGGCTACGTCGAAGCTACCATCGTGGCCTCTCGATTTGGTGTTTCCAGCTTAGACTCCAAATAAATCAGAGTGAAGCCAATTCCATCATTAATCACGATAAAATTATCTTCTTCACCTTTCTTCCACTGCAGTCCCGCGAGAATTATTTTTGGACGTTTTCAATTTTCTCGTCTCCTTGTCGACGCCCTCGATATTCAAACTCGCTCGATCTTTCGGACTCAAGTAACTCTAACAACTTCTATTATAAACTATCCCCGCTTCGTCAAAACGCAGCGTGGACTATATATATCTACCAAACCCATAGCGAAATAAAGATGTCAATCTAATCCTGTACCAATATTAGCTCATTCACCTTCCAATTTGTGATGAACGAGATCTCGAGGCCCAGCCCCTGGCACCCATCAGAGTGCCCGTCTAATTTCTCCCAAAAACAACAAATTCAACAAAATGAGTGACTCGTCGTTGTAAAGCAGTGTCAGAAGCGTCTAGTGGCTCGCCAGCGCCGCCATGTCAATCTTCCCCCACGGCATGACCAGCGAACACACCAGAGTGACAGCGCCAGCGGCAATCACAGTGCCGAAAACGCGGCGGATGGTGGACGCAACCGCGTGGACGGCAATCTGGATGATTTCCGGGTCAGCCGAAGCAAAAATAGGCGACAAGGTGCCCGCAAGGCCGGACCGCACGTATTCGTCCGGGTAGCCGTAGCCCTCGAAGCCGTCCTTGAGCGACTTGAAGCCCAGGTTCTGGAACAGGCAGCCGCAGATGGCCAGCGCGATGGCCACGGTTCCAATCTGGGCGACGTTGATGAAGCCGATCGAGTTTGGGCGGTCCTTGGCCGTCACCTTGGTCGCCGCCACCGTGTAGGCCGTTTGGAACATGACGCCCAGGCCCGCGCCCATGAGCACTTCGTACCCGTAGATGTGCGACGCGCTGGTGTCCTCGTCGATGGTGAAGAGCAGCGCCCCGCCGATGGTGGTGAGGATGCCGCCGCCGATGTAGAAGATGTTGTAGCGTCGCAGCACGGGGAGCAGGCCGCCGGCGAACATGACGAAGAAGATGAAGACGACAATGTACGGCAAAAGACGCACCGCCGCCTGCAGAGCCCCGTCGCCCTGCGTGAACTGGAAGAACAGGGGGACGTAGTAGAGGACTACGGCGTTGCTGAAGGACGCTGTTGCGGTGACAATGTAAAGGAGCACCAGGAGGTGGTTCTTGAGGAAGTGCACCGGGAAGATGCGCAGGTCGGGCGTGGTGAAGAGACACCAGCCCTGCTGCACAACGAAGCCAATGAGAGACGCTCCCCAAACCACCCACAGCGCGATGGAAGTGCCGGATCCCCACGGGTACGTCGAGCCGCTGAAGGAGACAACCGTCATGAATATGGTGAAGACGGCCGCGTTGAGCACGGCGCCAATCCAGTCAACCTGGCGGATCTTGGCCATGAAGCCGAGGTCCTTGCGGGGGTCGAAGCCCGGGAACATGAAGATGTAGACGGGAGACAGGACGCCAGCGAGCGGGAGGTTGATGTAGAATGACTGCCAGCAGTGTTAGTTTATGCGGTAAAATGATGGGCACAAGGAATACTAACCCATCTCCAGGTTGCGCTGCTATCGGAGAAAGCACCGCCAACGACGGGTCCGAGGATGGCGCCAACTCCCCACGACAGCCCGATGAGGGCATTGTAGAGCGAGGCCTCCTTGTCGGTCGCGAAGACGGCAACATACGTCAGACTCCTGGATTCGTGGTTAGTCTACTTGCTGACTGCGAGATTACAGCGTTACATACCCAAGATACATGCCAGCACCGCCCACACCGGCAATGACTCGACCGATGATGAGGGCGGCAGAAGTCGGCGCAGCACCGCACAAGGCGCTGCCGGCTTCGAAGATGACAATGGACCCGAGAATCAGGGGCTTGATGTCGAAGAGCCCGTACAGGCGGCCGAGCAGGAGAATAACCGCGACCGAAGCCATCGGGAAGCCGAGCCCGATCCACGAGAGGTTCTCAATGTCGCCGAGGCTCTCGTAGACGGGGCCCTGGACGTCGGCAGCGATGGTGGTATCGAGGCCTGGTCCCTGTTAGCCGTTGCGAGGAGTGCATGAACGATGCACAAGCGCTTACCGTAGAGAAGGGCTCCCAGGAAGAGACCCACGAGGACCGAGATCCAGCGGAGCGTGGACATGCCCTCTCGCGGGTGCGGAGGAGGAGTCCGGCACGCCTCGGGATCAGAGTGGTCCAGGGAGTTGGCAGAGGTCCTGTCCTCGTCTGGCCCCGAGGTGGACAGTTCAGGGCTGTCTTTCTCGAGGGGCAGCATTTCGGCGCTGTTCTTCTCGGTGGTCGACGTTGACATGATGAAGTCGAGAGACTAAAGATGGGCAAAGACTAGACTGGCCAAGGCTTGTGAGGACTAATTGCTGGCTAGATGGCAGCAGTGGTAGATGTTTATCGACTTGACACGGGCTTTGGGAACACGGCAGCTCAATCCCGGCGTCGAATGGGCTATTTATCACGACTCCAAAACACGCAGGCTCGCGGTCAATTACATGATATCTCCAGGTCTGCTGCCGCGCCGGTCGGGGAGTTTTTTCTGGCAGCAGACGGCGACTGCGGCGCAAGACCGGCGACGGGGAGAGTAAGCGAGTGCGAATCCGTGAGGAAGCGTCCCCGACTTATGGGCATTCCGAGGGCCGACGCAGGCCAAGACGACACCGAGAGGGCCGAGAGGGCCAAGGCGAGATCGCGCTCGGCCGTAGCCCTACCAGGGCTTAGCGAGTCCGATGGCATTCTGTCGGTCGGATCCGCGAGTGATCTGTCAGACGCGTCACGCGCAGAGGACGAGGCGGGGAGTGTGTTGTCACAATGGCTGACAGTGGGCTTATGGCTTGGCCTCGACTGGGTCTAGTAGTCCACTGTCCAGCCGAGTTAGACCACTGTGGGATAGACCACTGTGGGATAGACCACTGTGGGATAGACCACTGTAGGATAACGTTAGTCCAACTGTCCAGCTGAGTTAGACCAGACAGATGCATCCTGGTCGAAAGGTCCAGGGCGTTTGGCGAGGCTAGGGGATGTAGGGGGAGCGGGCCGGCCCTCGCAGTTATGCACAGCACATCAATGATCAACGCAAAACAACAGGCCGACACGTTGTTTAATCTTTCCGAAGCCGAAAAGCCACCGCCACCCCGTGTGTTAGGCCCGTTTCGCCTAGGGAAGGATTCGCAGCCAAGCGAAAGCGATACCCGATCAAGCGGAAGCGACGATTCTTGCAGAAGTGCATCTTGCTTGCATGGAACTTTTTTGGCCCGGCCGTTTCCCTTTGCGGAGGGGGGAGGCGTCCAGGATGGCGGTTGGCCGTGTGTCCCTATCGACGCAGACGGAAGTAATACGCGAGCAATGGGTCGTCATGTACGCAGAACGTAGCATGCAGAATGCAATCTCCAGACGTCTCGATGACGCGATAAGAATAGCCCCATCACGACAGGCCGATGGCGACAGCCAGCAAGCCCCAATGCCCAGTTCACGCGCGGCTTACGCTTACTTTTTGCATCTTTGCTACCTGCTAGTCTACAAGCACAAGCCTCCTCGTAGGGCCAGCCGTCTCTATCGAGCATAGTCGGCCGCCCGGTACTCGCCTTGTATGCCGGAATCGAGCATCTGGTTGGTGTTCCGCCGCCACCGTCTGATTTTCTCCGACGAGATTTGGAAGATGGCGTTGCCGGTCGGGTCCGCTGAGGTCTGTAGGCTTGCTGCCGTTGCGTTGGACGGGGCGAGGCCTCTTGTTCCCCGGCGGCTAGATGGTGTTTTGCCGCGGCGTTGCAGGCGTATGGCGCGTCACGGGGTTGTTTTGTTCAGTCGCCGTTGGCCGATGATACCCTCTGTGGCCCTAGCAGGTTTTGATGTTGTCCTCCGATGATACCGTTGTGCCCCTAGCAAGTCTTGATGTCGACCTCCGATGATACCGTTGTGCCCCTAGCAGGTCTTGATGTCGACCTCCGATGATACCATCTATGCCCCATGCCCCAGCAGGTTTCGACGTCGACCGCCGATGATGGAAAAGGCAGGAATTTAATGCGCGCGAAGCCGTCTCAGCGATCGAGACTGCGGTTGAGATGGCTGCCGGAAGAAAGGGTTGTGGAGCCACGCGCGAACTCAGCGACAGCCGTGTTCAAAGTACGTCACTCGAGCGTTCAGTTGCGTCTCGAAGGATTCATATACCTGCAGCCTCCCTCTCCCTCCACACGTGGCAGTGACCCCACGTCGAAAACCGCCGTGTCTGTCGTGCTGTAGCTAGTCTTTGTCGCTGGTGGCACAGCAGATAGGCATGGGCTGATGGCGGCCGGATAATGGCTGATTCCAATACTCACGCTCAACACGCAGATATACCGACGACTAGCAACGCGAATCAGAAGGATCCGAAGCAACGCTGCGCCAATTGTGACGCCGGATGCTCCAAGGCCGGCCTCCGATGGGTTGAGACGGCGTCCTGCTATCTCTCTCTACAGCACCCGGCGGGGGTCTCGACTTGACGTAGTGTAACTCTGCGGGAGGTGCTTCGAATCCTTCGGCGCTGCTGCCAATGGGCGTCGCGGCCTTCTGCCTCCGGCGCGCGACATGTACACGCTTTCGAGCCGCGATAAGACGAGCAGAGGGGGAGATGGGGCTTAGGTCAGCTACGAGTCCGGCTAAGCTGGGCCGTGATGTCGTGAGACACATCGGCTGGAGGGGAGTTGGCCTGCCGCTCCCGTTCAACACCAAGGTTAGGCGCCTCAGTGCTGCAGTTGAAGCGCTGCTAGCCAACCAACCAGGCAACGAGGGGGAGGGGGGGTTTGGCCCTCGGGTAAACCGATAGATGGAAAAAAAGGACCGACATGAAAAGTGTTGGGGGAACGGGCAAAGGGGGGTTTTACTGTCCAGAGTTGGCATTGGGACATGTTTGCGAGAGGGTTCCCGGTGCAGAAGCAAGATGCCTTGGGGATGCTGGTTCTGAGTATCTATCTATCCAAGTCGGAGCCAGAGGAAGTAGGGACGCCACAGGGCCGAGCGCGGTATAAGGGAGGGCTGACGGCAGTGTTAGACTCGCGGCAGTGCCACGAACTGTACCGGACCTAAAGGTGATCAGCGGCCGGCTGCCCCCGCGGATCGTTCCCCCCTCTGGACGCCCGTGGACGGCAATCTAAGTTACTTGGCCGGCGTGTAGAGAGACCATCAGGCTAGTTTGGATGGGTGGAAGGGTGAGATCCGAGACGTGCAAGACGCACTGGAGAACAGCGAGTGTGCTGCCACTACACCAGTCATGGTTGCACACGCCCAAAGAGTCGAGGCCTCCCCCTGCTGCCACAGTGCATGGCCAACCCCTGCTGACCTCGTATCATGGGCCGTACCAAACCCCTGCGGCCTCACGCCATCCGGTACAGAGGGCCACCGGGGCGGACACGGAGGGGGAGGGGTGGCAGGCCATGATCCCATCACCCTAGGCATGCATGAGAGTCGGTATGCGGCAGGCGGATTCCCTTGTTGGCTTCGTTTTTTTGGGGGCTGGACGAAGGTCCTACTGTGTGTTGGTCCCCCCCCAGGCGCGGCCAAGAAGGCATCGACACGCAGCAATAAATTGCGTCTGGGAGAAGGAAAGCCCCCTTTGCAACCGTTCTGCTGGGACCGGTTGCTATTTGATAGCTTGCTTACTTGAAGCATTGAGCCTTGAACGGGATTATTATTGTTTGTACCTTGACAATAGTTACCTACATACAAGCGGCCAGCCCTATATGCCCCTATGGAGAACCTGTCCATGTCCATCCCGAGCACAACCACAATGCCGGCACAACCACCAACTGGGTCTCTGCCCCGAAGCCATTCGACGTCGACGCTGGGGCGGCGCCAGGCCTGTGACCGGTGCTCCGAGCAGAAAGTCCGATGCATCCGCAGCGCTCCGGCCTCGTCGACCAACGACGACGCTGTCGCTGGCGACGGAGAGGCGGTGGGCTTGGCACGATGCTTGCGGTGTAGGAAAGCTCGGGCCGCGTGTGTGTATAGCTGTAAGGCTTCTTTTTTTTACTTTCCGATGGAATGCCCTGGTGAAGTTGAAGAGTGGGCTAACACGGGGATGGTTCCTTTCGCGTCCATCTAGTCTACCAGAGAACCGGGAGACCGTCGAAGCGGTCCTCGTCAGACCTCCAGTGGGAAACGCACAGCAAGCGGCCCACGCGCACGTCGACGCCGGTGCCGCTCGAAAAGGGCTCGGCCGCGTCGTCGACCATCGAGGTGCTGGCCACGGCCATGGCCATGCACCACGCCGAGCCCGAGTCGAGAGCGACGCCCGTCGACATTGAGCTGGACGGAGTAGCAGCAGCAGGGCTGGATCGCGACCAGGACCAGCAGATGATGATGATGCAGTCGTTGGAGCTGCCAGAGACCAAGTACGACATCAGCAGTAACAGTAACAGTAACAGTAACAGTAACAGTAACACCAACAACTCCTCCACGTACGAGCAGTGCATGGCCGAGTTTGGCCTCAACAGCCTCGAGATCTGGACCGGCATCCCCTCGCTGTCCACCGGGTCCATCTCCCCGCAGGTGGAGCTGGAGCTCGGACAGCTCAACTATCCCATTGCCGGCGTGTCGGGCACCTGCATCATGGCGTCGGACCCTCCAGAGTACGACGACGGCAGCAGTCGTCTCGTCCACAGGGCTGAGTATGAAACGGTAGCCAGCAGCTTCACTAACACGGCCGCCAACACCACCAATACCACCTCAAACAACACCACCAACACCTCAAACAGCAACACCACCTCCTCAACCGAGGCCTACATCGAACAACTCGCCGACCTCAACCTCGCCATCTTCCGCTCCACCCGCTCCCTCTGCCAGTGCACCGGCGCAACCCTGACACCCGCCACGAGCTCCTCGGGCGCCAACACGCCCACGCTCACCCCCGTGTCCCTGGCCTGGCCCTTCTCGGGCGAGATCTTCGAGGCCACCAGCTCGCTGATCAAGCTGATCGACAACTTCACCCACCAGCAGCACCAGGCCGCTTCCGCTGCCTCCACAACTGCCGACGCCGATGCAACGCTGCTGTCCCACGCCAACAGTCACAGCGACCCCATGGTCCTCGACTTTGACACCTGTCTCAGTCTGGACCCGTCCTCCGCCGCCGCCGACCAGGACGCAAACGCCGTCTTCGCCGCTGCCGCGTCCGCGTCCGCGTCCGCGTCCGCCTCGGCCTGCGCCGCGCCCGCCGCCGTAAAGTCCGCCGCCGCCGCCAGCAGCAGCAGCCAAATGCCCGATCCCGGCGTGGCCCTGCTGATCCTGGCCGCGCACCAGCGGCTCCTCAGCGCCTTTGAGAACATGTGCGGCTCCATCCACCGCTACCTGCAGCAGGGGGAGGCCGCTGTGCAGCAGGACGGACAGCAGCACCAGCAGCCCTATGGGGGCCAACAGCAGAACCCCGTCTTCATGCCCTTGCACTCGCACTCGCACTCCATGTCGCTCTCGTCGGCCGACGCCTTTGGCGGCCCGGCCCAGACCTTTGCGCCCTCGTCCACGGCCCAGTTTGTCGTCGTCGTCGAGCTCATCACCTACTACCTCAACCGTCTGGACCGCGCCCTGGGGCCCGCCGTGAGCGGGGAAGCGGAACAGGGCCCGGACAGCCAGGCCCAGTCGCAGTTCCAGTCCCAGTCGCAGTTCCAGCCCCAGTCGCACGCGCTGCTGGTCCAGCCGCTCGACGTCTTCGACCTGTCCTCCGGCTCGTCGGACCAATCGTCGCCCGACTTCTGCACCCTCGGCCTGGCTGAAACGTATTCCACCTCCAGCCACACCCAGAGCAGCAAAGCCAGCGACGAGGGCGGCAGCAGCAGTTCCAGGGCCCTGATGAAGGTGGGACACGAGATGCAGGACCGCTACGAGAAGCTGCGCGAGCACATCAGGGTTATCAAGCGGGTGATCCGGGCATCCAACGATAGTTGAACGGGGCGGGACCATTTCCTTATATACGTTACGCGTGTTTGATTAGATAAACAAGACGGAAGAGAGACTGGCCCATTTCTAGTTAGAGACAATACGACCAACGCTTTGCTATGAAGCCCGAATTCATCCACCCACTGCAAAGTAGCCTGATTGCACCGGAGTAGATGTTTGGTGACCCGAGTAGAGGTTTAGCACACCGAGTCTCAAGTACATCGATCCGACGTACCGAAAGTCCCCGCAAAGGCCGCTTGCAACCTTTTACACGTCTTCTATTTCCAAACCAACCTAGAGCAATATTTGCATTACTGGTGTTTTGAGGCTCACACTATCTACCTAGATACGCATCCCAACTTCCCAAACGTCACCACCTAAATTATTTGAAAACTACCGCCAACTTCTTCCCCGAGACAGATCCAGACTCCAACTGCCCCATTCCCTTCAAGATGCTCTCGAAATCATTACCCACAATTTCCGTCGGGTGCGCTCTAATTCTGCCCTCATCGAGCAGCGTCTGAATAGCGGCAAAGCACCTCACCGTCATATCATGCTTCGCCGGGTTCGCAGCTCGCCAGTACTCACCCGGAAGTTCTACTTCATGCCCAAACGCTTCTAGTGCCAAGATGAAATCCACCGTGACGTCGTCTCGGGTCTTCCACTCGTCCTCAACGTCCTCGAGGAGGACCAAATGTCCCCCCGATGGCCCGATGGCCGCTTCGCAGCACGCGATCGAGGCCTCGTCAGTGATACACGCCAGCGCATGGCGGAGCTCGCCGCGCGTGTGCTCTTTGATATCCTCCGCAGCGCTGGCAGTCTTGTAGTCGAAAACTGCGCTAGCTCCGTAGGATTTGGCTAGTTCAAAGTTGCGCGGCGAGCAAACCCCGATGGGATCACATCCGATACTTTTTGATATTGCACATTTAGCCACTTCACGACGACGTCTACAATGAGCTGTAACTCACAGCTTGAGCAGTTGGATCGCCATGGTTCCAGACGCCGTGCTCGCACCGTAGACCAGCACGGGAACTCCAGCGCCGAAAGATACAGAGGAGCCGGTACCTGCTACACGGAATTCAAAGCCCAGAGAATGCAACGCCAGACACCCCGTCGTCAGGCCAGTGCCGAGCGCCGCAGCTTGAGCCAGCGGCAGACCCTCGGGTACTTTCAGCACCAGGTCTGCCGGCGCCCTCACAAACTCGGCAAAGCAGCCGCTGGCGAGATCGGCCGGGTTGTTGCCATGCACGCCTCCGCAGACGATGTCACCCACGCGCAGATCGGGGCGGACCTGGGCGGCATGGACCTCGATGCCGACGACCTGGCCTGCATAGTCTATGCCGACGGTTGTGCCGGGGACGGGAAACGCAGGGCCCATCTTGAAGTCGGTCGGGTTGAGGGCCACGGCCATGGTCCTGACGAGAACCTTCCCCGACGTGAGAGCCGGGACAGTGGCATTCTGCACGAGGATGGGCTCTCCGTCGGCGTCTTGGACAATGGCCCGCTGGCGGTCTGGAACGTCCGGCGGTAAGAACGCAGACATGGTGGGTTTTTTTTTGTAGTGGGACGGGAGACTTTGCGGTTGGAATTGCAACACAAGGAGAACAAGTTGGCCGAGTTGAGAGGCCTAAGCACTAATGCGCGGGAATGTTTCAAGAAATGCTCGGGGTCGGTGACATGATTACAGGACAAGTATACGACGGAGGCGGATCCGGAGAGTCGGACCCGAGTGGAACGAGACAGAGGGACGCGGCGGTTGAGTAATCGGTGAAGAGAGGCAAATACACATAACTAGATGATGGAGTCATAGACCCAAAACTCCTCTTGAAGAGACTATTCCTCCGTCCCGTCTCGTCTCTTCTGAGCATGCGAGTTGCGAATGCGATGTCTCGTTGCGTGTCCCTGTCCTCGCGAGTGCGATCTACAGACTAGGCCTACAGACTACGTGCGAATGCGATTGTTTAGCGAGTGCGATGTGATCCATGTGATTCATGCGAGTGACGTGCATGCAAAAGCGGGGTCGCCTACTATGTTCTGACTTGTGCGTCTCTAGGGTAGCACTACCGGGTATAATTGTATTCTCACAACTCACACTCACTCACTCACACTAACTTCCCATCTCCTCCGCCATTCACACCGGCAACTCGGACACACGCTGCTCCAATGCCGAGACACGTCACCGTCACGCCACGTCCCGCGTCTGGCAAGGTCCCGGATCACTGGGTCGGGAACCCTCCAACGCGTTTCAGAAACCCGTGGCCTTCGTTCCGCGCCGAGCACTCGCTGGCCAGTATGTGGCGAGTGCGGTTTAGCAGCGAGCGGAACTTTGTGCCTGTGCCGGAAGACCCCAGCGAGCTCGTCAGCGTCCAGAAACCTGACTGGGGTATAGGCAAGCCCTGTGCCAAGGCTACCTGGATCGGACACGCCAGCTTCTTCCTCGAGACGACGCCCGACCAAGACCCGAAACGCGGCGTCAGGATACTTCTCGATCCCGTCTTCTGCGAGCGCATGGGTCCAACAAGCTTCCTCGGGCCCAAACGCTTCCTCAACCCCCCCTGCTCCCTGGAAGACGTGCCCGAAGTGGATGTCATCTGCATAAGCCACAACCACTACGACCACCTGGACCTAGACACGGTCAAGTCACTCTACTTCGACAAGCGGCGCACGACGCCCCTGCAGTTTGTGTCCGGATTGGGCACCAAGAAGTGGTTCCTCAGCTGCGGCATCCAGGAAGAGCACGTCGTTGAGATGGACTGGTGGGACGAGCTCGACGTCGTCGTCAAGGGTGTCGGATCCTTGAAGCTGGTGTGCACACCCAGCCAGCATGGGAGCCGACGAGGCGCATTGGACGATTGTCACATGCTGTGGTGCTCCTTTGTCATCGAGGAGGTTGGCTCATCGCCCAGTCGGAGAGTTTTCTTCGCTGGGGACACGGGCTACCGTTCTGTTTCGGAGGAAGATGTGGCTAGCGGCAGGGATCTGGATGAGCTTCTGCGATGTCCTGCGTTTGCAGAGATTGGCGAAAAGTACGGGCCCTTTGACCTGGCTATGCTGCCTATTGGCTGTTACACTCCGCGGTCTTTCATGTCCAGCGTTCACTGCTCGCCCGAGGATTCCGTCGAGATTCACAAGGATATCAAGAGCAAGAGGAGCTTGGGGATGCATTACGGCACTGTGAGAGGAGGTCTTAGTGCGCAGTACGAGGATGTGAGGGAGCCTCCTAAAAAGTGGAAGGAGGCCTGTGAGAAGAGTGGACTTAGATGGGGTGATGAGATTTTCTTGTGCGGCATTGGCGAGACGGTTCTGATCGAGTAGAAATAGTGATATCACATGAGCGTTTACAGATCTTCATAATTAAAGCTTGGTCCAAGGAAGAATGGCCCCTGTCAGTGACCTAGATTCCCCATGCCATGGATATTCCCTAGTGCATACAACACGGGAAGAGGAGCTTCATCCCTGCCTATGCGTGGAACTATTCCTGCATCCCCAGGCTTGGCAAGGCGTGTGGGGAATGCATCGTCTAGGGTTATGCTGTCACATCGCGCCATCGTCTCGACGAGCAGAATCCAGTCTATGACAAGATGGTGGCTTGGCAAATAATTCTGTGTATTTGAACTTAGGGCTCTAAACCTACGTATTAGCCCACTGTCTACTATTGCGTCTCTGTGGAGGACTTGCTGCCGGGCTAATCCCTTGAGGATTCCAAAACACCTCCGTTGGATCCAGATCTCCTTTAATCTTCCTCAACCGCTCCAGATTCCCGCCGTAGTACAGTTCCTGCGCCTTCTCTGAATCCAGCTCGGTATCGATGTAGTTGGCGTACATTCCCCAATCCCCGTCCGCCATCGTCTTCGTAATGCTCTCCCTGAACCCATTGACCTGGGAGAACCTCTCGTCCGAGTCCTTTGTAAAGATGTTGTCCGTGAACTGGAGCACAAACAGCTTGTCGCGATGGAAGTACGACGTCTCGGAGGGCGGGATGTCTGGGATGACCGAGTTTTCGCCGCCGCTGAATTCGAGCATCAGAACCCACGAATGACGGCCCATGGGATCGTTGCTGTTGGCGAATAGAGATGACATGAGAGACTCGATTTGTTGCTTTGTAAGCGCAGGTGCAAGGAGGCTGCTGGCGTAGAAAGTACGGTGCTGTGGATTGTTAGACTGTGTCCCACTCGAAAGACCGGATATCTTACCTCGTTCAAAGTGGTTGCTTGGTTTAGTGGAGTACCGTAGCCGAACTGCTCGAGCGACTTGATCCAGGTTACTCTGTGCGATGATTCAATTCGACCATCTGTATCATCTAGAAAAGGTTTGAGTGCGGCATTGAGACGCTTTTGATCCCCGTAATAGACGCCGTGGATGGTTTGTCCAGTGGGTGCCAGGTACGCCAAGAGGTTCAACTCCTTGGGCGCATTCACCATCAGGTCCTGCAGTGCCTTGAACCCCGCCACTGCCTCCTCCTCGGTCCAGCGGAAGTTGAGACTGAACGAAGTGATTTCCTCAGGAACTTCAAAAGTATCAAACTCCAATTCCGCGACGATGCCGAAGGATGAACCAGCTCCACGCAGCGCCCAGAACAGATCTTCGTTTTCAGTCGACGAACAAGAAGCAATGGTGCCGTTTGCGAGAACGACCTTTGCGCCGACTAGCCAGTCCAAGGTGAGGCCGTATGTTCGCGAAGCCATCCCGAGGCCGCCGTGCAGGACGTGACCGGTAATGCCGACACTTTGTTTTTCGTCAGTATTAGCCGTGTTCGTCGAGGGAGCCACTTACCTAGGGCATTCCCCATGCGCGATACCTCTTTGTCCTTGGTTGAAAAGCTCCAAGGCGACATGACCTACTCTGGCACCGGCCTGGATCGTTGCAATTCCATTTTCGCCTAGCTTGACCTCGTTCATGCGGTCTAGAGCAATCACCAAATGCCCATCCTCTCCGCCGAGCCCATACGAGCCGAAGCTGTGTCCACCACCTTTGGCGCTGACCCGCACGTTGTTCTGAACGCCGCACAAGACAGACGCTTGGATTTGGTCGACGTCCTTCGGGATAGCGACTGCGGCAGGCGTATAAGGGAGTCGCAAGTTGTACGTCGAGATTTCTTCTGCCCAGTCTGCCGAGTCTGGGCCCAGGAATGACACTTGGGCATCGGTCAGACAAATGGTCAACGGGTCTTTCTCCTTGAACCCGGTCTTGATGTATTCGTAGGATACCGGCACCGTGTTGAACTGGAAGATGGACAAAATCGTAATGAGACAAAGAACGAGGCACACTATCCACCGGAGAGGAGGAGTGTTGGCCATGTTGCCGACGATGTGGTGTCTAGCGCTGTGGACGTGGAAGTGTTTTACTTTGTAAGCGTAACGGAGAAGAAAGAGTGGGAAAGAAGAGCCCGCGATCAGTTATATGCAGTGCAGGTAGCTCCCTTCGTGTGGCAATCAGTCGGCAGACGTGCCAAGGATTTCATTACATTCCCGCCAGCCTTAATCACCACCGTAGTGAGACAGCATTCCAAAATGTGATCTCCCGGTTCTAGACCTGTCTGTCAGGGATGATCTTGAGAGGTTGGTAGAGCATTCTTAATATGATCTGAGTCAGAACGAATCGCCTAGCCAATTATCATCGAGCACGGACGGAGTCTTGTCAAGGGAGACTCATCCCTACCTATGCAGGGATAAATTGGGCGTCGACTAGTGAACACTAGTATGGGAACTGAGACATAAGCTTCCTCCCTTGACAAAGCTGAAATGGAACTGATTGAGAGTAATAGAGCGTAAATGCAGGTCGAGAAATTATATCCACTACCTTGCTTGCATGGCGTATAGATCTCAACTCATAGATGTATTGACATGACACATGGCCTGATAAGCTCTCCAGCCTGTTCACGAGTCTGAGTTCGAGTTTTGAGCGCCCAAGAGGATGAGCCTATCTCAAGTCTCAGTTGGAAGGGTTGTCATCTGCACAATACCATCGCCGTTGGCCCACGGAATCTGAGATCAGGGCTTGTGTCTAATCTTTCTTCGATCGGAGCCCTGTGGCCACCATTCCTCCTATCTTGGACGTAAAAAGGCAGGCGACGCCATGATCACTTTCTCAAGACCCTGATTATTGCAGTCACGATTCACTCCTTTGCGTGCTGTACCACCGAAGTCATCCCCCATTACCATCAATACTCGTAACAGATATCATGAGACGATTCCACGGACAACATTTCCTATACGGTGCCGCCTGCATCCCTCTTTCCAAGGCCGCATTTTCAGTCACGGCAGGAACCGATGCATCCGACTTGTTCCGGCTCAGCTTCGGCGCTGCTGGACTGGGCAGTTCCGACACGCCCGTTTGTCTTGGTGAGAGCAGCACAGGAAGCTTCACCGACGGGCCTTTCGAAATTGGAGACGGCGTGATTCTGACAACTGGAAACGCCGTGGGGGCTCTGCCAGGCGGGGATGTCGACGTCGACGCTGGGAGGTCCGGTTCTCAGTACTGTACAGGAGAGACGATATATGACGAAGTTGTCTTCACTGCCTCCTTTAATGCGCCAGAAGAGGTCGAGTCGCTGTCGTTCAAGTACATCTTCGCAACAGCCGAGATGACGTGAGAGATGCACTAGTCCCGATACAAGAAGCAGGTGCTGACAGACTTTAGGCCTTCATTGGCACCGAAAAGGCGGCGAGATTCAAACGAGGGATCACTGATGAAACGGGGTGCACCTCCCAGAATGCTGGAACCAGACCAGATGTTGATTTACCTCGACGGGGAAACCCTCGTGTCTCGAGATGCGACAAGCAGTGACCTGACTGAAGACTCGGGTTCTTCTGGCATGTCGTACGACCGTTCGACGGGATTGTTAACTCTCGAAGTCCCAATGACGACCGGGGATCATGAAATGATGTTTGTCGTCTGTGATTACGAGTATAGCGACCGGGATTCTGCTCTGCTGTTCAATCTGAAAAAGAACCGTCGAATGACCACGACGACCACTACTACAAGCATGACGACTTCTAGCGAAACGACATCGGAAACAACAACGGCAACGACAACGACTAGCGACACAACTTCAGAAACCACCACAAGCACCACTACCACGACGGAGTCTACGACTAGTTCCACGACAGACTCATCAACAGAATCTACGACAGATTCCACAACAGATTTCTTAACAACAACCTCCATTGCGATGACTCCAGGAAACACTACAAGCTCAACCTCGCACACGGAAAGCACGACAAGTCTGAGCGATAGCACTACGAAAAGCACAACAATACCAAGCGAGATTACCACCTTAAGCAGCACGACAATTACCAGAGAGACGACTTCCGGTAGCACGACGGGTACGAGCGAGACAACTTCTACAGCGACGGAAAGTAGCTTGGGCATTGTGACTCCCACAGCCAATTTGGGAGCTGATCCCGCCACGACAGCCACTGAGAGCAGCACGGCGGAAGCTTCTGAATCCGCCACCGCTGAGTTTACGGTAAGATCTAGGATTATACCCACATCGCTTAGTTTTACTAAACGGAGCGCAGAGTACACCCGTGTCTGAATCTTCTGAACCGAGCACACTTCAGTCCGCAGACACGACGCCAAGCTCCAACAGTTCGGCTACGACCCCGGACTCTATTCTCGCCACAAGTTCCGCGACCGACCCAACGACCAACCTGCCCGCAATTAACGGATACATTTTCATCGGATGCCTGGGCTCCAGTGCAGGATATCCAACCTTTAACGAGGTTGGTAGAAGCGACGACATGACACCTGCCCTTTGTGTGTCTTTGTCTCAGGGGAAAACGTATGCTGGCATCGTCGACAAGTAAGGGTTTCTCATTCTCGCTTTCGTTTTGGTTTTCTAACTTGAATACTCTCACAGTACTTGCTATGCTGGAGAATCTCTCGCAGATACCGGCCTTGTAGCTTCGGGGAGTTGCGATATTCCCTGTCCTGGTGATCCAACGCTCTTCTGCGGCGGCAGACTAGGGTCCAATCTTAACCCAAGAGCGGTCCTCGAATTCATGCTTCATCGACGCGGAGCTCCCGTTGACGTTTTGCTTACCTTGTTCAAAAGAGCTGCGGTTTTATCCCCATCACCGATTGCAACTCCTACCGCAGACGTTTCTGCGACAGAGCCTATAATAGGGCGAACTCTCGACCCTACCGTTACTCCGACAAATGGCCTCATTCTTTCGGACACACCTGGAGCAGATGGTGCTACTGTTACCATCACACCAAGCGCGGGTGAAGTCATCGTCACAGTTGCTCCTGGGCTGAACAACCCTGACAACATTGTTACGTCCGTTGTATCAGTAGTAAAGTACAAAACAATTGACGCCACAAACCCTCACTCCCTGGTTCTTGTCGAATATTGTACCACGATGGAGTATTTTCACTGCCTGGTGTGCAAAGAAACCGCTCTACCAACGATCGAAATGACTATTATACACGCGTCTTGTAGCGCATGCGGTATCCACAGAGAAGACAGCGTCACGCTCACGGTGCCTGTCGCTGCTTTGGCAAGCCCAACACCTGTGCATGAGGAGACCGCGGAAGGCCTGGAGCCAATGGGAGAGAATCCAGGGCTATCTCGCACAAAGGCCGATGGCACATACGAAAGACCAACTGGAACATCGAAGCCCAGTGAGAAGTCCAAGTTTCCTGGAGAACTGCCGGACGGTTCCCTTTCTCAGCCAGAGTCAGATGGCTCCGCAGCCGGGGAGCCGCAAGGTACCCTCCCCACATCGTCGTCTCCACATTCTGATAGCGGAATGCTCGGGTCTTCACTTCCAGGACCATCCGTTTCAGCTGATGATGGAGGGCACTCTGACGATTCTTTGCCAGACTCTTCTGCCACAGATGGTGATGGTGAGGAGTCTAACAGTTCCCTGCCAGGTTCATCGTCGAATCCCGTTGATGAAAAGTCCGACAGACCCCGTCCAACGGCATCGGCCGTCGGAGATGAAGAAACAAATGTTCATCTTCCAGGATCGGTACCGACGAGGCCCGTTGGTGGAGAACCTGACGACTCTCTCCTCGCATCATCGACGGCGGAGGACTTTCATCCGGAGGTGCCATTGACGAGCCCTGCTGGCGAAGGATCCAACAGCTCACCTCCGGTGTCATCGTGGACGGGTCTTGCAACCGATGCACTCGGCAATTCGGTTTTGACATCGACGTTGACAGGGCTTCCGGCTTCGAATACAGGCCCACTTGTGGTTGTGAGTGGGAGCGGGAAACCAGAAACTGTTGGTTTCCAACGTCTTGTGGTGGCAATGTTGACTACACTGCTGGTATTTTATTGACACCTCTGCGGGGCTTTTGCCATGTTCAAACCCATTGTCTTAATAGCCTTTTTTTCTACGTTAGTGTTGTAATGGAAAATAATGTTTATTTTGTAACCACCAAATATCGTCTGAAGATCCATTGATTGAGATTAACGAGTTGGGGCTGGAAACACTTGGGTGCAGGCCGGCATGCATCGCCGGGCAGTTTAAGAAGCTATCGCTATCCGATGTATTAAGATACTGTCACTTCGCTTTTCACTGGGGAAATAACCACGGCAAAGATGTAACGTTCGAATGAGGCCGCACCGACAAGTGGGGTGGCTCGGTTGAGAACCGCGCTCGCTTTGGTGCTCGAAGTAATCATGGACTTGCGGGCACCGAGGAAACTGAAAAGCCAGAACTCGAATCAGTTACCAGCAGGACGGGTGAAAAGTCCTAGTAAATCTCGAGTATGAGCTGACCCAGACCCATTCGGACCTCAACTAGGACTCACGTAGTCCTGAAAAATGTTCGAGTTCAACAGCACAATTGGAAGATGGTTTCCTGGATAGCCATTGGTAATTATTAGGCTTTATACGTAGGCGTTTATTGAGACGATGATATTCTCCCAAGCATTTCTTAGTCAAAACAAACACAGTGATGGAAACAAGGTGGTTATCCGGCCGCCAAGCCCGAGTCGAATCCAAGCGATCTCCCAATTATCGACACTAGAGCAAACCAGTCTAATATTCCACGCTCTCTAGAACCTGTGCGTCACTCTCCTGCCATGGAAACGTCTGTTCAACAGCTCGGATCAACTTCTCGTGCTGAGGGGATCGCGGCTTGATCTGAGCCTTGAAGGGCGCTGGGTGGCTGACCACACCTGGCGTGAACTGGACCTTGGACTCGATTTCATGGCCATCTTCGATACCCTTGCTGATTTTGAAGACCGCCAACGACTGCACAATGTTGAGATACAATGCATTATCGGCCAGAATGCGTCCAGGGCAGATGCGACGTCCAAAGCCAAATACGAACATGTGCGGATCCGGCGCGGGCTTTTGCGTTTCGGTTTCTAAGAATCGCTCAGGCATAAAGGCCATGGGTTCGTCGTAGACTTCTGGATCATGGGTGAAATGCCTATGTGGAGTGTGTGGTTAGACCAGCCTCTCTTCTATCGCGCATTCGTGATTTCGAGATACTCACCAAACGTTCGCAAACAGCATAGACCCTTTCGGAATAAAGTACCCTTCACACTCATCATCCGCCGTACTCGTGTGGGGAAGTCCCATTGGAGCCACGGGATGCCACCGGAGGACCTCCTTCACTGTGGCTTCAACGTAGGGCAGATTGTGACGATCTGCCGAAGTGGGCAGTCGATCTTGGCCGACCACGCGATCAATCTCTTCTTGCGCCTTTTCTTGAACCTCTGGGAAGATGGTCATGGCTAAGAAGAAGCATGCGAGTGCTGACACAGTCTGATCAAGTTAGGTCATCTTCCTGTACTAAAATATTGTGTAGAGAGATGGGGACATACCGTGTCAGCTCCTGCGGTGTACAAAGACATGGCTGACCATTTGTTTGTGAACCTTTCTTCAGGAGTCGAGTCTCCCGCCTCCATTAGCCGAGAGAGAAACGAAGAATCATCCTTGCCCTTGGCAAGTTGGTCTTTGACAAATGCGTAAGGCTTCTCTGTGGTACGAGTGAGTTCGGCTTTCCATTGCTGGGCGATTTTCTTGAACCCTGTTCCAGGAATCCAATCGGGAAGGTATCTCACTAAAGCCGGTTAGAACATTCATCATCTTCTAATTACCTCAGACGTTAGTATAGAAACACTCACGGAATGGCATCATATCCACCATGAACGCGCCTGGGACACCAGCGCGTGCAAATTTGTCCATGGCATCACCAGCCATGTCGACAAGTAAGTCATTTTTGAACGGTTCCGCGGTGTAACCATACGCAATCTTCAATATGACGGCGCCAGTCTCCCTGAAGAGTTCGAGTGGGTTAGCAGTGGCACTGAGCAAATTATTCTGGAGCGGAGGAATCTCAACTGACTTTCTTATGTGATCAACCAAATCATCCGGGTTGTTCTGGACATGCAGGAGAAAATGGCCAACCTCAGCCTCCTGCAATTTATCATACTGTGCCGCCGCGGCCTTGGAGCCAATGATGCGGCTCATGTTCTTTCGGTAAGTTCGGAATCGGTCGTTGTATTGTGATAGTCCGAGAGAATTCTCCCAACCAATCCTACATATTCTGTCAGTCGATGGTCTGCCTAGCCAAGCTCGGTTTTGAGTCGTACATTTCACCTGCAAAGATCTGTCTGGGCCTCGATGAATGCTTCACCGACCGCTTCTCCAACAGCTCAAAGGCAATCTTCGCATCGTTAATAATTACCAGGGTTTGCCCTATGACAGTTACGGAGCTGATCGGGCCTATTCACGCGAGCAATGCCATGCTTTAGTAAATATCTATGCATACATGACGACAGCTCAACAGGAACGAACCATAGAGTTTCTTATGCTTCAACCAATGGTGTGCTTCAAGAACGCCCGGCTTGGGCAAGTCATTCAGGTTTCCAACAATGGGAAGGCCTTTGGGGCCTGGCGGCCGAGGCGGTTGGTTGGCATGCTTGGACGCGCTCAAGACGCTCTGGACGAATATGACAGCGAGGCCAATCCCCAGGCCAACAATGATGGAAAAGAGGCCACTCATGGTCGCATTCGACAGAAAAAATGCAGGTGAAATCTGAGGAACGAGCAGCACAGATCGTATAGCGAAACGGGTCTGTGGATATTAACATGATAAACCCCCATGTTTCCACCGGGCACCCCACGTCTCCCTTTGCCCCTGCTACAGCTAACGAATCGAGGATGGGGAATTGTCAACGGCTTGGCGAGCCATTTCCTTGTTGGCACATCGGTAGCACATGCACGGCTCAGGAGAAGTTCGTGGCGGAATCCCAGGATGCAGGACGGATGCAACACAATGGTTCCGCAAATCCGCGAATCTGATCCTTTGGTTGCGTGGTTGTGCTTCCTTTTTGTGAGACGTCGCAATGGGGAGGGTCCTTCATTTTCCAATTGCTTTTTGTGATATCTTTTGGGGAGGTGGCTGGCTCACCTGCGTCCCGACTAAGACGAGTGCGTAATCTTGTCTCCGCAATGGCTGCGACCGTGATCCATAAACCCCGCAACTCCAGACTACGAGGCATTCCCTGGATAGGTTGTTGTTTGCTTGGATCGGACCGTTGTGATCCTGCTGGCTGGGGAAGACAATGTGATTGGAGTACCTGAGTTCCTCAGCCATCGCGACTGCATGCTCTCGAGACAGACGTTGATTTACTCTGGCACTTGTGCATAATCATTCCAGCGCCATTGGCTCCCATGAGGGAAATTCAGAGCGTCACCCTCCGACACCGGTGTCGACTCTTTTTTTCTTTTGCCTTAGGGCACCTCTTCAGGAGGGAATATCTTCATGCTTGCTTTTGAATTCATGCCTTGTCCAGAAAAGATGAGCCAGCGTGGAGGCGAAGGATTCTTGGGGTGCCAAACTGGATGCAGCCTGCAGTAGCCGGTCCACTAACGCGGCGGCCTTGCTGAGCGCCAGGGGTATCCGTGAAAGATCTCCCATCTTCATGATCCACTGTGCCTTCGACCTGCATGAAGAGACTATCGTGGCTAGACGGGCAGACTTCTGTAACGGCATCCATGTCACTATGGCATGATTCGTCTTCGCCCAACCATTTCACATTCACATGTCGACTCTTGGAGTTTGTGACAGGTCTCAAGAGCTAGAGTCCCACGTACGAGGTCCAGTCGTCTTCGATGTACGCCACACATGATGCCAGGTTCGACGTACAAGCACAAGTGATAATGCCGAAACGAGTAAGGCCAGTTTCGCGTGACTCCTTCGAACGAGCATTATGATATATGACATGTCCCACAGGGTTCAGGAGGAGTCCTTCCGGCCTCCGAGTCTGTCGTTACATCCCAAACGGGGGATTGTGACGACCCAAAATGCTTTTGCGAACAAACTCACAAATCCAAGAATCCTGAAGTGCCACTCCTCGCTTTCCCTGGTGACCTGTTAACTTCCTTGCGGAGCCATTGACTGCCCTTGAGGACCCAGCGATCTACAGTTGCTCCGCCGGTAACGGCAGGTCTTCCCCTGGCATGCTTCTTTAGATCTGGATCTGGCTGCATGCGCTATATTTCCGAGTCTCGCCCCGGTTCCTGGAAACCTTTGATGTCGGTATCTATAACTGTTCCTTGCATCGCAGCTGCAAAGCACCGAGACCCTGTCTTATACCGTGCAACATCGAATCATGAGGTTTCAAGCTGTTTTTTGCGCTTCTGCGCTGCTCTTGCAGGGCTCAACAGCTCAAGGCGATCTTATGTCTTCGCTCCCTGACTGCTCTGTGAGTTATCTTTGCACAGAGCCGGAAAGCCCTTCATTCTGTCCAACAAGCTGACATTTTCCGTCTCCAGATCCAATGCTTCGAACAAAGCATCAAGATTTCGTCTTGTTCGCCTACGAATATTACCTGCCTTTGCGTCGATCAAGAATTCATGGCCGCGACACAGGGCTGCCAAGCTAAAAGTTGCACCGTCAAAGAAATTCTCAGTACGTTGACGACTATTTACCATTCCGGTGCCTGATCGATGGGAAGAAATATCTTTGTGGTCTGACTCAGGTTTAGCATCTACCAACGCGACCCTCGCAGCATGCGGCGTACCTCCGGGCGATCAATCAGCCACCGTCATCGGCATCCCAGCAGCTTTCGGGTCGTTCGCGATTCTGTTGGTCCTCATACGCATCTTCGGTCGGCTTTGGGTTACAAAGATTGATCTAGACTGGGACGATTACTTGATCGTGCTGGCGGTGGTAAGCAGCCACAGTAATCCCCGAGTTTGTTCTGGTTCCGAAGTGTAGCTAATATCCCATCGTACAGGTTTTTGCCTCCGTCTTGAACTTTGTTTGCTTCCCTAGTCAGTTCTTTTCTACGTCGGTCAACTTGAAGAAACATCACTGACCTTGGAACTCAGTGGCTCGTTCGGGAATGGGCAAGGACCTTTGGACAATACCATTCCATGATATCAACAGGACTTTCAAGGTCAGCAAAATTGGGGACAATATGGAGCATGAACTAACGTGTTACCCAAGCTTCTTTACGTCGCCGAGATATTTTACATGTTCGCCGAGATGCTGGTCCAGATGTCGCTGCTGGCTTTCTACATCCGCGTCTTCCCAGCAGCCTCTCACGTCGTCAGGAGATGCTCCTGGGCCTTGATGGGTATCGTCATTTGCTTCGGCATCGCAAATACCTGCGCCATGATATTTCAATGCACACCAGTTCCGTACTTTTGGAACAGCTGGTCAGGCGAAACAACGGGGTCGTGCATCGACATTAACCTCTTCTCGTGGATCCGCGCTGCCATCGAAATTGGCATTGATGTGACGATTTTGTCGTTGCCACTCCCGACTGTCTTCAAGCTGCAGATGAACTGGAAAAAGAAGTTTCAGGTGCTTCTGATGTTTGCTTTGGGCTTTGTGTACGTTTGTCGTCTCCTCCCATCGTCCATCGTCTCAAAGATTACGTGGACACGGTCACTCCGCTTTTGAGGTCATGTTAACTGACCAGTATTCAGCATTACGATCATCAGCATTTTGCGACTGCAGTCTCTTATACAGTTCTCCAAGACGTCCAACCCTACCTGTAAGCATCAGATTGACACTGCGACCATAATAGCTCTAGCTAACCGGCCTATTCACAGTCGATAACTCGCCGGCGATTTATTGGAGCGTGCTGGAATGCAATATGTTTATCATTTGTGCATGCATGCCCGCCTTACGCTCGATCCTTTCGAAGGTTGCCCCCAGCATCTTTGGCTCGAGTGTCAAGAGGAGCTACCCCTCGACAGGAGGATACTACCGTCACGATGGCTCCAACAACTCGTCCAAAAAGCAGCCATCTTCTCACCAACTAAGCGACCTGAAGAATTCAGGGAAGATTATGAGGAGCGTGGATGTGGATGTGTCCCGTGAGCAGAGGTCGGCATCTGATGAGGAGCTTGTGTATCCGCCGCGACACTACTATATAGCGAATACTTAGCTAGGAGGGTCTCGAAAAATGGGACAGCTTCAACATCCTTATTTTCATTTTCATCCTTGCTGTCAGCTTTTGATTCCGCTTTCGTTCTCAACAATGTATACGACGTATAGTTTATCAGCGAAAATTCTGCATGTGTTTACAAATCCAAGTGTACGACCATCTGTGTGGGTTGCCTTTGTGATTACTCTTACCCTACAGCACTTGATGGCTACAACATCGAGGCTGCTTGACGTGACCGATATCTGCATTACTAATCCAACTAACACGGGCTGCCACCCAGAATCGGATCTCTTTAAAATAATCCCGTGCGAGGTTTCTCCAAGCTGAACGAACGGTCAGGCTTCTCGTCCCATTCCAACTCATTAATAATAAAATAATACTCGTTCTCATCGGTGAGCCCGTGCACTCTGGCTGCTTCCGGCCAGTCTGTGGTCCATTCACGAACAAGTCTTTTCTGCACACCCTCTTGCCCCAAGTTCAGTTCATCGTGCCGCGTTGGTCTGCTTGGTGCCCTCGCAATATTTTCTAGCTCAGATAAGGTGAGGCGAATATTCCAGAACCCGCCGCCATGACGTACTTACTTGCTCGTGCCTGGTGGCCGAAGGTCGATGTGGAGCCCGTGATACGACTACCAGCCGGGAATGGGTCGGCATTTGCTAAACTAAGCCGGAGCTACTCGGTTTTCTTACCAGTTGAAGCATGCTGGTCCGTCGGCGACCAATTGCCTCGTGGACTGCTCTTCAAGCCATCCTAGATTTCTAAGCATCAGAGACGAGAACTGCGGGCCCCGCGACTCCGTTCCGCGACTCCGCTGTCCACCAGCCAGTGACGCATGGACGGGCCGAAAAAGTCTTCGCAACGGCCGACGCTGCGGTGGAGTCTGGAGACGACCAGCAAACAACGCGTCGTCTGCCGGCAGGAAGAAGGCATGATTTCACGCGATTCTTGGTGGAGTGCGCGTTCGAGCGCCAGACCGCTTATAAATGGAATTTAGACTACCGCCACGGCATCTAGTTCCCGATTGTGAACGTGGTGTATATATATATCGTCCACGGCACTCCTGGCATTTGACCTCAATAGCATAATTTAACTTACACCCAACCATCCACTCAACACAGCCCGCATCAAACACCAAACATTCACAATGTCGACTTCCGAATCCAGACTATGGCAGCCCCTCAAGGTGGGCAACATGTCCCTCTCCCACCGCCTCGCCATGGCCCCTCTCACCCGCTACCGCAACGACGACAACCACGCTCCCCTTGATCTGATGACCCAGTACTACGCCGACCGCGCCTCCGTCCCCGGCACTCTCATCATCAGCGAGGCCACTGGAGTATCTCAGGCCGCCGAGGCCGACCCCAACCTGCCCGGTGTCTCTACCGAGGAAGAGGTTGCCGGCTGGAAGAACGTTTACCAGGCCGTCCACGCCAAGGGCAGCTACATGTTCCAGCAGCTCTGGGATCTTGGCCGAGCTGGCAACCCCGAATACGTCCGGAGCCGCGGCTTCAAGTACTCCTCCAGCTCCGACAAGCAGATGGAGGGCCGGCCGGTTCCCCCCGAGCCTCTGACCGAGGAGGAGATTCTGCAGAAGATTGCCGACTTCCGAAACGCCGCCAAGAACGTTGTCGCTGCCGGCGGCGATGGTGTCGAGGTCCACGGCGCCCACGGCTATCTCGTTGACCAGTTCACTCGCGATAGCATCAACAACCGCACCGACAAGTGGGGTGGCTCGGTTGAGAACCGCGCTCGCTTCCTGCTGGAGATTATCAAGGCTGTTGTCGAGGAGGTTGGCGCCGAGCGCACTGCTCTCCGCCTGAGCCCCTTCGCCACGTTCCAGGGCTCCTACTCTAGCGACACCTGGGAGCAAACCGGCTACATCATCCGCGAGCTCAAGAAGGCTGGATACAAGCTGGCCTACATTTCTCTCGTTGAGCCTCGCGGCAACCCCGTCAACCTTGGAATCGTCCCCAAGCAGCCTTCGGACAACGTCCAGCCCTTCGGCGACAAGGAGCAGAAGCTCGAGTTCATTCTCGAGGAGTGGGACAACCAGTCCCCCGTCTACGTTGCCGGCGGCTACATGCCCGACACCGCCGCAGAGGCGCTCGATGGAAAATACAGCAAGTGGAACGTCGGCATTGCCTTTGGACGCCACTTCATCTCCAACCCGGACCTGGTCTTCCGAGCCAAGAATGGCATTCCTTTCACTCCTTATAACCGGGAGACCTTCTACGTCAAGAAGAGCAACGTTGGATATAATGACTACCCTTTCAGCGACGAGTTTACCAAGTCGTCCATCGCGACTGCTGTCAAGGCTTAAAATGGGATAATTAGATTAGAGGCATAGCATAGGCGCATGGGTTGCATAGACTAGATATAGAATAATACAACTTTTGTGTTGACTACTCACACTATTTGCGTTTTGCGATGAGGTCTACTGTATTGCGTATCATATTTCTCAGCACCTGATTAGAACGCATGACCCCGTGTGCACAAGTTTCTGCCCGTACCTCGACGCAACTACTTATTTAGCTTGGCTGCTCGACTGGGGTCTCTCCAAAAAAGGCACGCTTCCTTCCGAATCTCATCCTTCTCAACCTTTGTCGCGCCAGGCTGCACAACGAGCTGTTGCGGCTCGTCTGCGCCCCCCGCATATTGAGGCCATTTTGGACTGCCAGGATATCTGTGGGTATTGGGATCTCCTGTAGCTACAAAACTCGACAGATAAGCGTGGTAAATGTGACTGATCTCAGGGTACTGGGTAGTTGGTTCGTTCCAAGTGTACTTTGTGTCAGACGTGTGCGGAATGCCTTGCCAAGCAGGGACGTTGTTTTTCGTATTGAATCGGAGTTTCCACGTGGGCACACCGGCAGTCGACGTTCTGAATGCCGTTTCTTGACCTGGGCAGATGTACGCGTAATCGCTCCATGCCGCTGCGAGGCGGTTGTACTGCGTGCTGTTTGGCGAGTTGGCAAAGGGTGATGTAGAATCAGTGACAGGATCGGGGTATAGTGACTCCACAAGCTCAATGTCGTCATCCGTCAGAGCTGGTGAGATGTTGTGCAAGTAGTCCAGGAATTCTTTATTCGTCTCCAGGTCTCCGGGCACGTAGAATTTGCCTTCGTCTGTGGTGGTGGACGATATCGTTGGGACGTGGAAGAATGTGCCATCATACCCTGACTGCGAGCCTGGCTTTTCGAAGAGTTCACCGCCGTGCACAGGCTGAAATGGCCAAGTCAAAGGTGGATCATAGTCGTTGTAAAGTTTGGTGCTGATGTTCCGGATTGCATCTACATCGGCGCTTCGTAGGCAGGCGAGAGTGGATTCGTTGCTGGCTTCATCATCACATCCAAGATACGCCGTGTACTCGTCAAACTGCGCTTTGTATAGCGGGTAGGTGGCATTCGGAAACGCTCTAGATGTGACGGAGCCGGATTGGTGGATAGCGCGTGCGAACAGCGGCTTATTGGTGTCCTTGCCGTAGTTGTGAAAATAGTGAATGCCCACGGAATGAGCGCCAGCAGAGCGCCCTCCAACGGTAACAGCTTTGGGATCGCCTCCAAAAGACTTGATGTATTTCTGCACGAATTGCAGAAGGTGATGCTGATCTCGGATACCGAGATTGAGCAGGCCCTCATCTTCGAACAAAGAAGACGGCAAGAAGCCCAACGAGTTGACGCGGTAGTGGAACGTCACAACCACAATCGGCTCCTTCGACGACGCAACAAAGGCAGCGCCATCGAAGCTCTTCCAGCTGCCGGCGTAAAAAGCCCCGCCGTGAATCCAAACCAGGACGGGTAGCTTCCGGCTCAACGGGACTCCTTGCGTTCGGTACACATTAAAGTTGAGACATGCCTCATCCTGGGTCTCGATGGGAATGCCAGAGGTCGCTTCCTGAATGCATGCTTTGCCGTATTCGTCTGCGGCTTTGACGCCCTTGAATGGAGACGGCCAGTCTATGGCACTGAACCGACCATCTCCGATGGGTTGAGATGAGTAGTCGATACCTAGCCACGCGTCGACAAGTTCTGGAAGATCGTGACCGCTATAGGTCGCATTGAGAACGGTTCCCAAGAATTTGCCATAGCCCTTCAGCTTAACTAGATGATCAGTGGTGCTAGTGGCTTGAGACAACGGGATTTGCCATGCAGCGAGGAGCGTGCTGAGTTGGTTTAGGGATTTCATTATGAATGCTGCAGTCCTGCCAATTGGCGTGGCAATTCCACTTCAATCCAATCCGACAACTATTTATTAAAAGTTGTGAATGGCTAAATTGTTGTTTTGAGTATACAGCGCGATGATCTTCCTATCACCATACCCCGCATAGATAAATGGTTCGAGCGGAATCCACTATTGTGCGATTATAATCGCCATTATTCCCCGTAATTCACTCACACTATACCTCGGCTACGTAGCTCGAACAGGGAAAAGTAGTCAGAAAAGGCAGGTTACATCTAAAGGCGAGTGGAGTCCCGGTACAGTCGGTCGAAGTTTAAAGACAGCTTAGGATTTTGCTGGAAGAAAATGGCCCAGGCTAGCATTTCGGAGCGTAGATCTGAGTGCCGTGTGGATATTGTACCTTACATGGGGGAATACTTGTTGTCACTGAGCTTTCCAATTTAGAAATAGCGTGCCTCGACTTTGCATAGGGTTGAGATATGGCTTGTGCTAGGGTGGGCTTGGCTCCCTCTCATCACCATCAATCATCAGCCTACTGAGAAAGCCCAGGCAGCCACGACACAGATTTCAAACTCACAATAACACCTGGGTGGCTTTCTGATTGTTGAATTTTTCAAAAAAGCAGGAGATGTCTTTTGAAGCTGACTCGTGATAGTAGCAACCGCGTCCCAGAGCCAACCGCAATAGACTCAGTAGATGAAAAGAAAGCCGATGAACGCATCTCAGTTGACTTTATCTGTCATGATCGGCTAGCTGTTGGTAACAGATCATCTAAGCTTGAAAGCGAAATCTTCGATTTTGGGGTTTTGCCGGCCGTAATCTCGATATTTTTCTGGTTGACCTGGCCGGAAGAGGCCTCTTCGTAGCCAATGTGAGAGCGTTTTAATTTGGCGAGAGCGTTGGTGTATATGCTACCGCTTCCTCACATCTAATATCGACCATACTGTGGCTGGGTAAATTCTGCTTAGCTTCTGGGCCTCAATACTGCTGTTGCCATTGCCATTTTGAGAATATGGCCCACGGATAGTGACGATCATTCGAAGAGCCACGACGCGACCATGCACTCCGCTTAGAGTAACAGGAAACGGGACAGGAAACGGGAAGCAATTTATTTAGTTAGGAGCCAGGCTCTGACGACCCAGCCTTCCAATCGTTGCTGGTTAATGAAGACGTCTAGACAAGCTAATTCTGCTTGCAAGAGAGCCTACTGTATGTCATGTCGGTAGACCAATGTACGTAGCTGCATGTGAAGCATAACCACGCCATTGAAGAGGGCAACTGCTATCTTTTGTTCATGCGTGAGCGAAATCTATCAAGCTACCTGCGTGTATGCTGGCAAAGTTCTGGTTCACAAGCAGACAAGTTGTATTGGCAAAGTAACACGCTGACTATACGCCACATTTAGCCCCAGGTTCGCTCATGCCAAGCTCTTCCAACGAGTCCGTTCCCTTCTTCTTTCTCTTGTGCGTCGCAAAGTACCAGATCAGAACTGTGATGACCGTCAAGGCTAGCGAGAGAACAATGAAGACCCAAATGTATTTAGACACAATATTGCCATCCTTTGGGGACCAGTCAAAAATCGTCATGCTGAACATGGACTGTATTGATAGTTAGCATTTGCTGTGATAGAATGGAGTAGTTGGCGTCGTCTAGTACCGCGACGGCTGATACAGGGAGATAAATCATTGTCAACAGAGCGATTGATCTCATCTGCGCGTTATCTTGCTTGGAGTCCAAGGCTATCGACGTGTTGGCTTTGGAGATTTTGGTGTTGACAGCCGCGTCGGTTCGGGCAATGTGATTCCATATCTTAGTGCTCGTCGTTAGTTCGTAGTCACCGTTTGGACGCCAACGGACACTCACAGTTTGCATCGTGATTGAAGTGTTGTCCAGAACCATGCCGCACTCATCAATCCTGTTGTCGTAGTCGTCAATGATCTCGAGCGTGCGGACCTTGATTTTGACTCCAATGTTCTGGAGTGCAGCTAGCTCCGGCTTGCTTAACATCGCGTCGCCACGTTTCGCCCTGCGGCCAGACATGAATGCGCGCATGTCTTCGCAAGACTGCACCATGTTCGCAAGCTGCCGTTTGACACGCTTGAATTCCTTAGCGAGATTCTGACTCTCATAGCAAAGCTCTAGATACTCGCGCATCTGCTCTTCACTCATGTGCAGAGTGCCCGCATGAGTGTTTGCAAGACGCGAGGTACCACTGGCTCTTAGTGTGAACCTATCGAGCGTAACCTCCAGCAGCTCTCCCAAACGTTTGCGCTCCAGTTCGGCCAGAATACCTGGCAGAAGCAAGGGATGAGTTAATGCCGCCTGCGTTGCGTTCGCTACGCGACGTTCAATTTGTCTTTTCTGCACGGGGTTGCACCCGAAGACAATGGCAAACGTGGTGCCGGTTTGGGGATTGTGCGTCAATGCCATGGCGACATCATCTGCCCAGTAGGACGACGTACGCCAAGTCATGACTGCACCATGACTCCATCAGTTTTGGTCGTGACTCAATCAAGATATGACCTACCTATGTTTGGCGTGGATGCGTCTGGGGCGTGGACCGTGGTGGAGGAGAAATAGGCTGTCTCCCGGTTTATCGTCCGGGCTATGTTTCGGTGCACGGGAAACTTGCCAAGTATGGCCTCGAACGTTGGGCGAGAAAACGGCAAATAGGACGCAGGGGATGCTTCATTTTCGGAGAAGTTCTTTGCTCTACTGCATAGGCTATACCACAGTTAGCAAGCGGGTGCGGCACGGAACAAGCGCGGGTTCGTGCATGAAGCAAATCTTTGGCGTTGACGGCACGTCCCAACTTTGCTGCATGTTCTGTGAGTCGTTTGTCAAGCGATTGCCGCGGCGTGGCTGTCGGCTTACGGTCTTGAGCCATTCTGTCCAACCCGTCTCGGATGCAACAGTGTCTTTCCTTAGCTCCTGAAGGAGTCAGCTTTAGATCTCTCGTGCACTGGAACTAGAGTCCGGGTCACCAGATCTGCTGCCGCGCGCTGAATGACTTCACATTCGCGATCTTCGTACTGGAATAACTTCAAGTCATTTTTGGTGAAATCGAACTCGTCAGATGCCCAATCCATGGTCTACTCTGGTCTGGCGGCTGCGATGACTTGCCAGTTGTCCTAGCTTTCTTTTTCTTGATGGACAGTGGGAATCGCGATTGCCCCAGGTAGAGAGCTTCGCAACACAAGCGACGACATTCATGAGCCAGGTGGGCTATGTTGAACAAGTTCGCCTAAGCCTGCCCCTGCATGTTTTACTTCCCTCCCATCGATTGGTTCGCTTCTGAGCCCCAATCTGGCTTGTCGAACCCGAGACGCTGTAGATTCGTAACCTTACACACGCATATTCTAAACGAGTGCCTTGTCTGACCTCAACAAACGGTTTCCGAGCTGCGGATATGACGTGGCGGTCAACACATCATTGGATCGGCATACAAGTTTAGCGAGGCTCTGCATATTGTTGGGTCAGGCCCTGCTGTTATTTTGGCTTGCTTGATCTTCTGCGACACACTCTTCGTCCATAAAGCGGCCGCCGCCGCAGCTGTCGCCGTGTGTAAATCGAATGACCAAACAACAAACGTTTGCTCAAACCCATCGAGCAACTTGCAAACCGAAGACAAAACATCAACATGAGTTCACAGAGTCCTACGGCTAGTAGCCTGAGCTCAGCCTCGAGCGCCGACACGGGGGTCGAGCAGGTTCTACGCAAAACATACAAGGACCCTGGAAAGTTGAGAGAGGGTCTGGACCGCCTTTGGGGCCAGGGGAATTATCGCCTGCGGGTACGTGGTGCATTACCATCCATTGTTCGGCTGGATGGAAAGTTGACAGTGCCTTGTAGTTGAGGAACAACCGCTACATCATACGAGGGCCATGGCCATTGAACCAGGTACGTTTTGGCTATTTTCTTCTCACCCCACCGACATGAACTCACAAATGAAAGGACGAGTTACAGCAATTGGAGAAGGACGCGTACCAGCATTACGATGACTACTGATTCAATAAAACCAATTCGCACCGAATCTCATTGACAACTACTAAGACCACATTGCTGAAGCTATCCATTTGCATCACTCTCCTTCCTGTGATTTTGCGCTAGATTTGTCTCCGACTAGAGGTAGAGATTAAACATCATCTTGCTGCCTTGGCGCAAAGACTCATCCATTGTCTCTATCGCGACAGAACAGAACCTTGGTGAACTCCAGTCTTCTTTCTCGTACCGTCCAGAAAGGTTGATAAACGCGAGACTAAGCTTCAGTCATGCGTCCTCTTTCTCGCATACGCACGGTTGCGTGCAGTATCCTGGGTCCTTCTCGACGCTCTCATACATCGCCTTTAGCCTCGTATGCAAATCCTTGGCTCCTATTCGCGATTCCCTAGACGGATCCAACATCTTCTTTGCGATGAGGTCCAAAAAGTCGTGCATGAAACGTGTGCAGCCTGAGTCACGATGGAGTATAAGAATCCATTCGGTGACCTCAGGATTGACACTGACTCTTTCTGAACCTCCGGCATGTTCAATACAGAAAAAGGCATCAGGCTCATATTCTGCAGGGTTCATTTTTTGTCGGCGCTTTCGGAAGTCGTTGCGGACTGCACCCCATCCTTTCAAGTACCATGTTACGAATTCTAGGAAGAAAACACCAAGACTCCAAATGTCCGACTTTCTACTCAAGGATCCTTCTTTCATATCATTCTCGGGAGCCCGGTACGAAAGAGACTTGGCGCCAGGTCGCACCATAGATCGAGACTCCTGGCGGTGGAATCGGGACAGTCCAAAATCGGCCATGAATATTAAACCCAGTGGATTGGTTTGGGAATGGTCGTAGACTAGAAAGTTTGCAGGCTTGATATCTCCATGTCTGCCCCATCGTTCTCGATGCCTAGGGTCCAGCTCACTTGCGTATTCTTCATGGATGAAGGTCAAAGATTTGACAATTGCGACAGATTGGCTGGCTATCCACTGTAGGTACGAAGTGTCGGTTCGATCCGGAAGCGGGAATTCTTTCCAAAGAGCCTTAACGCTCCGATCTGCCCAAGGGAATATGAGATGATAGGACGTGTCTTTTCCACTACGCACTTCGTATGTAGCAAGAAGTTTGACGAGTTGTTCGTTTCGGCGATGGGTAAAGCGTAGTAGCACACTGACTTCGCGCTGAAAATCCGTCCGCTTCGACGCAGAAATGGACTTGATCGCAAAATTGTTGTCGCTAGATTGGATCTAAGTAAATGTTAGCATCTAATTTATCGATAGTGAAAGAATACGTACCCCGTAATCGCTGAATCGATGGTGACTAGGGTGTATCTTGACACGTCTCACTTGGCTGTAGCCACCTGTATGGACCTCCTTTATAGGTTTTCTGAAACCTTTCGTGTCTTCTCGATACCGCGGATCCTTCTGAATGAATGGAAGAGTGGTCGGATCATGAAAAACGTAGTGGTAAATTCCTCTACTTTCCGGTCTCATGAAGAACGGGACATTATATTTGATGCTCGCCCTGCAAAACTTCTTTCTTTCTTCTTCGCTCCAGCTGGCCATTGTTTGACATTTCTGGCCGGTCTTTTGATGTTTCATGATCTTGTACTCGGGGTCATGCTGCATAGGAAGACAACTATCCCGGAACTCTTCTCGTACCATGGTCGGGATGTCGTCCTCGTGCTCAATCTCAATGAGCGAAGCGACAACCTTCCGATAGGAACATCCATCAGTGTTATCGACTTTGCATATGCTGGAAGCTAGTCGTTCTCTTTCCCCTGTTGACATTTGCCTGCATGACCGGAGTCGATTTAGGAGCTGCAGAACATTTGGCTTGTTGATTATGTGGTGAAGCTTATCAAGCGGCAAAAAGTCCACCTTCCCCCCCTCTTCTTCAACTTGGGCGCTTTTCAAAGCATTTCGGATGCTAGTCGCGACATTTTGTGGCGATAAGGCGATCGGGTTATTGAAAGATCTGTCAGAGCGCACCTTGCAACAAAAGTGCCTGTAACCCCCGTCATAAAGCTCTACGAAACCGAGCTCATCCAGCGGCGTCTTCGATCCTGCCATTGTCCCACGGTGATAGGTAGTGATAGGCTAAGGATCCGCAGACATCTAGGGAACGATGTCACGTAAGAGACGGGGCCCAGCCACCGAACAAGGTCTGGAATACCCAAGTTTCCGGGAGCAGTTGAATTGGTAGCTGCAGAGTTCCAGAACTAAAGCCAGAAAGCCGGTAACCTTGGCAATACCTCGTGTGACGATTAGGCTTGGCTCACAAAGAAATGAAGTAGGTGACCGAGATATGAGGCACTTTGGTCGACGAAGGATGCAAAGATCTCAACTTGTGCAGCAATAAGTCTCGAATTGAACGGAGTGTCTTACCACCTCTTTATAGATGTGACATCGAGCCCGACCGGACAATGTGTTTGAGTATGACTCTAGTAAGTTTGTAACAACGATTTCTTTGCTTGATGCTAAGGTCATAAACAACGCTTCTGGTGAGATAATGCGAGAGATGATTGAAGGAAGGGTTTCCGATGAGAGTTACAAACACGCAACCTGCAACCCGAGCGCTGAATCTATTGGATGAGCTATGCATTCTTTCAAACAAGACTGGCCAGCGTTGCAAACTGGGGGACTTCAATTCCTGAATTGCGTTAGGAGTGTGGATTGTGGATTGCTTGATGAGTATGCTTGTTGGATGTGTGTTTTCTTCAATCGTGTACTGTAGCCTAGATTGACAAGCTTAAGACCGCTTGATGCGTCTGTTTTGGCTTCCCACAAATATGACTCAAACCGTCCAGGAAAACGCTATCCATGTTTGTCACTTCATGGTACCGAGAGAGGTATTTCGAAAGGACCGACGCAAACTCCTGCGAAACGCTACGGCGGCCTCTGTTTTGTCTTAGTTGCATTGGACTGTTTGTTTGTTAGGGCGGCAACAAGTTGATATACAGCCACAGCTATCTCCTGTTCCGTTTTCATTGACTATGCTAGCCGAGCTAATCAGCAAGAGACAGTACGTTTCCACATTTACGAGAAATGCGGACACTCACTACCGAAATATTCACTCTTCTATGAGTCTAGGTAGATCAAGGAGAACTAAGTAGTAGGGACAGGACGTGTGCCTTGTTCTCGGTTGAACCTACGGTAGCTTTGGATAGTCAAACGAGTCTCCTGCGTTGTTCACCCTAGCTGTAGTTTGCCTCAAAGATAGTGACGAGGCAGAGCACTGATGCTAATATAGTGGAACTATTCGTTAGTGTGTAGTTCTGGACGTGGTTGGATTTGTTGAAGGGGGAGTAGACCTGGCGTCTTCATCCGCAGATCCTGGTGGCTCTTCTTCCAACCAGTAACTATTGAGTTCTACATGATGCAGCTGGGAAAAAGTAGACGTATCAATAGAAATCAATCTCCTATCTCGTATTTTCTCTTGCACTTTGGACAATTTGTAAGAGCATTCTTCGCCGAACCGCAAAGGAACCAAACTGGGCACCTAAGTCCTTGCGTACTCTCCGGTAATTTCATTCTCAATGTGCTACTGTGTCTTTGCGAAATACTGTGTTCTCGTGTCTCAAGAAGGTGTTGGTATCGTATTGGAGACGCTTGTCAGATATCTGCCGAATCATTAAAGCTACAAAGCGCATACTGTTTATGGTCTCATCGACTGACTTCAGTACATCATAGAAGTCCCTCTTTTGGTTTCCAGCGAGGCCAGATCATTTGCCACCAGTAACTGTTTGCAGACCAGCACAAAAAACTGGCGGTTGATGACTGAGGCTCGTGAAAAGTCATAAACAAGAGCAAAAAAGAATAGCGGTGAGAACAACAGCAATGGAAATCATTCCTAAAACTTTTCCCATCGATTGAGCACTCCAAGATGGCCGAAGATTGAGGTTACGGATAAATTCTAGTGGAGGTGGACTCCCGTCAACGGTTTCCGTTGGTTGCATCACCGAATTTCGGACGCATGGAAACTGAGCTCGAGAATGGGCTACGCAAATGTGGAGACTTTCAGACACCGTTGATGAATTAAGTTCAGTGACCACTGCATCAAACACGGGCCGTAATCTACATGGTTGCGGATCTGGTGGATGAAGGGATATTGTTTGTGAATAGGAACGTTTCTTCGAACAAGGACCCACAAGATCTTGTATTTGCATCACAGCTGTGCATCAAAAGCGCTGATATATCTTTCTCCATTCTTATCTCTTTCTGAATATGCCTCAAGTTAGGGTTTAGACCGCTGCAAGTTAGCACAGCTGCAAATGACCCCCAGATTTTCCTCTGAATCTGGGTTGCACGCCTCAGCTTTCAATCAGAGGCGGCATGTATTGTAAATCAGTGCCATTTAAACCACATATTGAAAATTCAGTCTCATAAGGAGATGATTCAGTAGAATACTTCAATCATTTACGAGCGGATCATCTAAAATGGTTAGCAGATCGAGTCTACCAACTCCTCCTATCCTTATTTGTCGGCCGTATTCTTGGATCAGAAGCCGGCTTGAAGCCATGCAGAGTGATACACAGTTGGACTTCAACATTCGGATGGTCCCAAATAGAGGCGGACCTAGGAAGTAAATAGGTAACGTAGTGTCTATCAACGGTTTAGCGGGTTACGAAGTTCAAAGGCCTAATACCGTGCTCTGGAGAAATACCGACACACTCTTCAAATATGCCAACGACTTCATCATAATTTGAACTACATAATCAGCCTTTCGGTTTCACTCAAGATTTATCTATAATTGCCTTGAGGATACATGATCTCCAATGTGCCTTGGACTCTTAGCATTGATAGACAGGTAGGACATTATGTTGCGACTGTGATTCGCAACAGTCACCGCATCATTGCTACATATTCCGTCAAGGGGGGACAGTAGATCCAGTGTCCAGCCTAAGCTTAACCCCTACTATTTTCTTATGACTACCCTATTATTTTCTAAAGGCAGTGTATATAATCTACATATACATAATAATTGTTAGATAATACAGTTAGAATAAAAAGTCCTTTTACTATATTAATATCTATCAGTCTAAGGCCAATTAATCTTACTAATGTATAGTATATATAGGGTATATCTATAATCAGAGTAATAAGTTGTTAAGAGATAGCCTATCTACTTAGTATATATAGGATATATCTATAATTAGAGCAGTAAGTTATTAAAAGATAGCCTATCCGCTTAGTATATATAGGGTATATCTACAATCAGAGTGATAAGTTATTAAAAGATAGCCTATCCGCTTAGTATATATAGGGTATATCTACAATTAGAGTGATAAGTTGTCAAGAGATAGCCTATCCGCTTAGTATATATAGGATATATCTACAATCGGAGTGATAAGTTATCAAGAGATAGCCTATCTGCTTAGTATATAAAGGATATATCTATAATTAGAGCAGTAAGTTATTAAGAGATAGCCTATCTACTTAGTATATATAGGATATATCTATAATCAGAGTGGTAAGTTATTAAAAGATAGTCTATCTGCTTAGTATATATAGGGTATATCTATAATTAGAGTAATAAGTTGTTAAGAGATAGCCTATCTGCTTAGTATATGTAGGGTATATCTATAATTAGAGTAATAAGTTGTTAAGAGATAGCCTATCTACTTAGTATATATAGGGTATATCTATAATTAGAGTAATAAGTTGTTAAGAGATAGCCTATCTACTTAGTATATATAGGGCATATCTATAATCAGAGTAATAAGTTATTAAGAGATAGTCTATCTACTTAGTATATATAGGGTATATCTATAATTAGAGTAATAAGTTATTAAGAGATAGCCTATCTACTTAGTATATATAGGGTATATCTATAGTCTAAAGAAGTAAGTTATTAAAAGATAAGAAAATAAGTCTATTATATTTATATCTTAATATAGAAAAATAGTATTATATATATATATAGTATATATTATAAGAAGAAAATAGGAGAGAAATCTATATTATAACTATTAATTATATACTTAATAGATGTATTTTCCGTCTTTTTCCTTATAATAAGCTAATAAGGCTACTTTAGTACTATTTACTCTGTTAATAGTACTATAGTAGGTCTTTAAAGATAGATAAATACTAAGGCTTAAGAGATTTAAGTAAGTTGGATTTAGTAGGTATATATTATATACTGTGTATATACTAACTATATTTTAGGATAATACCCCTATTTCTTAGCCTCTCCTAGACCTTCTAGATATTCTAAAGATAAGCTAATATAATATCTAAGTATACTATTTATTAATATATTTTAGGAGGTTATTAATATATTAGGTATTTATATTATAAAGTCTAGTGTATATATAGTATATATGTAGTATATTATGGATATACTTACTCTACTGAGCTACCCTATAGTATCTACTAATAGTATCCTCTACTTACTTCTACTCTTTGAAATAAGTACTATTATGTAAGAAAAAGCCCTAGATATTATTAAAAGTTAGCTTTCTATTATCCAATTCACAATAAGGCAGTAGACTAAGCTTAATAATATGATTCTAACAATTATATAAGTTCAACAGATGTCTATTATATGAAGAGCAAATACTAAATATACACTAGTTCGTATTTAGTTAGAATAGAGAAAGAGGGAAGGTTTTAGCACTAAAGTTTCTATTGCTCTAGAATTCAAAGATATCTATTCATTAAACCTATACTTATAGAAGAGCAAGACCGATAGAATAATAGATTTAATGCCCAGCATATTAGTACTATTCGCTGAGAATATACTAGAAGGCTAAGAGTAATAGATATTAATAAACAGCTAAAACAATACACTAAGCAGTAAGTATATATTATACATATTCCTACTATATGTAATAATAATCTAATATTATTTTAGGGCTTTCTAAAGCTATTAAAGCTTATAGAATTAGCTAGGTTTATAGTGCTATAAAGTAGCTACCCTTAGTAAGGAGAGAGAGCTATCTTATTGTAAAGATCAGTAGATAGAATAGATTAAGTCAGAAGAGGTAAGCATAAAATTTACTTAGAGTATATAGTAAACATATACTAAGCATATACTAAGTATATATTAACTATATTAGAATATCTTCCTAGGTTGCCCTTAGAGCACTGAAACTAGTCATTATACTAAGTTCTATATAGACAAATTATCTATTAAGCTAGAATACCTTTAATATCTAGTAACCTTTAGATATAGTCCTAGTAAAGGTAATAGTCATAAGTGTTATTCATTTTAAGATACTATAACTTTAAAGTATAAGGATTATCATAAGTATATACCCTATAGATACTATACATATAATAGGTATATACTAACTACTAAGGATTTTATTATATATAACTAGTAAAGCTAAAGACCCTCTCTTATAATATTAAATTCAATATTCTTATTCCTTTTAACCCTACTTAGTTTCTATTCCTTATACTTACTATACACAGAGTATATATATATATACCTCTACTACCAAAGAATATTCTAAAGGATATTAAAAATGATCTCCTGAAAGCCCTTACAGAGTGAGAGGATATCCTAATAATTACATCTTATACATATACTAAATGTATACTAGGTATATACTGACCATATTTTAGGCTAACTCTACCTTTATCCTATCTTATAATCCTTCCTTAAGAAGTATCAGTAGAAATACCTCTGTATAGTACATCCTATACTTAATTGTAAAGATAAAGTATAAGCCCTAATTCGTTAAGCTTAGCTTCTACAATATCTAGAAGGAAGTAATCTTTTAGGTATTTATAGATAGCTTATACTATACTTATACTAGGTATATACTTATAATATATAGGGCTTATATGAGAGTATCACTTCGATTAGCTCTATAACCTAGTAGACTAATAGATCTAATAGGTTTAGATTTAGGGCCTAGAGGATTACTTTATTGTCCTCTGCCTTTAACAGTAAGTAGCTATATTCAAAAGAGCCTAATACCTATAGATTAATCTATTATTCTAACTGATTTATAGAAAGCTAAATGTTCTTATATACTCTTCCTTTAATGAAGAAGCTGGGCATAAGTATAGTATATTCTATTTATATACTATACATATACTAATTACTCTTTAGTCTACTAAATATATATCTATATTATTATAATGAAAGATATAGTAGAATGTTATTAAGAGGTATATATAAGTCTATTTAATAAATAGAACTAAGCTAATATATATATAGTTATTTTATACTATGTTTTCTTACTTAGGGAGACTTATAAATACCCTTATACACTAGTATTATATTAGCTATATGTCTTAATCTTCTTTATTATCTATTTAAGTAATTACTTACAATATAGATATAAAGTAAGTAAAAGGGCTAGGGTAGTATCTTTATAATATATATCCTTAGCTCTCTTAGGAAGAGCATCTTAAGTATTTACTTATCTTCTGTAAAGTTCATATTAAGTGTAACTAGTGTAAAAGCCAGCTAAATACTCTAGATGAAAAGTTCATTTTACCTCTATTAGATGCTCCTACACGAGAGGCATATGAAGAGTATATTGTTAGCTTATGTGTAGTATATCTAAACCGAGTAATATGGTTTTAATCTAAACTTATACCTTAGGTTATAGCTAGGCTAGTCGCTAGTATATCTAAGGTTAATAGCAAATAGTAGACTTATACTTAGAAGAATATAAATACAGAAGAAAGTAGCTATTAGGAAGACTATATATCTATAGGGATAAGAGTTATACTTTTAGTAGTAATTCTTAGGTATATTTCTTTCCTATATATACTATATATATACTAACTACCTACTAGGCTTAAGTGATATATTAAGGAGAAGTTCTAAAAGCTTACTATAACCTAGGAATATAGTGTTAAATTACATTAAAGAGATATAAGCTATAAGTAGTAACTCTAGAAGGCTGTAAATAGAAAAGACTATATTAACTAGGCTTAAGTAGAGCAAAGGGTATAAAACCCTAGTCTTCCCTAGAACCTAATTAACCCTTATAACTCCCCAATTCGACTTAAGCATACGCTTAGTATATACTTAGTATCTCTTAGGTCTAAGTTGTAACTCCTAGACTCTATTCTAGAGTATATACTAAATATACACTAGATATATATAAATATTAGACCTTAACCTTTATACTCTTCCTAGTAATATTTACCTAGTATATACCTAGTATTACCTGTAGGCATTAAGCCTATAGAATCCCTAGAGGAAGACTTATATATATATACTCCTAGTAGATACTAAGATTCTCCCTAGTATATATATAGTATATATTGTACATTTGACACTTCAACTAAGGTTACTACTTTCCTAGAGAGCTACTTATCCTATAAGTATATACTAAGTATATACTTAGTATCTATATATTAGAGTAAGATATTATATAAAGATAAAAACCTCTACTAATATACTAATAGATCTTATCTTACTAATCCTAATCTCTCTCCTAAGGAGATAGGATATAGGGGTTAATTCTAGGTAGTACTAATTAGACCTATATAGTCCTATATGTGCTAAGTATATACTGGAAGATAATGATATAATATTTATCTCTTTACAGCTATTGCTAATAGTAGTAATTAAGTAATTACAGTAAGATAATATTAAGATAGAGCTACCTTCCCTAAAGTAAGCTGAACTTATAGTAAGTATATATACTGAGTCTTTATTTTAATAAATACTAATATTATATAAGCCTAATATATACCTAGTAAATGTTAAGTAAGAGCCAGCTTAAGAATTACTCCCTAAATGTAGGAGGGAATAGAGTATAGGAAGCTCTAGTGATAATATATCTGCCTAGTGTATATACATCCTTATGCAATAGTATAATACTCTCTATAGGTAAAGAGAGGAACTTTAAGTTTAATAAGAGATTATTAATCTTTAATAAGAAATAGATTAACTATAAAAAGTAAGTTAATTATCTCTATTATTAAAGTTATATTAATAAGAGATAGGAAATTAATAAAAGGATATTTAAGGACTATATAGATCTATTAGAGATATAATAGGTATATGCTATATATATAGTCTATGTATAATACCTTAGATATATCCTAATCTAAATCCCTTACCTTCCTTTTGTATATACTCTTCTGAATAGGAAGAATCTAGACTTAAATTAGATAGTATACTAAGATAATATATTTAGTAAACTTACTTAAAGATAAGGGATTTGTTTTATTAGTTTCTTAGGATGTGCCTAATGTCTAGTATCTATTATAGATATACTAGGTATATCTAAGTTAGGTTTATCTTCTAAGAGAGTAACTATAGTCTCTATTTCCTCTTAGGGTAATAGAGTAGAAGCTATAGGAAGTATTAGGGGAGAGTGTATAGTAGGTCGATAAAAGTACTAGCTGTATTTTTCTCGAAATAAAGAATCTACTGTACTAACATATAGTAAGTATCTCTAGAGCATATGCTTGGTAGATATAACTTACGTAAGAGCTTCTAACTTATCTGTAAAACGCTAAATAAGAGAGGTATCTAGCCTAAGACTAAAGGATATAAGTAATAAAGTAAGAATAGATAAGAGAGAATTACCCTAGGTTATAAAGATATTGAGTATTTTACTATCCTTGAGAAAGTACCTATTTTCTAATAATACTATATGGTCAGTATATACTAAGAGTATACTATATATATATCTACTTACTTTTCTCTATTACTTTATTCTTAGGGTTAAATATTTACTTAATTTAGAAGAATAATATAATTAGTATAATTACAGTGTATATAGTAGTAAAACTAAAAGAATATTAATTAATAGAATAACCTAAGGACTAAGACTTATACTTATATTATCTATAAAGTATTTCCTATACATTTTAAGAGATATATTAATAGTAAAATCATACCTATAGATATTCAGTATATAGGTAATACATATTATAGATATACTATATATATACTAAGTATATACACTTAAGTATTTAAGTATAAAAGTTAGGGTAAAGGAGTTATCTCTTAGGGAATTAGGCCTTTTATATCTTAGTATTATTATAGGGAAGAGATAGTTTAAAACTTACTATAATGAAACCTAGATTATAATAGATTTACTACTTACTTTATAGTAAGATTATAAAATTCAAGTGCTATAAGTATAAAATAGAAGATAAAGAAAGAAAAGAGAATAAAGAAGATTAAAAAGAGAGATATTATTATATAAAGGCTAATCTTACTTAATATATATACTAGCTATAAGTATATCTACTTATCTAAAATTAGTTTATATAAATATATATAGTATCTCCTGAGTATATATTAGGTATATATTATATATTTTATAATTACTTAGGATAAACTACTATATAGATATTCCAATTTTTTTTTTAGTCTATAGCCTACTACTTTTTCTATATATACTTAACTTATACTCCTTCACAAGGAATAAAAATAAAGGTATATCCTAGGTATATACCCTATATATACTAATGAAATACCTTAGGTAAGGTAATTAAGCCTTACTAGCTATATTATTAGATTACATCTAGATATAAGAGCCTAGATATATTAGCTTAGTATATACCTAATATATATTAGGGACTTACTATAATAATAGGTAAGGGTTTCTAAGGTACTACTACTACCTTAGCTATAATAGCTATAGGTATTACTATAGCTACCTGTAAAAAGGTCAGTATATAATAAATATATACTAAGTAGATATATAATATATACTTGCTTAAGGACTTAGAGGTAAGGGTATTATTAATTACAAAGGCCTATATAAGTTAGTATTATATCACATATATTAGGTATATATTAGGTATAAGCTAAATATATATACTACTATTTAGACTTATATTATACTTCTTAGAGCTAGGGGTCTTAGGAGTTTTAGCCTAGGGCTAATATTATTAGTATATTATTAGCATATACTCAGTGTATATCTACTTATATAATAATAAAACTATAAGCTATATATAGCCTAGAAGGTAGTATTATTAGTTCTATAGTAATATTAGTAATATATATTATTTATATATACAAAGTATATATCCTACTAATAATAACTTATACCTTCTCCTTAAAGGTAGTTATAAACTTCTCTAGTAGACTATTAGCTAGACTAGTACTAAAGTATAGAGTTAGTATATACTAAACATATATAAAGTAAATATCTTACTATAGTTCTATCATATAGATAGTATTTTACTACTTACTATAGAGGATATATCTAAGGATAGTACTATAGTTAGTTAATATATATATAATATCTACCTAGTAGATAAGACTTATATATATCTAGTATTATACTTAGTATTATTAATGTTATAGTAGCTTATTAGGGGGACTAGAAGGAATATAGTTAGTATATATAGAATATATATCTTATATAGATAATATACTATTAATATAGTACTTAGTCTAGAGATAGTATTATAGCTATAAATATTAGTATAGGTAGTAGGTATATACTAATAATATACTTACCTATCTAGTACCTCTATTAAGGCTAAATAACTTACTATAAAGGGTACCTAAGGTATACTAGGTATTATATCTAGAGAATATTAGCTTAGTATATACCTAGTATATATTTAGTATTAATATATACTATCCTATTAATCTTAGCTAATTTGACTATATTATTCTTATTATCTAAAAGTATAAGGTTAGTATATACTTTATATATATAAAGTAAGTACTATATAGTTAGGGTCATTAGGGTTAAGGATATTATTATTATAGTAGGTTCTAAATTTACCTATAAAAGTCAGTATAGGTATAAGATTAGTATATAAGCTATATATACTTACTATAATACTAGCTAAACTCAGAGTAGATAGGGGCAGTTAATATAAGTAAAATCTCCTAGTTAGAAATAAAGGCTAGGTATATTATTAGTATATATAGAATATATAAGCAGTATATATTTACTATTTATAGACTCTATAGCTAGTCAGGGGGGGGGGGGCTTAATTAGTATAATAAGAGAAAAACTATATATATATAGAGAAGAAAAAACAAAAGGTAGGAATATATGCAGTAGAATATCAGTATATACGCAGAAGGTGCATGTAATATTCTACTTTATGTAATCCAGGCTATAGCACTATATGGGGCAATGTGCTTACAGGTGCAGGGCATTTTTTCTGCCCCAAGGTTTCCCCATCAGGAGGCTGCACACGGGCTTAGCTAACCTTGGACATAGGCTCAGCTATGTGCCCTTCCGTCAACCAGCTCGTGATCAAACAGAGATTGTGTCACATTTTCTACCCTAGGATAGAACTAGTCCCGCAAATTCATTGTGAATCACCCAACGTCAAGAACTTATTAAAGCTTCGAAGATCACGAATCACCAGGCCTGCGTTGGACAAAGTTGCGCCCCGACAACATCTTCATTTCTTCATCAAATTTCTGTGTTGGACTGAAATGGAAAGATCTCGATTCAACCGAGTCACTTCACCTAGGGAATTCGACTTCACGGTCCCAGAACTTGTTTGCAGACTCCAGGAACGTCCAAACCCGATTGATTGGGATCTAAAGCAAAGGTGGCATGTGATGAGGTTTAGTCCCTATTTTGCAACGAACCAATCAATCCGGGAATATTTTCGAAACTGTGGGCTACGGTTGGTACACCTTGTGGTATGTTACTTTGAGATCTAGCCTGGTGAACCAATCTAACTTTCAAAAAGATCGAAGATGACGTTTTCTACGCGTTCTTCGAAACGAACCGAACACGCCGCCTCACGGTACACAAATTCAACACACTTCAGAGCTGAAAAGTCACTAATATCTCAATGAAGTCTCAATCTAAGTTATGAAGTCACTATGGACTTCCCACGAATATGAAACCCGAAGCAAAGTGTCACGCGGGAGGCGTGATTATGGTTACGCGGTCAATTCCTCCCGGCATCAATTAGGATAAAGGGCAAGAGTTACACTAGCATGTGTGCATATATGAGCCGAGAACTGGGTCGAGGTACAATGAATCAATCACAACCCATCTCCACATTCCTACGTTGTTTGTCAAAATTACTTTGTGAACTGTAGCTCTTTCTCATTTTTCTTCCAATCTATTTACATCACTTATGCACTCTTCAGAAGCACTCTGTTATTCTCATACTTCACTGATCTATTGGGCAACCGGGAAGCATTGGACTCACAGATGCTCAAATTGAAGAAGGAAGCTGAGTTTTTTTATTTCGTGATAGTAGCAACTGCGCCCTTGATAGAACCGACCGCCAAAAAGATGAACTACCTTCAATGCTCCCTTAACAACCAATCCCAGTAGGAATTTTGCCACCTGCATCTAGGAACTCGGTCTAACTAGAAATAAGGGAGCACATGATAGTGACTTCATGCACATGAATCTGACCTAGCAGCGATGTCTTCCCTCTTTTCCACAACGGGCTGTGGCATTCTGTAGTGCATCTAGAGCCCCATAGTACGCTGGATGGCGGCGAAAGTCATCAAACCATAGAAGAGCGGCACCCTCACCCTCGAACACATATGGAACCCAACTAAACGGGTCATAGAAATCCCAAATTGTAATTCCAACGCAAGCAGGGACTTGGACGCAGGCACCGACGGACTGGATGACACAGTGAGTTTCACAATATTCAGAGGGCTAGAGGGACTCACATTACTATAGGCCGTCTTTTGCCATGCCAGGTTGGTCTTGTTGACTGGTAGCTCGATTCTCACATCCAACTCGGTCAATGCCACCTCAACACCAGTCTTCGCATAGCTCTTCATGACTGCGATTTGGGAGTCGAGGCTGGGCGCCCGGTGAGCTACTAGGTGGGCTTGCATCCCGATGCCATGCACCTTGATACCTTCACGTTGGAGCATCTTGACGATTCTGATGGCTCCCTCGGATTTGGCGCCCGGCGACTCCAGATTATAGTCGTTGTAGTACAGCTTTGCGTGCGGATCAGCCTTCGCAGCCTCGCGAAATGCAAGTTTGATGTAGTCTTCGCCCAGCACCTTGTAGAAGACGGATTCTCGGTAGGTGCCATCTTCATTCAGGGCCTCGTTGACGACATCCCAAGCATAGCACCGCCCCCTCCAGTGGCCAGCAACTTTTCTGATGTGCTTCTGTATAGCTTTCGTCAAAGACTTGCGAGTCCAGTCCGTCGTCTCAACCCAGGGTGCTAGCTGGGAATGCCACACAAGGGCGTGGCAGCGAAGGTACTGGCCAGTCTCTTCAGCAATCGAGGAAACAATCTCGCCCTCAGTGAAATTGAAATGTCCTTTTTCCGGCTCAGTGAACACCCACTTGAAGAGTCACGTTTTGATCAGCAGAGTCGACAAGAGTATCCTTTGTGTAGACGGACCTTCTGTCCATTGGTTGGTGTAGTTTGACCAAATTCACGCGTGTCTCTCAAGATGGCGTCATAGCGAGGGTAGGCATCTTCATAACCCGCTCGCTCTCGCTGGCCTGGCGAGTCAGTTGCTGCTCCGAAATATTTCAGGCCAGCCTTCTTGGCCCAGAGATCGAGCTGTGCCGAAGTAATGGGAAGGGAAGCTGCAAGCAGCGGGATTGTCAAGTATTCGAGTAACATGTGGTATTTGTGAAGGTGACTTAAAGGATCTACTTGCATGAAGTCAAGTAGTAAGGAGGATTCAGTCTGTACTTATGGTCTACGTAGATTCCAGATCGTTTAGCCTAGTTCTTCATAGCCTATATCGTCTCTCATGCTAATTATTAGTGTTTGTGCAATTAGCGCATAGAATGAGCACCATTTCAAGTAAGAGGCTCGCAATGCCAACTGCCGTCAATGACAGAACGCGGGGTCGTCCTTCGTACAGCCGGGAACACAGGCTTGTCGATCTGCCCGGGTCTTGGCTGCGGGGGACAGTCCGGATATTCTACCGGCTTGGCACTGGTATTATCCGCATCATCCGGAAGCGAGGGCCGAAGCAAATACCCCTTAATCGAGCCATTTCTATGTCAGGTAACCTTGTCCTCGTGCCATCAAAACCCACAATGTGATTGCCGAGGTTGTCGCGCTCCGTAGCGAAAAGTCGGACTGTCTTGATGAGCAGGCAAAGGCGCGATGGAAGTAGTTTCCTGCAACGACAGGGCATTAAGGAAATCATTTTGCATTGTTCCCTTACTCAACATGTCTAGTAGACGTATTTGAAGTATTTGTTCTCCAGATCAGTTTCGTCCAGCAAGCCTCTCTCCCAGGCTCGATCCTCACTCGACCTATCATGCAGCTCTCTCCTGGACCTGTTTCTGGACCAGAACAAGATCCAAATAGCCACCAAGCAAAATACCTGAACCGCGATGCAAAAGAACATCATTCCCACTCCAAGCGGATAAAGAGGTGCTTGCTCAGTCTTGAAGAAAAAAGGCCCCACAAAGTTCCCCAGGCAATACCCGATGAGAAGCATTGCATTCGTTGTAATCTTCTTGGTATGGCCTGCGGTGTTGGCAGTGGCGACGGACATGCTAAGCGTCCAAGTCGCAGTGTATGAAAACGAAATCCACAAACACGCCAGCCGGCCATAGGGCTTGTCTTCGGATATGAGACGAAGTCCTAGGATGCCGACGAGAAACGGAACAAGGGCAAGCAGCATGATGAGAATGCGACAATTGGCGAACCTCGTTGCGAAGTAACTGGCACACGTTATTCACTAAATACTAAACGGCAGGATAGTATGCTTAACATACCATGCGAGGGGGCAGGCAACAAGTTGAACAGCTCCAGATGGCATCTGATGGAGCGTAGTCTGAAGTGTGCTGAAGCCGGTGCCTTTGATGATGAGTCCTTGAAACTTTGACAAGTCAGCGCTCGCACCCATACCACTGTCGAATGAACACTTACGGCAGATAGGCCGCCGTTTGGTGAGTTACTTGTAACAGCAAATAAAAACAGCAACCAGGTCTTCAGGTCCAGCATTGCTTCGACGAACTGCTTGACTTTGAAGTGACGGTTCTCGATGCCCGTTCCGTTATCCTTAACCCGCGACACAACCATGGCTCTTTGTTTCTCGGTGAGAAAGCTTGCTCTCATTGGAGCGTCAGGGAGGGTGAGAAACAGAATAAGGCCCCACGCCGTAGTTATCGCTCCCCAGATGATGAACATGAGTCGCCAAGCCGCGAGTGTTGCTTTAATATGGCCAATCCCGAAACTGGCGATGCCGGCGATGATGTAGCCAAACCCAGCCGAGCCAACCCATATGCCCATTCGTAAAGGCTGCTCTGCGCGGGTGTAGTACATGCTGAACAAGAGCATGGTTCCAGGGTTGATGGAGGCTTCGAAGACACCGAGCAATGTCCGAACAGCAGCAAGACTGGAAAAGTTCTCGACGGTTCCATGACACATTAAGACGATGCCCCAAAGGATAACCTATAATATTTTAGATCGGTCAAGTCGAAGAGGACGATGGACTGGGCTTACCGTGCCAGACATGAACCGATTGATCGGTAAACGCTGCAGCATCATGTTTGTGGGGAACTCCCATATCATATAACCGAGATAGAATATGGCGCCTGCCCATGAGTATTCGGTTCCTTTCAGGTTGAGATTTTCCTGGAGCCCAAAAACGGCGGCGTAACTGAGGGTATTCTTGTCGATCGATTGCAGAGCATATGTAAGACACAGAAGCGGCATTAACCGGAAGTCAATCTTCCATCTCAAGGCTCGCGCCTCCTCCGCGGTCACATCGTCGTTGCTATCGCGATAGAGGTTCAGAGCCTCCGAAGTGGAAATGTCATTGATCACCCCATCCTTGATAGAGCCTGGCCTGGACGCACAAACGTCTGCTGCCTCTTTTTCGTGGGACATGTTGAAAATTCTCTGTCATAGACGCAATTGTTTTGATTCAATGATATTGACAGTGATCAGCAACCATTGGGCCTTTATACTTGGCACTGCTGTCCCACGAATGATTGGACTTCCCTGTCTTTCCAACTAGGCATATCTATTCCGCGGCAATCAGACCCACAGGCCCCGTCTCAAAGTCTACACCCCGCCCAAGATCAGCAGATTCCTAGACTCATTCGGTCGCGATGGTTATCAAAGCCGAAGATTACGACGTTCCATTCCTAACGCCTTCTCGGGACTTGTCCGGCAAGGTCTTATCTCCCCCGCGGGCAACATCAGCTCACGGCCCACCTTTTCTTACACTCCGCGGGAAACTTGGCACGCCGGAGAAGGAGGTTCTGCGTTTGTCAGGTAGTGTCTTTATCCCAGGTCGAGTTCATATAACTATTCTAAGTCTCGGAGAGGCAGCCTCAAGCTTGCATCATCTTATGCTGGGTCATCGTGCGATATCCACCCTTGAGTCAATTACCAACTATGGGCTCAAATCATCCTTACCAGACGCTTGACATTGATGAGCGTGTGAAAAGGGTTCTCGCCCAAACACCACTCATTGATGGACATAACGACCTACCACAACAGCCGAGAGCATGCTTTCATGGCAAAATCCACAACAACGAGAAATTCGACCTGGAAAAGGGCTTTGAGCGTGGCATGACGGACATCCCGCGCCTCAAACAGGGTAAGCTAAACACTCTGCTCATATCTGTATCCAGCCGAACTGGGACAATACTAAACTTTGCAGGTGCGGTTGGGGGTCAGTTTTGGTCTGTTTGTGTTCCATGCCTAAGGTCTGCAGAGAACTTCTCAACCCCAGAGTATTCGAATATGGCGCGTGATGCCATTGAACAGATAGACTTGACCCTCCGTCTTGTCGAGTCATACCCAAAAACATTTCAGCTAGTCAGCGAGCCACACGAGGTCAAAGATATTTATGCATCAGGGAAGATTGCATGCTCGATCGGCATTGAGGGCCTGCATATGGCAGGAAATAGTATCGGAATCATTCGAGCTTTTTACCGGTTGGGAGTGAGATACGTGAGTCTATTCTACTGTGACACCATAGGACTTGGAATGTCACCCGCTGACTGGATTGACCAGTGCACATTAACCCATGTGTGCAACAATGCATTTGCAGATAGCTCTACGTCCAAGGTTGGGCCGGTGCATGGCGGCTTGTCGGAGCTGGGAAGAGCTGCAGTCATCGAGATGAACAGAATTGGTATGTGATATGCTCCTCAGCCCTAGAGTGATACTAACAGCGGTGGCAAGGCATGATTGTGGATATCTCCCATGTTTCCGAGGACTGCGCCAGACAAGTGCTGAAATTGTCTCGGTCGCCGATTATGTTCTCTCACTCCAACGTAAAGGGTGTTTTCGATTGCCCTAGAAACGTCCCAGATGACGTTTTGGACATGATACCGGCAAATGGAGGCATCATCATGGTTACTTTTGTCCCTGAGCACGTTTCTAGGCGGCGGAGCGAGGCAAAGATGGACATGGTGATTGATCATCTCTTCTACATCGCCAACCGCATCGGCTGGGACCATGTTGGATTAGGGTCGGATTTTGACGGAATAGCAAGTGTCATTCCCGGACTGGAAGATGTCAAATGCTACCCGCACTTGCTCAAGGCTATCCTGGACCGTGGTGCAACGGAGGAGCAACTAGCCAAGGTGATTGGGGAAAATATTCTGAGAGTTTGGAACGGCGTTGCGAAGATCCGGGATCAAATGAAGGATGAAGGTATATTGCCGGTTGAAGATGTATGGAAAGATCGCAAGTGGTGGAGGTACGACGGTTATTATCAGATGGAGGACCCTGATCCGGAAGACAAGCTGGGATTGGATTGGTATGGAGTGCCACCTCCCGAGGAAGGTCTCTATCTTTCAGATTAGGGCCACGGCTGATTTGGGCCTGTTTCTTTTTGTTCCCATCATATCCATTCAATAGAGTTTTGTATCTAATGCGGGTCATTCCTGGGCTGAAGTCCTTTGCAATTCTGAGTCACGCCGAGGTGCTATCTCATGTATGGGAGACATAAGCCAATTGTGTCACTACGCGTGGTCTTACCTAGTTGTGCTTTACCCAGTCACCTTTCGCACCCAAATCATCCCGCATCTTCTTATCCATGAATCAGAAGCGCAATTGTGAGTGACTTGGGCGTTGAAGCTGCTCTTTGTTGCAACGAGGCCTCGAACACAATCAGACACACCAAAAGACCACATCTCACATCGCCGGAACCCAGCCATCTGTGGCCAAGGTTCTTCTACTTTCAACCACGTAACTGTGCCGTCGACCTTGAATCGTTTCGTCAACCAGTTTTCACGGGCTACTATGGACGCCCATATTATCTCAGAGTCAAATCCTCTCCCTCCAAGAATGCTGCACCAAATTGCAGTCGCAGGCTCGTTGGACGAGATATCCAACATCCCCAACTCCGTCCGCCACCACCTCTTCTGGCATGGCAAGCGCGACAAGAAAACGAACAAGCTCGAACAGGGGATGCTCTTTTTCATCTACGAGACTTCGCGATACGGCAGACTGGATTTCGTCTGTGTCTCGCTCACCGGGGATTCCACATCGCCTCAGATACCAGAGTCGATGGTAGCGAAGAGGATGCTATTGATAAATTGGAAAAGCACGTTCATGAAGGGCATATGGAGTTTGTGGTACTGGGACAGGCATCTTCTCAGGTCACAGTCAACGATGTGAGCTAGTAGGCCGGTTTCGCCAGTCAAGGATCTTTTTGTCACTTTTCCCACATTCTATTCCACTGCATCGTGAAGTCATAACCTCTCTTCGATTCGACCAAATTTTTATCCATAACATCGTTTCCCACCTGAGCAGCCCCAGGTTATCTTCGTAAGAAGTTAATAACCCCAGTAAATCCAGTGCCATAGACAATATGGTTTACTCATTGCAGGCATCCCAATATTCGTCAGCGTTGTAATCCTTATGAATCCTCTTAGATCTTATCTGTCCAACCCTCTCCAGTCTCCCGCCTTCTTGCCACCTTAGCTCCGAACATCAGGAGCGACCCCAGAACCAACGACATGCCCGCAAATACCTGTGCACCGGCATATCTGCCCCCGGCGCTTTCAATGATTGCGCCAGCGACAGGAGGACCAGCCAGCATCGAAAACGCCAGGAACGCAAATGCAATACCCAAGCGCATCCCCGCCTTTCGCACGTCTGTGGTCAGCGAGACAACACCTGCGGGGAACAAGGCTAATAGAGCGCCTCCGACAACCGCATAGATGGCTGTCCAAGCGTACATGCCTCCAGGCGAGTGAACGCCAATCCAGCCGAGGCAGCAAATACCACCTGCGAAAGTCGTGATAATCACGAGGTTTACAGGGCCAAAGGTGTCGGCAAGGCGAGCAGGAATGATGCGTCCAAATACACTTAGCCCGTTGAAGACGAGGAGGATGTTGAGCGAATCTTGATAAGAGAATTCGGGGTTGATGCCATCGCGACTGAATTGCGGCATGTAGTAAAGAGCCGTGAAGGTACCGGAGTATGCCTGAAGTTGAGAAATTGTAAGAAAATAGTCGCGAGATTGAGGAGAATGGGATACTAACGAAAAATCCCCCAAGCGCGTACCAGGAGAACTCGAGCTCCTTGAGCGTAGAAAGATCAACCATAGGACCCGTCTTGTACGGTTTCACCCGGGGCTTAGCAACGACCAGGACTATAACCATGGTGACAGTCTGCATCAAAGCGATGGCGCGTGATGCCCACGGAAACCCCACCGACGGGAGCAGTTGCCGTGCCATTGCGGGATAGATCAGACCCCCGGTGACATTTCCGCTGGTGATTATGCCAACTGCCAACGACCTTCGTTTGGAAAAGTATGTCGACGCAACCGACATCATGGGACAACAGAGAAATCCGACGCCGAGACCAAATGCTACTCCCTGGCTCAGCATCAACTGCCAGTACTGAGTAGAAAACGACATTGCGAAAGCCCCCAGGAGCATCAGCGCAGTTCCAATGACGAGAGTCGGGCGAAAGTGTCCGGCATCGCTCATGCGCCCACTGACTATGGAGAGAAAGAAGCCGAGGAAGCTCTGAACTGAGCCTATCCATGAAATTTTGGATGCTGAGATCTCGAAATAGTCGGTATAGTAAGCCTGGAAAATGCCGAACGAGTTCATGACTCCCCAGGTATTTGCCATAAGCACGTGTGCGCATATGCCTAACAGCGCGTTAGTCTCGGGAAGCAACAAGCAGACTGAAACCATCAATTGCTGTCAAGACATGTCATTGACACCGTGAGAGCAGCAGGTTATTCCAGAATGTATGCACTAGTAGACACAAAAGGTTCCAGGCTTGAACCCTAGTAATGATGTAACAGTTGAGAAGATCACTCACACATCGACCATGCCATGAGGCCGCCGTCTGGTGGTGAATCTATACTGTGTGTTGAGCTCAAGGCTGTGCTGCTCGCCAGGCCGCCGTCCTGTGCATCATCATCACCAGATGCTTCGGCATTTGGCCTATTGTGGCATTTGCTTTCATCTTCAGGCCGCCCTTCTGGACCACAGTTCTCTAGCTGCGCCTTCTCCGGATCACGAAGCTCGCCATGTTCGCTGTACTGCTGGATCGTCATACTTAAGACAAACCCACCCGAAAGCTTAAATTTGAGATTGATTTTATGGCAACGATAACTAGAAGAGTTGATGTTTCAATTCTATGACCATAAAATCAAATAAAGAGAGGAAAAGAAGAATAAGATAGAGGGGTAGGGCTGATGCTCTTTCCAAGGGATTGTGATGACAATTACCATGGCACCTTACCAAAGGCCCACATTTGATGTCGAATTCACAGTGCCCGTTTTCTTCAACCACTATGCGCGGCGTTTCAAGTCTCAATACTTACAACATCCCAACATCGACAAAACATTAGGTTGGAAGGGCTTCTACCTTGTTCCAATATTCACTCGTCTTAAGAGTCACTCAATTTTTGGTTCTCGGATAGCTAAGCACTAGTAAGTTACCTACTTGGCCAAAGGTATAATCATTTAGCACTGTGAACTGATACCAAAGGTGGGTCTCACACGCAAGATTGATCTATCTCGTTTAGGTAAAAGTAGCCGTCGCGATTGATCGCTATCTGGACCAAAGAATGCTAGCTGTCTGGCCGCCCTTGCCTGGCTGGTACATCCTACTGCATCCCAATGATGAGCCCACCAGTCGAATTGTCAGGCCCGGAGCCTTCAGCGCAATAGCTTTCTTGCTTTCGCAACCTATGGACTGACAGACTTGCTTTGACAAGTAAGCTAGATGTTGAATAGATAATGTTGTGTGCGGAAAGCGGGCGGTTCAACTTCTTTGTCTAGGGTAAGTGCATTGACAAATCCGACGACACCTAGCCTGAAAGCTTCCTGGGGGACGACTGGGACAATGACTTTAATTGTACTGCTTCTAGTATTGAAAGAGCGCTTCGCATTTTCCTAACACTAGAAGGCTCAATTGCACAGAGAAGTACCGCCCTCGAAATCAAGGGCTCAAATTCTCCCAACCTAAAAGCTTCGCCCAGACCATAAATTTCACATTCCTGCGACGATAGACAGCGACAATTTCGGATTTCCCCCGCTACTTTTTACTCCCTTCGAGATGCGAACCCAGCAACGTTCCTAGATACTGATGCAATACATGTGGGCATCAGTAGACCGTTTCCATGTCCATTTTGGGCCGGCTCTCGGATGAACCAGATAATCAGCTTTCTTAAGAACCCACTCATACCAAGGGCATCGATGCCTCCTCTCATTGACACCATTCTTTCGGCAGCTTGTGCATGGTGTTGCTCTGCTGCGCGGTCACCGTTTATTGTCTAATTTCTATGTTAGCAACTTGTTTCCACCAACCTCCTACGCCTCTTCAGCGGAGAACGGGGCCACGAACAGCTTCAGATGCTAGCGCAAGCGTTTGCGTGATGGTGACGTCGCTTATCATGTCGCCTTCTTTTTCCAAGGCAGTTTTCAGCGCCGTAATACACTGGCCCTTGTACTGTAAGGCAATCGAAGAATAAAACTCTTTGTGCTGAAAGGTGGAGAGGTTCTGGCACGAGGCAAGAAAAAGAGTGGCAAGCATGCCGGTATCCGTGGCGGCCATCTGGATCCAGTGCGTTGCCATTCCCGTGCGGAATTCGGCTTCATCTGAGAGAGAGCGCAGAGGATAGCAGGTGACGACGTGTACGACTACCTGCCTCACAACTGTGGACGGTTAGACTAACTTCAAGCCGCAAGCTTACCATTTAAGCAGCAAACTTGGTGAGGAATGAGTTTGGGGGGCGGTGTGCATACAGTGATCAAGTAGAAAGCTTTCGAACTTGGTGACCTTGCGCACGAAGGTGTCGAAGGGATCGGTTCTCGCTGCACCGAGAGCTGTCCTGATGGAGCCAGCGGCAGGTTGTTGTGGCTGTCCCAACTGGCCAGGAAGACCCTTGGCACGTGGATCTGTACCATCCTTCACTTTGCCTTCTTGGTATTCAACAACTCTCCGCTGCCTGGCGCGGGCATTTTTGGCAGCGTGGGACCGGACTTGTCGCTTCCACGATGCCGCGTCTTGTGGATGAGACAGCTGAACGAACTGGAACGCGTCTTTCCGTGGGGGATCCATCAGATGCCGTTCTTTTCTTGCTTGCGTCGTAACTTGGTACCGTGCCAAGTGAAGCGTTTTCCTAATCGGGACTGGTGAGATCTGAGTCGAGCTTTCCGCCAACCAGGGAGAGTCAAGACCCTGGAGTCAGTTTGATCAAAGGGGCAGTGAACAGACTGTCAGCAACTTGTAAGGAGTTAGGAGAGAGGTCTGCGCAGATTATTCAGTTGGAAGGAAAGAGGAAAAGGAGCCTCGTCTTGTCTGTCCAAGTGTCACGGAGGTGAGCGGAGTTAAGTTGGCTAGCGTGTCAGTCGCCCAATATCCGTTCCAAACTCCGCCGAGGCCACACTCTAAGACGGATTAGGAAAATGGAAGTCTTGGCATTCACGCAAGCGCCAAAATTGTCAAGCCACTTCGCCAAAAGCAGTAAATGCTCTCTTTGGATCGTGATATCAAAGTGGAACCTGGGCTTTGGACCATCTAGAATCAGGGCCTATGTTGGTCAGAGTCGTAGAGAAATGGCTGGTTGACTTGAAATTTAGCCCGAGACTGACAAATCCAATATATGATTAGTTTGAGTGCTTTTTCCATGGCTTAAAAGGTCCTCGCTGCCTGTCCATAGTTGAGTATCGACACGAAGAGTTCAGCACTACTACCTGGCTGCTCAAGTCGATTTTAATTTCACAAACACAGCTCTGGTCATAAATCGTCTGGTTCTCTTGCAACCTTCTATTCGGCTCTTTTCAAACTGCGCAGTACTTCGATCTTATCATTGGAAGCCGTCAAAATGACCAAAGGATGGAATCCATCTGCGGACATGCCCGACATGAAAGGCAAGGTTGTAGTGGTGACTGGCGGAAAGTATGGATCATTATTCACCTTGTACAAGCTAAACATTCCTACTAACACACTATCAGTGCTGGCATGGGCCTTCAAACAGTCAAGCACTTTGCCATAAAGGGAGCCAAGGTCTACTACACGGCGAGATCCGAGGCAAAAGCGGCGCACACCATAAAGTATGTCACGGAACGGGGCAGCAATGTTTCCAAAGACCAACTGGTGTGGTTGAAACTGGACCTTGGTGACCTCAAGAGCGTGCTGCACGCGGTCGAAGAGCTCAAGTCGAAGGAGCAGTCAATCGACATCCTTGGTGTGTTTCGGAAGTCTGTCAGACATATTCATCATTGCTAATCTCATCTCTTCAGTGAATAACGCGGGAATAGTCATGCAGAAGCTTGAACTAACGGATGCTGGGTGGGAAACGGACATGGCGGTTTGGTACTGAGCCTCATATTCACCTTTCAGAGTGACGCTAACGTTTTCAAGCCACGTCGGACACTTTGTATTCACCAACGGAATTCTCCCGCTCCTCAAAAAGGCTGCTGCTCGTCCCGGAGCGGACGTAAGAATCGTGACTGTCTCGTCGACAGTCCCCTACGTCTTCTTCCCGCCGAACTATCAGTTCGACTTTACATCGCCTGACTTCCTCTCCGGCACACTGCCCTACGAGCCTTGGCAATGGCGCTACCTGCAGAAGCATATGTTCACCGTCGACATGATGCGATACAGCATGGCTAAAGTGGCGAATTTGCTTTTTGCTCAGGAGCTTCAACGTCGCCTGGATGAGCAGGGCTCATCGATCATCTCACTCTCTGTACACCCGGGTAGTGTCAGGAGCGCCAAAGCCCTGGACATCTTTTGTGGTCCTCTGAAGCCCATCATGCGCAGGGTTATGTTGACTGAAGATGAAGGATCCTTCACTCTCCTCTTCGGAGCAACGGCCAAGGAAGTGCGCGAGAAGCCCGAAGCCTTCAAGGGGAAGTACCTGGAGCCTATCGGGGAGGTGAAGCCAAATCATGTGGTCGCGAACGACGAGAAGCAAGTTCGAGGGTTGTGGGATAACACGTCGAAGGAAGTGAACAAATTCTTTGCCAAGGAAGATTATGCTCCATTGTCGGATTGGTAAGTACACATAGTGGCAAGAGATAATAGTAGTGAGGGCAGATTGTTGTACTTAGATAGCATGGAACTTGGAGACGAAGCTCAAGCAAGCACTGAGTCAAAAGAGAGAATTCTAGTACCCCGTTCAGTAACCAGAGTGACTGTGGTTTTTGAAGTCGTGATAGTAGCCGCCGCGCCCCAGAGCCGACCGCGATACAGTTGGTTCAGTGACCAGGAGAATCAGTCGTTTTCAGCAAGAGAACACTCATAGTACAAATATCTCTATTACAATTTATTTCTTACAATTCTCAGACTACCCATCATTCCCTGCTCTCCTCCGCCGGAAAGGTGGTGGCGGGTCTGGCGCCGCAACTAGTGGGAAACTATCTTTCAAGTTTGGATGACCTTGGCGCAGTTCGTACAGAGCTGGGGTGCGAGTTGGACACGGCTCTTCCGGCTCATCTGACTCTGTATCATCATCATCTTGTACTTTGGCGTGGAATTTTACGTTACTCCTTCGCCTGACTGTGACAACTGGCCTGCCTTGCATCGTGTCGAAGTTGTCAATTTTCCAGTAAACTTCCGGCTGTCCTCTTCTTCTGCCAACGTTGTCGCGGCTTTCAGAAGCCCGAGTTGCTTGGCCTCGTCTAGTTTCACTGGAGAGAAATCTCGGGTCACTAGGCTCTCGGCTGTTTTGCGCGAAAGGCTCAAGATCCTCCTCACCCCTGGTGCTGTTTCGTTGAAGACGAGCTTGGCGCGGAGTCTGTGTTGTTTGATTCCGATATGCTGGACCTTGCTGACGCTCTTGATTTGTTGAGCGACTGAACTCCGAAGGTAGGTTCTGAACCCTACTAGGGCGTGGTGGTGGATGACCTGACGCAGGCGTGACAGGCGCGATCGGGGCGTCAATATATTCACCAGAAGCTGGCCGTCGCGGTGACCGACTTTCCTCTGGATCTTCAAGCTTGAGATCTCCCAAAATGTCTATCAAAATAGCTTCAACCTTGCGATGAAGCTCTTGATCGCCTCGAAGTTCCATCAGCTCTCCCCGCTCTAGTTCAAGTCTGTCCCTGCTTGGCGCTTCCAGACTCTCTCTCCTTGAGCTGACATACGACCCCCGATCCCCTTGTCTCCTGCTTTCTTCGATGAGCCGATGGATATCCTCCAGGAGCCGTTCCGGTTCTCTTCCCCTTCTTTCATCCCATGAACGCAGATCATCTGGTATATGTCGGCCAAGCGCAGATGAGCTTCGTAAGAGGGAGTCCAATCGCAACCTCCCTGGATCTGAGCGAATTTCGATATCTCTCTGCTGGGAGAGCACGGACTTGACTTCGTCTAGTTGCCTTTGCAACTTCTGAAAACTCTTCCTTGTCTCTCTGTGATCTGCCTCTTCTTTCTCTCTTCTTACTGGCGTTGGCCTTTTCTTCCTGTGCCGTCGCTCTGCCCTGTAGTTGTCTGGTGGCCTCCTGGTGCGCTCCGGCTCATAGTCTGGATACGTAGACGCGAAAACTGGCGGTGAACCTTGAGTAGCAGGTACAGCTGGATATTGTGGGGTAGGATGAGGTCCAGAGTAGAAGTCATCACCATGGTAGTAGTTTTGAGGGGCTGGATGGTGATTGGGCGATTGTGTGTTCGTGGAATATTGATAGGGTGCTGGCTGGGGGTAGTTGGCGTTGTATCCGTTTGCGAAGTGGTCGTTGGTAGGGTAAGGACCTCGGATGTAGCCATTGTAGCCCATTTGATAAGCAGGAGAGGCCGGTTGGCTCATGGGAAAAGGCCCGAATGCATCTTGAGCTCGAGCTCGCGGTATTTCTGGCCGGTATGATGGAGTGAATGGATTGTCATCGTACTGGCCCTGTTGATAAGGGATAGCTTCACCACCAGCCTGTCTCATGTAGCCAGCATTTCCCGGGTCATTGGCGTGGGCTTGGTGTGCTGACTCAGCACCAAGTTCCCTTCTTAGCATCTGATTATGTCGATTGTGTATCGGTATTTCAGATGATGAGTCGCTCCAGTCTTCATCCTCCTCACCTGAAGGATGTCTTGCGTGGGACCTAGGATGTAGCAGTCGTGGTTGGGCTCTCTTATCCATGGCTTACTCGAAAGCGATTGGTTGTGATGCGATTGGTTGCTGTTACTCTTTCGATGTTGCGTCAAATTTGTGCGAGACCTGATCGGTGATGGAATGTTCATCAGCACATGTTTCAGTAATCCCAAGAATGGGGGAGAATGGACGGCATCTGGATGCCTGGGAGGATGAAGTGAGTATGGTGGAGCATGAAGAAACGCACATTGGAGTATTATTCTTGTCATTTTTTATCTCACTACGCTTTGCTAAGGAGGATGCCTCTCGACCCCAATATTTCTTGGAAAGGGTGGCTCATTTCAACCGAATCATCGTATCATCGACGAGTTCCATGCAGCCGCAAACACTTCCTGGGCTAGGCACATTTCTCTGTACATGATGCGAACCATTTTGCCATCAGGCTGCGAGGCAGATTGTTTTGATTTCTAGCTTTGTAATTGTTGCCTTGGCCTTTTTATGCACGTGAGCGGCCGCAGCTACGCGAGCGCAAAATCATGCGAGTTCACACTGCTGCAAGACTTTATTGGCAGAGGAACACCAATAGTCTGTCTTTGAACACGTCGGCAAAAAGGTGGTTGCAGCGAAAGTGCAGACACGGTATCCCGCGGCTTACTTGGGTGAAAAAATACGTGGATGAGGGTCTGTTTGAGGAGCCTCGTAGACTACCGACGTGGGGAAAAAAGGGGTTTCTTAACCTTATGGTAATCGCAATATGCCTTGATAGCTTGAGTAGCTAGAGCGAAGAAGTAAACCACGGACCATGCCAGTGATTCCAACAAGCACAGGTTGACCTAGACAGCTTCTTGACCTGCCTCGGGAATACCACTTGATATCCAAAGCTGAGCATCATTATCTTGATAAGGTCGCATCTGATGGAGAAGCTTTCACTACGCTTTTATTGGGCGGGAGAAGGCTTGAAACAGAGAAAATCCAATTACAATATGCCGAGCCCTGTCTGAATGGTCAAAGTGAGGCTGGCGAGGAAGAAAAACGCTCATGTCGCTGACCACCCTCTCATGCAGGCGAGGACACGCTGACAGTGCCCCTCAGTGGTTGTATTAAGACCGACGAGGCAGAAAAATCCGCACGTTGCTGACCACCCTCACATGCAAGTGCTGCAGCAGACAACCAAATTAGGACATGCCAACGGTAAGGCGGAATGGAGTTTGGATACGCCGATTCAGCCAAGGCGCGAGAGGGGAACCAGAGCGCCTTCCAGAGTTTATAGCCGAATGATTCCTTTCTCCAATATTGGGAAAGCATCTGAGAATCAGATTACGCCGAGTTCATTTTATTTCCGTATGTGAAACTTCATACTGCCTGTTACTAAACCCTTAGCTAATTAATGCTTGATACAGGCTCTACTAGCCAATAACCCTACCAGTCAGCTCTAGCCCCCACCAAATCTTCAGCCATGGATCCTCTCGCCATCATCTCAGGCACCATCACTATTGTCGAGTCCATCTTGTCAACTTACAACACTATTCGGCATCTTCAAGGCTTGCCAAAAGCCTTTGAAGAAGTGGGTCAGAACCTGCCTCTGGCCAAGGAGACTCTCCAACTCGCACGTCGGCAACTCAAGCGGGCCAATCCAGATGAGCCGGAGAAAAGAGCAATCGAGCCTGTCATCAGAGGCTGCCAACAGAAAGTCGAGGCATTGAACGACATTCTGAAGAAAATTGAGAACAGCAAGGACCAAGAAGGTGATGCTCAACATTGGTCCACTCTCGCTGGCTTTTACCATAGGGTGGTGGTCCCAATGGGCAAGGCCTACAGGGTTGAGAACTTGATGGGAGACATCATGGACAAATTGAAGGCGCTGGCAATCCACCAAATGTTCAAGGCGGCAACTCAGGGGCAGATCGAGAAGCTGGAGAAGGCCATTAAAGAGCTCTCGGAGGTAGAGCCGTCTTTGCCAGACTCCGAGTTTGAGATAGGTGGCGGGAATGTCAATCAGAATATTTCTGACCAGGGCAGAGGATTTGTTTCCAAGGGAGGATACGTTGACAACACAATGGGAAACAAATTCAGTGCCGCCAAGGACATGAACTTCGGTACGGATTTCATGAAGTTATTGAGCATGGGTTGAGGGATGTTATCTTAGGAGGTGGCTGACTTTCCGTTTGAACCAGCATATCACGTCTACCAATCTATCTCGAATTGTTAGTTTGCTTCCATGAAATCCATTTTTCTGCATCGTCATTTACAAATGAAAGGCAGTGAGCTGAGGGCCATCGTTCTAAACTGGCTAGAGGCTACCTCTACACCACTTCGCTTTGAAGAGATTCAACACGAAATGTTCCAGATTTCCAGAATGGCACCAGGCGCTGGTACCTGGCTTGTCGAGTCCCCGGAGTTCATCGAGTGGAGGGACGGAAAATTACAGAAGCTATGGTATTATGGCATTGGTAAGACCAATTTAGTGATCTTCTTGTATCCGTCGAAGCTAATATGTCCTAAGCTGGTGTCGGTAAAACGGTTCTCGCGTACGGTTACAGCTACTGGATCTCTGATCTCACGGCTACTAATGCATAGTCACAGGTCCATTATCATAAACCATCTGCATACTCGATACTCTGCCAACACAGATGTAGCTTGCATTTACGTCTACTTTGACTACAGGAAACACCAAACACAAAGCCTCGCAGACATTTTTTCCAGCTTGCTCGTACAACTCCTCCGAGGCGGGAACTATGTGGCTAACGAGATCCAAGAGGTATATGAAACCTGGGGAGTTACGCACCTACATCCAGGTCTGGAAGAATACCTCAAGATGCTGAAGTCACAAGCAAAGCGATTCCAAAAGGTTTATATGATTGTCGACGCGTTAGATGAGTGCTGTGGTGATACTAAGAAAAACACCATGAATAGCTTTCTCAGAGCTTGTCAAGAACTCCCAGAGAATGTCTACATGCTCTTCACCTCGAGGCCGGGTTTGAACTCTCGACTGGTCAAGCCAGATCGTGAGTTTGAAATCACTGCTAATGCGATTGATATCAAATCGTATCTCAACAAATCCATCGAAAGTCACCCAAACTTGCGGGCCATAATCGAAACCGGCCTCAAGACTGACATTGCTTTCCGATGCAGGACGTTGAAAACTATAGTCACGAAGAGTCAAGGAATGCAAGTTATTTCTCAACCACGCACCTCCGCTGAACCTATACTAATAACTATAACAGGTTTCTGCTTGCACATCTTCATATGGAATTCCTAGCTTCTAAACTCACTCTTGGGGCCTTTGAACATGGTCTAACTCAGCTGTCAAGCACTCCAAACGAGGTCTACGATGCGGCACTCGAACGAATCACCGGGCAGAACGAAGATCGACGCCAGTTAGCTATTAGAGTGATCACCTGGATCGTTTTTGCTGAAAGAGCTCTCACGGTTACGGAACTGATACATGCACTCGCTATCCAGGACGCTGCCTCCCAGATTGAAAGCTCCAAGCGAGTCATACCCAAAGCGTCCGCAACCAGCGAGACTGAGTGGGCTTTGACATCAGCATGTGCCGGAATTGTTGTTGGAGTGGTTGAGAATGACACTGGTTTTCTCCGTCTGGCACATGGCTCTGCAGAGGAGTACCTCAGAAACGGCCAGTCCATCCTGTTCCAGGACTCTCAGTCGACGCTGGCTGAGACTTGCCTGCATTGCCTCACCAATGTGCCGACCAAGTACTCGCAGGTTACGGCGGATGACTTTAGCCAAGACTATCCGTTTTTCAGGTACGCGGCTACTTATTGGGGCAAGCACCTATCACTAAAAGTGAAGGGGTCCACCTACAAGCTCGCCTGGGAGTTTCTTGCCGACAAGCGTCTGCTGAACAGGTCCGTACGAGCCATAGATGACTCCAAGATCTGTCAAGAAAGAGATGTTTCGGGCATGCATGTTGCTGCGTATTTTGGGCTGGTCCACCTGGTGAGAAAGGCAATGGGCTTCAGGAAACGCCTCGATATCAATGCTCGGACTCAGCGAAATGAGACACCTTTGCACTGGGCAGCAGCGTATCGCCAGCGGGAATTTTTGGAGTTCTTGGTCATCCAAGACGCTGACTTGAATGCCACGAACGTTGACAACAGGACACCATTGCACATCGCTATGATGAACGAAGATACTATGTCGGTCTCATTGCTACTTGCGACGAAACGGGTCAATCTCGAGCTCCCAGACTCGCAAGGCTACACACCTCTCACAAGGGCAGCTTTCCAAGGGCAATTGAGCATGGTGGAAAAGCTGCTCAAAGCTGGAGCAGCAGTGGACGCCCACGACAAGGATGATTGGACTGCATTGCGCTGGGCAGCGCAGAAGGGCTACAAGATGATAGCCAGGTTGCTGATCAATCACGGGGCATCAATTGAGCCCCCAAGCAGTGACAATTGGACATTACTAAGATGGGCTGCAACATACAACCGAGGCGATGTCATCACACTCCTGTCTGAGATGCGAGTTGATATGAATGCGACCGACGCAGACGGTTTGACGGCACTACGGTGGGCGGTCAGCCATGACCAAGCCATGACAACATGGTTGTTGATCCAAGCTCGTGCAGACATCAACAAGCGAGACAAGAAATGGGTGACGCCTCTCCATGCTGTAGCAGAGAGATGCCATCAGTCAAACAGTAGCAACCATATTCTATGGCTTCTACTAGAGAACCATGCCAACGTCAACGCGCAAACCAAGAATCACGGCCTGACACCACTACACATGGCCGCATCTGGAGGGAACGATTCTGCCGTGTGGCTACTGCTCGAAAAAGGAGCAGACCCAAGCAAACTAGATGTCAACTCCCGCACGGCACTACACTGCGCTGTTGGATCAGACAATCTGAGGGTAGCCCAGCTATTAATTTGGAGAGCCAGTGGTCTCGTCAATGCTTTCGATCACGAAAAGCGGACAGTGTTGCATTATGCGGCATCCCAGGGTAACCGTTCCATTGTCGAAATGCTCTTAAATAGCGGAGCAGACATTGATGCGCAAGATGGGTCTGGACAGACGCCCTTGAGCCTTGCAGTATCTCAGTCCCACGAGGATGTTGCCGTTTGCCTCATCAGGAGTGGAGCTAATTTGGACATGCCATGCAAGAAAAAGCGGCCCGTGGTATACTTGGATAAGCTGGCAGCTTCTATGGGCAACGCGGTCATTGTCAATGCGATTCGTCAAGCAAGAGCGGAATGAAGACCCGAGACACATTGAAACCGGTACTTTGGGGGTAGGTAAACCTGTTGGGTTTTGTCAGCCTAAGTCTTGTTGTCCGACGTTACTCATATTACTACAATCTCCTCAAATTAACCTTCACATGGTGCTAGGAGAACTGAAGGCAGATTGATATAGTGATAAAAGGCAAAAAGACAAGCGTAATATCAGAAAATACGCAAGAGAAGTGTTCAGCACTTAGAACACTTTCCCCTTCATCTTAAACCCATGTTGACCCGCTATGGCTTGCAGAGTTTCTGGATTCGCGGAAACCCTTGCGGACTTTCACGAATGAAATGGAATGAGCCCTTTGAGATATTCCTGTAACCCGGGATCGCAGGCATACACGTACGTCCCCAGAATCCCGCGTGTCATGAGCACAGCGTAGATCTGGGTGATGAACCGCAACAGATCATCGTCCGAGTAGGCCTTGCCGAGAGTCGGGTTATTCTCCTTGCCTTTCTTGTCACAGTACGAGTCGCGATCGATGAAGAGACGTCTCCGCGTGGGATCGAAGCGCAAATCCAGACCGATAATGACTCCGACATAGTTCAAGTCGTAGCCCTGCACCGTGTGGATGGATCCAACTTCGTCGAGGGCTTTCCTGGAAGAAATCCAGTCGGTGGGGGTGCTGTTCCAGCGGAGCCGGGTATCGCCGATCTCGATGTCAAAGGCGGTCTTGTCCTTCTTCGTCTTCCATTCCCACGCGAAGCCGGCGACCATGCGAGCAAGACCAACCTCGGCGTCGCGTTGAAAGATTTGGTTTCGCATGTGGGCGACGGAATCAAAGATGCGGAAGTCGTATTCTCCGAAATCACGTCGCACCCGCGGAAGAGAAAGGGGATGAGGGTCGAGAATCCAGCGGACATATGACACAAAGTCGGATCCCGCTCGTACACGCATCTGTGTCCGGAGCTGGAAGTGTCGCCTCGATGCACGAGCGTCAGCCACAACGTCCGACAGCACCTCGGTCGGCAGGTCGGCGGGTCGGACACTCTGGGCTGCGTCTAGGAGCAAGATCTGATGCCGGCTCTTGGCCCGTATCCAGTCCAGCTGGGTCTTGCTGGTGTCGTCGCTGCCAAAAAGGTCTATCGTGATAGTTTTGAAGTTGGCGTTGAGTACTCCCGAAGCTTGGTTAGCACGTTGATTGAGCCGATGAGTCTCGTCGACGACGAGCAGGTCAAAAGCGACATCTGCCTGTCCCACTTCAAAGGGCGTCAAGACCATTTCTGGCTTGAGTCCAGGCGTCTTCTTGAAAACTGCTTTGATGGAAGCTCGCAACGACTGCTGTGGCACAACCAATCCAACACGGAGGCTTTGGAGCAGCCTCTGGTTAGTCTCGGTGAAGAAAGTCGCGAACTGGGCGTTGCTGTCTAAATCTTCGAGTGTAGTGAAAGTCTGTATATCGACGAGCAGTTTGATCAAGAATATGGCCGCCACTGTCTTGCCGGTACCCGGATCGCCCTGGATCACAATCATACTGTCTGCGCCACTCTCGAGATCAGCGAGGAGCCCCTTGACAATCTCCCCTACCGAAGATGCTTGATCGTATGTCAGTGCCTTGAATGGCGACAACTTGAACAGATCGCTGTTTTCGATTTCATGGACACCACGTGTAAAGATGCCTTCGGCTCGGAGCCGCTCGAAGATATTTCGGAAGCCCTCGCGATACATCTCACGTTGGAAGTATCTGGAATCGGTGATGCCGTTGTTCCGGTTAAGCACCCGGTTGGCACCGTCGCCGGCTAGCATCTTGATGAGGTAAGATTCCAAATCAAGACAGACGGACTTGTTGAATCTTTCATCCAAGATGACGCGCACGTTCTTGAGGTGCTGCTTCGCGGGTGTTTCGAGGTGCTGCCGCAGTCGGCCAGCTGCGTTGAGCGACTCTCCAACGTATATGTCCCTCAACTGGCTCGATCTTGCCTGGGCAGGGTTGCGGCCATCGTCTAACACGTACACGACAGGCCAGTTGCCGTGTCTCTCGTCATTGGGTTTCCACGCCGTGACAGAATCCTTAGAAAAGTCAAGTTGGGCGATCGTTAGGTCGGTTGGAAATCCCTGGGAGATGCGATCACGGTGGTTTTCATGTGGTGACCATTCCATGGACATGTCATCGCCAGCATCTGGTTCTCGTTCCGGTTCAACATCCAGAACAGGGCATGTCAAGAGCGGGCCAAGATCCATAAGGCACTGAATATCAGTTTTCAGATCCTCCGCCATCTCTTCAAGGTCATCGGCCCCGAAAATGGACGACTCATCACTTGAAGCATCGTCCCCCCGCTGTTCGGCGTCCTCATGAAGAATACGTGATACTTTCTTCGTGAGAGCCTGCACACGTCGCGCCGATGTGGTCATCTGTGGGGACGGATTAACGTGTAGTAAGAGTCTTTCAGCAAGCGTTCTACCGATACTGATGAGGAATCTGAGGGTTGGGCGCCGAGCAATCCTTGAATTGACCAAAATGTCGTCCAGCTTGCCCTCCGACATGCCGTCCTCATTCCAAAGAATCAGGGAATGGCAGCTTCGCTCGAAGTAGATTCGGGTCTCCTTGGGCCCGCGCATGTTCCTGATGATTCCCTTGAAAAGAACGATAATTTCGGCACAGAGTTGGGCGGCGATGCTTCGGTTGTCGGGCTCTGTATTATCAGTTGCTGTTTGCTGCCACTGCATGCTTAGCAGCTCAGGGTCGCATTCTTCGTTTACGTGGGCAAGCGCCGCCATTCTTTGTAGTTTCTTGAACGGGGGTAGACTCCTTATTTCACTGAGGTAGTGCTGAGTTGTGATACACTTTGGCCAAATATCAAGCTTTTTGGTCTTTGTAAGCCAGATGTCAAAAGATGATGAACACCTGAAATCGAAGCTCTTAACGTCCGGATTCGCAAAGATAGATAAGTTATCAGGACAAACCTCACATCCGCAGTCGGATCACGTGGCACCTACCCCGCATCCCTTTGCCAAGGAGCCGGGATCGGAGGCCTTTCAAGCCATGGAGGATGTGTCTCAGGCGACGTTAGGCAGAGCATCATCGATCAAGCCCAACACCGAACAAAACTCGCCATTGATGTAGCTGACATCGATCCAACTCAGCATCGATCAGAACTGAACTCCGATAGTAGGACTTATCCTCAAATGGATCCAGTTTCGCTGACCCTAGGCATCCTACCACTGGCAGGCGTCGCTGTGAAGGGTTTCCGGTCAGCATCATCGAGATTGACCGTCTTCCGCCATTCCTCCAAGGAGCTTAGCCGGGTCCGGAAGCTCCTAGTGGTACAATCTTCCCTGTTCTTATCGGAATGTCAACTACTACTGCGCCTTATGAATGGTTTGGAACGTGAAAACGTTGCCGATTTTGTCGGGTGGAACGACCCAGACTTAGAGAGGCATCTCCGGGAAATCCTCGCGAGCCATGCCTACGAGGCCTGCCAAGTGCTATTCGAGGATGTTGGTACAAGGATTGAGAGACTCAACAATGCCTTGGATCAGTTTGAGACTGCTCTCGCGACGCAACAACGGACTGGCGAGCGGCTTAAAGATACGGCCAAACGCTTAGGGCGCCTGCGTGACGGGGTCAGGATTTCGCTTAACAAGGAAAAATATCAGAATCTGATCGGAGAGCTTCGCAACGCCGTAACAGATCTCAAGATTCTTCGCGAACAAGCCTTTGAGCAGCAGAAAGCAAAGAAACAGCCAACGTCTGGACAGTATGTTCTGAAACCGCCCGCGAGAGAGTTTAATTCGTACCATACCATCCGAAGAGCTTCAGAGGCTCTTCACGCGGCTCTCGTATCCGCTTGGAGCTCTTCCGATGCCGCTAGCCATCTTGTTGGGCTGTTTGTCGATGCCCGTGTTGAAGAGCAAGTTCTTATGGAACTCATTGTTCTCTGCACTGGCCATGCCTCAGACAGATGTGTTCGACTTCAGGTTCGGTCTGAGATTCTCGATGGGGTCGACGTGGACCCGTTGGCCTCGACGTCGGGAAACTCGCGGGCCTCGGATGGGAGCTCGCCACTTCACTTACGGATTATCGAAGGAGAGCGGCGTACTATGTTCGACCTGCGGACGTCGAAAGATATGTGCTCAGAGCTAGCCCGCCACACAAACGTGTCGTGTAATGGGCATGTCGCCAATTCATTGCAAGAGAGTTTTCGACACTCGTTCTACTCACGTGGGCTTTCCATGCCTGGTAACTCAATAGGGCCCAGCAACTTAATGCTCATGGACGAGATTCTCAGTCACTCCGTTGATCACAGCCTGACAATAGTAGAACAGTTCAAGCTCGCAAGCGCTATTGTGACGGCCGTCCTGAAACTCCATTCGACGCCGTGGCTGGGAGAATACTGGCAAATCCAGGACCTGTCTTTCCTTAGAGAAGCAGACCTTAGCGGCTGCCTGAAGACGCTGCATGTCAGCGTCGAGACGGTGCCACGGCAGCAACCCCAAAAGCAGCTGGAAGTGGGCATGGATGGTGTCGAAATAAGTAGTGGGTCGTCACGCCAGTCGATCAAGGAGGCACAGCGCACATTCGGTATACGTAACTTGACGCTGCATAGCCTTGGCGTCGTACTGTTGCAGATTGGCTGTTGGAGTCGTATCGCGGCCGACGACATCGAACTAGTGAGGAGGTTAAGTGAACAGAACACGCGATTGGGGTCGAAGTATATGAACCTGACTCAGAAGTGTCTAGAGTGTGATTTTGGTTGCGGCAAGGACCTCAATAAGCCCCCGCTGCAAAAGGCCATCTACAACAACCTAATATGCGAGCTAGAGACAATGATCGTAAGTCTGGATATTGGCGACGAGGACGAAGATGAGTGAAGAATAGATCTTAGTGAATTTGCGGTGAAGTCGTCTTGATTGGGACTTCAAGAATCATTATCCAGAATTGATCAAGGGTTTCGAACTTCGTCAGAATTAATTGATCCAAAATGCGCGTAGAAACGATCTCATCAAGGCGCACAGGCCTCTCGCTGTAGAGAGATGAGCAGACTACTCATCGGCCGGCTGCTGTCCCAAGATCACCGCCGCCAGTATAAACGTCGCTTCGGGGCCGCTCTGAAGGCATTAGCATCTCACAGTTGCTTCTGTTTATGAATGCTGAAATAATGAACATCATCCTACCAAGCAAGGCTAATACACTCCCGACCAACTTAAGGTTATCTCGCGTATACTCCGTACTCTTATGAGTGAGTGTTGCCTGATCTGCACAAGTTGGTTGCATCCCGATCGGGCAATCAGCCCCACCCCCGCCGAGTGATCCCGGCCGGCCCCGGTAAGTATAAATATCCCACCATCCCTCCTCTTCTCCTTTCCTCGAGCAGTCAAACTCAGCGATCTCGTTGTTCTTGCAGTCTCACCATTCTTCTACTGATCAGCCAAGTCCCTTGCTCCAGCCAGCACCGCCACTTCTGCTATCGGAGAAGCCACACTGCGTGGCGCGCACGGCACTGCTTCACGCTCTTCTATCGCTAGCCGCCTACCGCTCGTCGATTCCTCCTTCCATCTTCTTCATACGATCCACTTCATTACTGGCTCGTTTTGCGTGCCCATCGTAATGGAAAACTTGAGGCAGCTCATTGCGCGATGTGCTGGGGCCATCTTCGGACAAGTTCAACCAATAGCATCTACTGCAGGACAGGCCGGGGACGAGCTTGAGGAAGCACAGCCTGCAAGTCGCGCACCAGTGGATACCTCCAAAGTCTACAGTAAACCCGGCGAGCGTATGGCTGAAGTACCGGCGGCGGTGGTGCATCTAGACACCTTCGTCTGGTGGCTCGTCTTTCAAGAGGCACGCCCGTCCCGCTCTCAGCGATGCGCATAAGAAACTGACAGACAAAATGAAGCTTGAATCAATAGGGGACTTTTACAATCTGTGTCTGGTGTCCAAGACTTTCTACTCGTTGGCTGTTGTTCGTCTGTATCACACCATCCGTATGGGACCAAGGCTACCCACGCATGTTGAGTACTGGAATTGGCGCTCGCCGCTTACGGAAGAACAAAGAATCAAGAACAGCAAAAGAAAGAAGATGCAGTCGCGCGAGGCTCAATGGCATGACTCCGGTGTCTTGATCCGTCGATTAGCAGCAGACCCCAACGAGGTGCAAATCCGTGCCGTGCGGGAGATAGAGATTCTGGGGTTTCCGGACAAGAATGACAACATCGCTTCAGAACTGAATCGAGACGGTGGCATTGCTGCCTTAGTAAAGGTCTTACCCAACCTACAGCGGGTCTGGTATGCGCTCTCAGCGGCCCGGACTGACAAATTCTTACCATTGCTAACGAAGAGTTGCACAGGCTATATCCATCGCATTCACGTTTTGAAGCCTTGATCCACTCACTCAACGGCCACGCCAATCATCCACAGCTTCACCTGCTCGGCGAAAACGGGGCAAGGCCTATCGCGGGCCCATTACCATGCGTCACGACCATACGCGCCAACGTGGACCCATGCTTCGACACGCGGGACGAACCCAACCGACGGATACCACGTCTTCAACAACTCTTCTTTGCCTGCCCAAACTTGAAGTCGTTCTCCTTTTCCACATATGGGGGGTATGGGGGATGCTTCACACGACGTCCCTTTCATCGACGGGTCTTTGGATTCCAGTTTACTGGTGAAGAGATATTCCCTCCACTAGAATCTCTTTTGTTCAGCTCTCACATGGGGCTCGATGAGTGGCCCCATTGGCGGGACAGGTTTGACTGGTCCAATTTGAGATCACTCAGTTTGGGTCCTCAACTCGACACGGAGTTTCTGGAGCTCCTCACGGGACATGCCAAAACGCTTCGTAGTCTCACGGCAGAGACCTGGGCTGGTGAAAGCGACATGGTCCATGAAGAAGACGACGATATCACTGACGAAGAAATGAACGCCGGTCGAGCGGACAGAGATATGTGCCCCCAGCTAGAAGGCTTTCTCATGTCCTTTGATACCCTAGAACGTCTCACAATCAGGGGAGTTTCTGTGCCTATTCTCTCGCTGACTATGCATTCGGGACTGAAGGAGCTATGCTATCACCTCATTGAGCTCCCGAGAGGTGGTGCCCGCCGCCCGACACTAAGCGTCGTTGACCTGGAAGAGCTTGATGCGAGCTGTCCTGATCTTGAACTAATAGAAATTGACATCGATCGTCAAAGTGGATGGGTGAGTTCGCAATTCTGTTCCAGCCTTTTATTCTGTTACTGATTGAGTCTCAGCCAAACGATATTTTGGAAACATTAGCGGCCAGATTCATCAAACTCCGCCACTTAACGCTTCATTGTGAGGTCGGAATCGACTGGGATGAGGAATCTTCCGACAATAAGCTATGTCTACCTACGCTTGATGAGGACCTGGCAAAGAAGTTCGCGCAACCCTTCTTCACATTACGATCGCGCTCGAGGCTAGAGATGCTCACCTTGAAAACGGGGGAACACCTGCGAAGATTTCCGCAGCGGGAACCTCTTTATCGGACTGTAGAGCGTGGAAGCTCAATCTCGATACATATACGAGCGCCATCAAGTCCCGAGGGGGAGCTTGTGGCGCGTATCGAGCACTGGCGGTAAAGGATGCGCTTTGCTATCCGTACCATAGCTGACTTCCCACTTACATCATGCTGGGGTAATGCTGGTGTTGATCTGCAAGAGATATTCTTATGCTTGCTATTTGATGATGTGTGCTACCTGACTGAGTTCTTTGGATGCGCTGGGAAGCGGACAGTATGCTTAGTTCGTGCCTATCTTCCACTCATGACCTTTTCTCCTGCTTCAATGAGTTATCTCCCAGTTTATTCAACAATTTATTTGCTTACTTTCATTTACTTCTAGAACGATTCTGGTGATCATTCTATGGGATTTTGGGTGTCTCTGGCTAAGGGTTCGCGGCCGGCTCTAGGGTGCGACTGCTACTATCGCGAGTTCAAAAAAACAGTTTTCTTTCACAATTTAAGCATCTTGGGAACCCAATGCTTCCACGGTTTCCAAATAGGGTATCTCTGGCATACTCGAAATCAGATGAGATACCCCAGCTCACGGTAGTGCTATACTCGTCTGACTCAAGACTCAGTCAGAGAAGATATAATCAGGGAACATTATACCCCAGTTTCTTCCCAGGCAAGCCCACGATGAGGGCTACTGCATACTACCGAGTCAGCTATCCTTACGGCATGAGGTGCGAAGTGTCCAAGTAGAAGCCAGGTTGAGGGCATTTGTACGCATTCTCCCAATTCACGAGTTAGAGTCGGGAGGATGTTTTGCCCAATAACCGTTGAAGACAGCTTGATAGCACTAAGTTCTGCCTCACACGCCTCGGAGAGCTATGCCACTTTAAGGGTTTTCATTCTAGAATTTTGCATGATATTTTTGCAAGAGAGGAGGCGAATGAACAACCGATTTGAACCACAGGTCATCAGAGAGAAAGCAGCAGGATATCACAAAAACCTTTGTAGGCTCTCGGCGGCAAGGGCTCCACCAAGCTAGCTCTCTTGGCCAGGGGGTCACGAGCTTTGATCCTTCGTGTCCTTCGTAAGCTTTGGCTAACTATCTACGGAACAGCAAAGGATTTGACCCACAAGCGTCTAGTGCTGCTACGCTGATATAGGCTAATTCCGATTAATCTCTCTGGACATTCCTAAGCTGACACCGCCACCGCTTGACCAAGAATTTGTCGCTGGAGTCATCACGAAGGAGAGGCAGCATGACCGGAACAACTGAGAACTACACGCTGGTGCGCGGGACAGGTTCGTCATACCCAGGATGGACTGCTCTTCGACTCTACTGACACGGCCGCAGCCTTCATTCAGCGGCTGTGGTACCTGTATCACCGTCTGGGCATCTGGTCCAACATCCTCATCTCCGCTGAATACTGCAGCTCCAACGGCGACCAGCTTACGAGACCAGTGATCCTCGCTGCTCTTCGTGCTGTTGTAGAGGCTCATCCAGCACTGTGGCATGTTTTTTTGCAGCGGCCATCTTCCAAGAAAGGCTGTCACGGTCTGCATACCGCTGCCCTGCGCGTGCTGGATCTCGAGCAGTGTATCGAGTATGTGGATGACGAAGACGATGCGGGTGTTACGTCAGATACTTTGGAGAGGCTTCATAATGAGTGGCTTTGGACCGCCGATGAGCCCGACAGCCCGTGGTGGAAGCTCGTGGTGAAGGGGCGGAACATTGTGTTTGTCTACCACCACTCAATAGGCGACGGCATGTCGGGCGTTGTTTTCCATCGCGAGTTTCTTGCTGCTCTCAACTCTACATCAGCGGGCAAGTTGGAATCCGAGGATCAGAAGACTATCCTATACGCCAACGACAATGTCCAGATTCCTCTCGAGCCGACGGAAGTGTGGACCGGCAAACCCAGCATCGTGGAAATGATATGGGCGCAGCTTGTTTGCTGGTTCTTTAAGGTGTTCTACGGCAGTTCTCGCATATATGGCGACCTCCCTCCCTCAAAGCCTTGCCCCAGTTCAGCAACAGCAGTTGCAGAGCCTTCGCAGCGCACCGTCACACGCATCTCATCGTACCGCATCCCCGCGACCAAGATGGAACAAATCATCGCAGCCTGTCGCTCGAATCAGACCACCTTCACGCCTCTCCTCATTACGATGCTCACCATTGTCCTGGGAACCGATTACTATCCTGAAGCAAAGGTCGGCTCCTCGAGGTATGCTTTTGATCTTCGGCCACAGCTTCCCATGTCTCGTATAGGCGGCGGAACTAGCAATGGTACCTTTTTCAATGCCACGGCAAGTGGGGAGCATTGGCATAAGCTGGGGCCATTTCGAAGCGTCGTCACTAAGAACAAAGGAAAAGGCTCGTCCCTGGATGCTAAAGCTGTGTGGGATTTGGTGAGAGACTACAAGGAAGAAATGACACGCCACACCGCTGGAAAAGGAGTCAGATCGTGGATTGGCGTTACTCTGATGGGGACGGATCTTGAGGACGTTGTGAAGACGGCATTTCCGTCCATTAGCCTTTTGCTCAAGCCAACCTACGCCGTATCCAATGTTGGAGCTTTTCTCGGTAGGGCTGCAACTGAAGAGGGAGAGAATGCAGGGCCTTGGCAGATCGAGGATATGCAATTCTCCGCAGCAGCCGTCAACGGTACACAAGGAACTCACGGTGCCATCTACCACGTCGCTGGCGTCAAGGGCGGAGACACTGTGATCAATGCAACTTATGAGGACGGCATCGTCACGCGGGAGATGGCCGAAGGAATTCTGGAACGTGTCATGGCTGGAATCTATAGTATTGTTTGAGAAGTAGTCAGCTGTCTTATCTAAATGTCTATCTAGGATCGTATAGTATACGGCGTAGTATGCCTCATTATATAAACCTGACCAACGAGCACTGCGCAGCTCGTAGCCATCGAAATAGTGATTAGGGGAAGATTGACGCGCGCAAACTCCAGGCGACGGACGTGGATGTGCTTTTGGGCGAGATCGTCGCGCCACATCAACCCTGCTAGCGACGCGCCGAATGTCAATGAGAAAGCCCCGTAGTTGACACCAATTGCTAAAGTATAAACCGCGCCCCAATATGTGCGCTCTGATATGGGAGTCTCGCTAGAAACATGAAGATCTGCCCAGATTTGCAGAACGCGGGAGAGAAGAACGGTAGCTCCGATGTTCGTACCTGCGAACTATTGCACACCTCGCGCGTTAATCTTGAGTACGGTACTTGGATAAGATGCAGACTTACGTTGGAAAGCACCACTGAGAGAAAGCCCATTCCTCCGACGGCCCCAACTGTCCCTGTTTTCTCTACCCAGCTATTCCAGCCATGTGCAAACACAGTGACCCAGCCGGAAGACACCAGTGACTGCACCAAGATGAATGTCGGGAAAGCGAACAAGACGAGTGAGAATGGCAGGCGGGCCAACACTGCGGAGACGTTGGGGAACGTTTGCTGCGACCAGGTCTTTACGTCCTCTAGAAGAGATATAAGAGTTGGTCGGGCTCGATTTGCGGGCGAAGAACGGGCCGCCTCTTCGGGATTTGTTTCTTCCTCTTCCCTGGACTCCTCGTCAAGGGTCGACGTGATCTCATCTGTTGTCTGCTGATTGGCTTTGCCCTTCGCTGTCTCTGAGGTCTGAGTCCTGATGGCTATGGCTAGCGTATTGCCTTGGACTTCATCTTCTCCGGAATCGCGGCCCTCGTTCTCACTGTTCAGGACCGGGGCTGTGCCTGTACGTTTGTGAGTTGGGCTAATTACCACCGCTGAAGGTGCCAGGTATTTCAACATCCGCTGCCGGAGATTGGACAGCTTGATTGGATTCTGTGGCCGGCGAGACTGGAATGAAAGCGATGAACTGATCGCTAACGTAAATAGTCAACTCGTTTCCGTCTTCAGCTTGCGGATCGCTTGGCAGCTCCTCGCCGTGCACAGAAACCCTGGGCGACGAAGAGCTAGGATCCAAACCGCGCCTCAGAAGCAACCGCGATAGGCCAAGTGTGGTCAAATCCACACGACTGACTGAAAAAGCATTCCGTCCGCGACTTGATTGAGTTTCAAGCGACTGCTTTGATTGAGTCTCAATCGATTCCAAAGTGTCTGGTCCTGATGTCCGTATTGTCTCTTCCCCGATTGCTCGTTGCATCCGTTCGAGTCTAGCCCACTCAATCTCCTGTCTACCACGTCTGGAAATCTCTCGGGTTTCGCATCGGTGGTACCATCCAAAGAATGTGTCCCAGCAGAGCATTACAAACGAAGCAGGCAAAGTCGCCCAGAAAACAGGGACGTTGTTGAAATTGGCAGCGGTCAACGACAGTAGGACAACGAGTGTTGCTGTCATGATGAAAACTCCGAATGCTGCACTGGCCTTATCCAGAAATGGGTTCATAACGTCGTCTAGTCGAAGAGTCTTTGGCTCGTCACTTGCGGCTTGGTCTTCGGTAAGCATATCCTCCAGGTAGCCGAAGGGAATGTTTGGGGAAATTGGCTTTCTCATTTTGATCTCTTCCGGGAGTTCGTGTATCTGAATTCTGAATGGGATCAGCTGCTCGTTTGCGAAGATGATATATAGCAGCAACGGCGCCAATATGACGACCGACGCCATGACAGGAACGATGAGGTTTGCAGTGTACTCGGCGAAACCGATCTGGAATGCCTGGGCAATGACGACGTTCGTCGTGTTCGACGAAACGAAGATGGCCGATGCGATGTTGGCTATAGCGAACTGAGTATGGAGCCATGCTCGCGGATGAACAATGTTTGCTGAGATTCGGTTCATGTACGCCAAGAACAGCATCCCCATATGGATGACCGGATCGTTCCCGAAGAAGCAGCCCATGGCGAAGAAGCTGAAGTAAAGAACGATAAACAGTCGATGGCCGGATTTGCCAAAGACGCGCAGCACCTTGAAGGTCAAGTACCTGATCAACCCCGCGGCGTCGATGGAACTACTCACATAGCCAAGTGTGAGGGCAAAGGCCACTAGATCGATGGGGGAAATGTTGTTGGCCCCGAGCGTGCCCTTTTTGACTTCTGTTCGACCGATGGCTGTTGTCGAAAGTAAGAAGAGAACCCCAATCAGAGGCCCGGTGTTCAAATTTGCGGGAAAGTTCAGCCGCACGAAAGACTTGGGTTTGAGGTGTTTATCGCCGCATTCCTGGTGCAAGGCCTCCTGAGGAGGTGGTATGACCCGTAAACTGACTAGACATCGCAGGAAAGCATTGAAGAATGGTCTGTAAATGTAGATTGGAACATGGAACGGGAAAAGCACGATGAGGTCTGTGAACTTTTAGCGGGAGATGCAGCGGGCGAGGAGGAGATTGCGCTGACTGCTAAGGACGAAAACGACAAGAGTGATGATTGAGCGCCATTGCGTGATGCTCGGGTCTGTTGGCATTGAATCAGACTTTTAGGTAGTAGCCGTGATTCAGTCGCGAAGTTGTACATGTTCTGGATGCAGTTTGTGGAACATGTCAAGCCCGTAGGTGCTCGGGAGGCGATGAAGAGTTGTGACGCAGTCATTCTCAACCTTGCGAGGCAACTGGAATAAATGCGCGCAGCTTGTCTTGGTGGGACGCCTTCAGTGGCTGTGTGCTGGAGCCTGCAGCGCACCGTCATCAAATCTGCCTTGCGCCTCACGCAGCCTATCACAGGTCATCTCTGAGAGTCAGTGTTTGCAATTCATTATAGCATACAGCGTAGCATGCCTCATTGTATGAAACTAACTAATGAGAACTATACAGATAGTAGCTTTGAAAATAGTAATTAGGAGGAGATGAATGCTCCGCATGTTCGCACAGATGTAAGGGACGACTGTGTTAAATCTAGTTAGACACATCTCTATCTATAGCTAACAATTTGTCGTCTGCAATGTCTTCTTTTTCCTCTTCAAAGCCCAAACACCTTAGCATATCCTATGTAACAATTTTAATCCAAAAATTACCTTAACCGTGATTAACGAATCTTCCAGCAATGCACCTAAAACCCACTCCAGCATGACTATTTAGACATTTAAACTGCTGCACTATTCCCAGAGCGACGTCTGCAGTGCCCCCGAATCGGTAGCCAGCGACGACTCGCCAACACTCCAATTCACGCGGTCCCTTATCCCTGTAACAGACTTTTTCGGGGATTTCGAGCCAGTTTCACAATTTTTTGTATCAATGCGTCGTAGTTACCGGGCCCCCATTTATAGCTGGGATTTCCACGATGGTCGTGTACATTTCGCAAACCAACACCCAAGACAACCGTAGCCTTTTGAAATCGAGACACAAGTAGAAAAGACGTTAGACCTAAATAGAGTCTACAACAGCCGCGCGTCAAATATCAGACTTATAGAGCTATATCCTCACCACAGCCTCAACCAGGTATCGAGTATTCCCTTGAAACAAACCCCCTATGGCCAGAGACCTATCTAGACCTCGTAGAGTAGCAAGTCTCCCACCCCTAGTAAGTAAACCAAGGTTGCTCGTTTGATTTTAGGTAGGAGGTATGTTCACTAGCAGTTATCTTTAGAGATCAAGTACGCGAGCGCGTTCTGCATTTTCAGTTGGGAACCTTGACAGGAGACATAGGAAGATTATGTACTGAAACAACTTCTGCTCAACTACTGAGAAGGCGTCTGGTCAGCTACAGAAGAGCGTGTGCTACGCTGTTGAAGTCAGAGACAATCAGCACATATTCTCCAGCATCAAAGCAATTACCACTAAACAAGGCATCGTATCATTTTGTCTCATCTACTGTAAATCTGTTCGGAACATTTTCCTGCGTTTCCAATGGCAAAACTTCATATCTGGATCGGATTTGGCAACCGTCGGGGAGACGCTCCGGTCCACTGGATGATTCTTGTAGCCCCTAAAGACCAAAGTAAGTCAACATGGTACCACGTGACTGGAGGGCCAACACACGGCACCGAGTACAAACTCAAGATACAAAGCGAAAAGCGATTTGACAGTCTGGGCATCTCAGAGCGTCATTTCGTGGGCGAGTTGGATGAGAAAGACCAAAACAAGCTGAAGGCTTCGGCGAAGAAAATACCTGTCCAGAGATGCCAAGAATGGACTGTTAGCGTTCTGCAAGATCTTGAGAGGAAAGGCCTCGTCCCGACGGGAACTGCAGAGTACTGGTTCCACCAGGTCGAGCTCAGTCCTTTCTCGACGGATGGGTACCATGGGATTCCGGAAGAGGCGTCCTCCTCAGCTGCGGGCAGTACACAAGCATCCGCCTCGGCGGCCCCCAACTGGGTCTGGGACGACGCCAGTGGACAGTATCAATACTGGGATGCGGCCGCTGGGAGATGGGTTGCTGCCTCTGAGACCGGCCAATGAGCATGTACACTCTGCAGCCCCGCCTTTGTTGTCTGCTGCATTCCTACCTTCTCCTCGCCTCCGGACTCACTGTTGTTCCTAGCTTAGTTATACACACGTGCACCAACAGTTACACACGTGTACCAGCAGTGGTACAAGAATTTATCTATATTTGCTGATACGTCCACCGATCCTGTTTCTTTGCCAACTTCACCCTTTACCCTTCACCCTTTACCCTTCAACCTTCAACCTTCAACCTTCAACCTTCAACCTTCAACCTTCATCACTCAAGCTCTCTTGTCAAGTCACGCAAGTGCACTCACTCCTTGTCTTTGTTCCCAGACGCAACATGTCTGATTCTGCTTCAACCTTAAAAACAACTCTCGCAGCAGGCGAGCCACTTTACGTCGTCGAACCCCGAGAGACTCACACCCATACCCTCATTCTCCTTCATGGGCTTGGCTCCAATGGCGAAAAATTTGGGACAGAGCTGTTAGACACCGGCCTCACGTCGTCTGGCCGCAAGCTCACAGAACTGCTTCCGGGGGCCCGCTTCGTTTTCCCTACTTCCAAGCGTCGTCGCTCTTCCGCATTCGGCCGATCGATGCTCACGCAGTGGTTCGACATTGCCCGCCTTGCAGACCCTTCGTACCGCAAGGAACGACAGCTGGAGGGGCTTGCCGAATCCGCTGCAGAGATCCTGGAGATCATCGCGATTGAGCTTCAGAAGGTGCCGGCCCAAAATCTCATCATCGGAGGGCTAAGTCAGGGCTGCGCTATGTCACTTGCTATACTACTGTCTTTAGAGCATTCGATCGGCGGTTACGTGGGCATGAGTGGCTACCTTACATTCCAATGCGGCCTCGAGAGTGCCGTGAACGACGAAGACGACAGCGACAATCCTTTCGCGGACCCCAACTCGACAGCGGAGGCTAGCGCTGTTAAAGCCCAGACGGTGGAGAGAGATCTCTTGGGTCTGGCTCTATTGGATCACCGTTCGCAAGAGAAGACAGCGTTTCAGACACCTGTCTTTCTTGGTCATGGGCAGGCAGACGACAAGGTGCCATGCGCGTTGGGAGAAGGGGCAGCGCAACTGATGCGCGATGCAGGGTATCAGGTCGATTGGAAATGCTACGAAAGTCAAGGCCACTGGTACAAGGTCCCCGATGAAATTGACGATATCTGCAACTTCATTGCTTTCAAGGTTGGGTGGGAAGTCGTCAAGGACGCTACTACAAATTGATGATGGGAGAAAGAAGGTGTTGGCTAATTATAGCATAATCTCCGTCTCATCAATACATCACATCATTTGAGGTCCACATAACCGCCAGCTCCTTGTGAAACGGCTCCAGAATCTTGTCTATAGCCTTGTCTCGGCTCCACTGACTCTCCCATTCAGGTCGCAACAAGGCCTTACCGTATTCCCAGTAACTCAGGTAGTAGCCCGACAACTCCCAATCCAAGATGGCCGTGAGTTTGTCCCCTTGGACCAGAATGTTGCGAGGATCAAAATTCCCGTGCGTCAGGATAACTTCGTGGTCTTTCATGACACTCAGCCAAACGACGCACCTCCACTCCGGAAATCCATAATCGTTGTCCTTCATCATCGCCTTGACAATTCCTTGGTTGAACTCCTCCTCGGTTGCATAGGGTCCATACCCTTGCGGATCGTCGTCGAAAAATTGGTCGTTGCATGCCGTACCGTTGATGGAACCAATGAAGTCGCTCTTGAAATGGCGAAGCTGGGCCATGTAGCCGCGGAGCTGGGAGATGATTGAGTCCTTCTGCGTTTCGGTAAAGTTCCCCCACGCCTCCTTGAGAGTTGTTCCTTCCACGTAGTCCATGATGATGATGCCTTCTTCCATTTTCTTGTCGTAGTAGGCGTTCTGGACTTGGGGAACGGGAATGGAGGTATTAGCGTGGACAAATCTCATCGTTTCGAGTTCTATTATGGCTTCCGCTGCAGTCGCGTGTCTTTTCACAACTGTCGTTGGATCGATCCTGAACACTAGAGACATTGATGTCAGCCTGTAGCCCTTGGATATTTGCTCTGCAGTGACTGTTCGCGTCATGTTTGTGAGACTGAAGCTGGTCAGGTGGTGCAAGAGCTTCCTTGAAGAGTTGGGAGTGTGACTCAACCCTTGTCGGGACCGTAAATTTAGATGCCCACCACGTGATTTTGATAATTGTACCACAAAATTCTTAGTTTACATTTAGGAGAGAATCTTCATTAGAAATTTGCTCCTGCCACAACCCGTTTCTGAAAATGACATAAAATATGACGCTTGTAGCGCCATCAACAATACTAGTAGAATTAGCTTTTATTAGTAGGGTCCATATTGTGTCCAGTCATATGTCTTGTTTACTTGTGCACAAGGCGAGAGTTTGTCGTGCTTCTACGTGAGAAAGGTTCTGGTTTGCTTGGCGCTGAAATGATGAGCCTAAGACATGGCATCTAAAACGAAGACGCTAGCTGATCATCTGAAAGATTTTCCCATGCAGCTTTGAGTCAAAAAGCGAGGGTGGTAGTGAGTTTGGAAGGAAGGTTTTAGAGTCTCAGTGGTAATTCTTATAACGCAAAAACGTATCAGATGCCTTAAAGAATCAGTTAGTCTTCAGGAGCAAGACTAATGGACGAGAGTAGTGTCTATTGGACCATTCAGCTGAAGGCATTACTCGAAGTTGACTATAGTCTTTCCGGTAGTACGTCCACGGTATTCTTTGATCGGTTGACTAAACAGTACGTTCGTGTTCGTGGTCTTCTTCTCGCAGCACCTGCTCAACCTACGTATAGGCCTCTAAAATCTTGACAATAGACCAATGCCCCATCTCAACTGCCCACTCCAATGGTGTCTTACCATTTCCATCCTTCGAGTTAGCATCGACGCCTCCAGTCGCTAACAACAACTTTACAATTTCCTCGTGCCCCTTTTCAGCAGCCAATGACAGCGACGTCCGTCCGAGCACATCCTCCAAGTCAGCTTTAACACCTTCAGTGGCTAGTAATAATTTAACAACGCCCTCATGCCCGCCTCTGGCAGCCCATAATACTGGGCTCCGGCGCATAGGATCACCCATACCAGTGTCAATACCATCAGTCGCTAGTAGCAACTTCACAACGCCCTCATGCCCGCATATGGCAGCCCATGATAGCGGGCTCTGGCCTGTAGAATCACCTATATTAGTATTAATACCATTAGTCGCTAGTAGCAACTTCACAACGCCCTCATGCCCAGCCCCGGCAGCTTCTGATAGTGGGCTCTGGCGCATAGGATCACCCATACTAGTGTCAATACCATCAGTCGCTAGTAGCAACTTCACAACGCCCTCATGCCCGCCTCTGGCAGCCCATAATAGTGGGCTCCGGCCCGTAGAATCACCCATATTAGTGTCAATACCATCAGTCGCTAGTAGCAACTTCACAACGCCCTCATGCCCATATTCAGCAGCCCATGGTAGCACCTCCAGTTCATGTCTCATCAACCCAAGATTGAAATCCCTAGACACAATCAAAGACATAACGAGTGGCACGAGCTGTTTTCGCATGGCCCACTGAAGCGGGGTCTTATCCCTGGGAACTGAAAACTCTTTCCCATATTCCAACTGGGCAGAGACGTCGCCCACCCGTATAAGCCTGGCCTCCTGTTGGAACATTGCTTGGACGGCACCGCGATAGCCATTAGCCAAGGCAGCGAAAAGAGGATAACGATATCTTTCTCCAGGTATGCTCAGCCTTGAATCCAGGCGCAGCGCTGATCCAATGAGATTTGTCAAGTTGCTCTCCGCAAAAATATACAGAAGACTCGCAGTCGGCGTATGGCGACGGATCTCATACTTCTCGAAGAGGTTATCGAGATGAATCCAGGCTTGCAGATCGAAGTCTTCCAAGAAGTTGTCCTGTGAAAGTCCGTTCGCAGCACTATCGGCATGATGGAAAATATGGCAGGTTGCATATTCAAGGAATGGAAAGTTTCTTGCAAGTGATGCTCGCAAATCCTTTGCTGCATTAGAAGATGCCGCAAAGTGGTTCGCTTGAGGGCGCATAGTCCGATATGTCTAGCTTGATGTAGGTGTCGCAACATTGCTTCAACTGATCATGGCCCAAGCTCGCAAAATCTTCTCCTGGGAGGCCCATCCCGTGCCGCAGGTCGCGGAGGCCATGGTCCTTCAATAAAAAATCTCGTACCGACTCATGGATGAACTGGACGGTGCGAGCTTTTGGCTTCGTTATCTCAGCCAAGCCTTTTGAGGAGCCCAGAATGAATCTCTTCATATCATCCACTGTGGTTTCTTCCGGGTTCCAAGAGCCCAGAGTGTTTGGGTGCAGCCCAGAAATTAGAGCAAAGTAGAGTTCTTCCCACTTCAAAGGTCGCTTAGCGTAGAGAATCCACTCCATGGACAGGAGTAGGTCCTCTGGGCGCTCATTGTCTCGTTTCAACATATCCTTGAACAGCTCGCTCAGTTCAGTTGGGATCTCGCGGAGCCTCTTCTTCCGAATAGCAAGGGTACTGGCTCTCCCGAATTCTTTGTTGAGCATCTGAACAACCAGACGAACCCAAAGAAAAACTCCATTTGCTCTATCACGCAGCTCGTTTCTGAGTTCATCGGCTTCAAAGTTTCGACCCTTTCCAAGTTTCAACTTGTCGCGTATGTAAGCTTCGATATCGTGCTCGTGGCCCGGCCGATTTTGCAGAGTAAGTTGTCGACCATTTCCAATGTCAATAGAGGGATAATGACGGCTAGAAAAACAGACTTGAAGCGACGATCTTCTTGATGCGGCGTCTTTTCCAAGGGCTTGAAAATCTTCAACCATGTCGTAAAGTTCTTCTCGGTCACATTCATCGAGGGCATCGACAAAGCAAACCAGGCGTTGCGGGCCAAGTTTGGCAATCGAACGGGAGAACAGTGACCGCAGGACCTCGGTTTCCCATGTCGGACAATCGCTTTGGCTAAGGGGAATGAGGTCCGAGTCATCGAGAACTTCTTGAAGCGTCGGGATCTTTCCTAAGAGCTGCCACAACAAGGAACGATACATTCCTGCGGTTGACTTCTCCAGATCTTCACCTCTCGCGTTGAAGAAGAATGAGATGACGGTCGTGTTTTTCATGGATTTTATCGCATGTGAATGTGCAAACTTCATGATTGTCGACTTTCCGGCGCCCGGTTTTCCATTGATCCACAAGAACCCATGGTGCTGGACAAGCTTTATGGGGTCCAGCCAATGTTGATACTCGGGATCTTCAAGCAGCCATTCACACGTCTTGTCATGGGCAGCCTTCACACCCATGCGGCGGGCATATATTTGATCGAACTTGAGTAGATCGAGTAACGTAGCTCGGCGCTGCTGCAGTATCACTCTGTCTGGCATATTATTAGTGAATGATCTCGTATACAGGTGACGTTCTTACCGGCATCCGATGGCTCCACGGGACTGTGTGTATGGTTTATGCTGGTCGCCGATACAACTTCGAGAAGTTCTACGGCATATGCCGCCGCTGTTGCTGCAGCATACTCTTGCCAATGCTTGTTCTTGTGAGAATCGGAATAGTCGCAAATTCCGCGGATGACGAGACACGGAAAGTTATCCATCAGTCCTGCCGCCTCCATCTCGAAGCATATCGCATCGAGTTCTTGCGCCAGCCTGTCTCTTGTCTTGCCATGCTTCATGACTTGGTTTCCGGAGGCGAAGACTCCGTAGTGAATCTTGGGATCCGTGCTGGTTCGGGCAGGTCTGCTCACCAGCTTGGATACGTCACAACCGTCGCAGTTGTTCACTGGTTGGATATGATCGTGTGTGCCCTCAAACAATTGATCTTGGAGTGGACCGGGATGCGTGTATTTTGCCATGGACGGGTATCTTTCGAGCATCTTGGAGAGAAGCGCAGGGATTTTGCTAGGCCTTGACGCATGATCTGCTTGCAGTTTGGCCACAGCAGTCAGGAGTGCCTGTGGCGGTTTGTTGAGAGTCCCGGTGCGCTGGAAACGGCCGTCATGGACAGTCTTGCCCATGTCGTACTGCACGACTTCTTTGCTGACCACAACATCGCCAAGTCGGATGTCGACTTTTGAAGGTACTCCGCCACCAACACCAACCATCAAGCCGAAACGCATAGAGGGAAAACTCCGTCGCATGTTGCTCGCCACAGTCGCCGCGTTATTCAGGCCGTACCCGCCTGATGGCAGACAAGCAATCACGACGTTGTGCATGCCTATGTTCCCCAAAGTATATGTATTGATATCGGTCGGGTTGGTGGGTAGGTTCTTGTGGACTCGGTCGAGCATGGCGCTTGCCGCAGCCATCTCGATGGGCAGAGCACATATCCAACCGGCGGTGTAGTCGTGCTGCGAGAGCCTTGGCTGATTGCAGTTCCGTCTGTATTCCGAACGGTTGTTATCGGGTTCATGGGTCGTTTTCCTTTGCTTCGAAACGTCGGCGAATGGCTCCTCATCATCGGTATCGTCCTGCCGCCTTCTCCTCCTCCCCTGGTCGGAAGAACTCATCTTTGCAATTCGCAGCCGATCACTCAGTGGAGACGTGGCCCACTGCGGCGCGTCCGCGCGTCACCAGACGAAGGAACCCCAGGCTTCGGGATAGAGTGTTTGGCTAGCAGATGCAAAGGAGTCGCGAGGGTAGGCTACTGTCTCGGAGGCGCTTTTTCAAGGAATTTGTCGTGGATGTAGATGGAAAGAGCAAGTTCGTGCGGGGACGAGGAAAGTCGCAGATTCTGCCTGCAAGGCTGAGCCTGAAGGGCAGATTTTCTTGATTGGGCACAGCCACCGCCACGAGCTCACCCCTGCATCGAGAAGCAAAGCGGCAAAGATTGTAGCTAACAGGACGATCATAACAAGACGTCTATGCAGCTTTATGTGTTGCACGACGTCTATCTGCAGTTTACTGGCCACTGTGCCGCAACCATCTGTATTAAAAGGGTAGCAGGCGACGGACGACTCCCTTTACGGACAGCGGTCACGGTTCAATGAACACTTCGCTCAAGGTTCTATGCAGATTTTATTCACATCAAAGAAAAATACCAGGCCTCTCCCTTAACCAGGAAAAGTAAGTAAAAAGATGATTATTAGTCAATCGTTGAGGCATGGGGTTTATAAGACGCTTAAATTTATGGGAGAAATATGGGTATTTCTGAACTCGTGATGGCAGCAACCGCGCCCAAAGTCTGCTGCGAGGCACAAAAGCTAACCCTGACGTAGCAGTAGCTTCCACAGTTGCCAAATTTCTGGCTTTTCTCATCCAATTTTTCCAAGCTTGGACGAATCGGCTCCGAATATTTGCACGAGCCGGGTTTGAGACAGTGGGTGTTTCTAGAATATTGCACTATCTTGATCACGAACAAACGAGTCATGAGACAAATTCCCTTTCCTTTCCGTCATTTTTACCTTGTCCCATCGTCGAGCAATGATTCGTTGTCTCGAAGTTCATATGCACGATTCTTTGTGGAAATCATTCGTGACAGCAATTAGCCCTTCAAGTAAATCGGCCCATGACAAAATAGTTGTACATCTGTTGAACATATTTTCGCATCTAGCTTACCCTTAAGCCATTGTTTATCGCAGCATAACCGTGGCGTGGTTTCCCCAGCAGGCTAACAATAGGGTAGCACTCACTAGGGCCCGAGCAGAGGCTGACGAGGCCATAGTGGAGTTCCGAGATTATGTTTATTCCGGCCAGCTCTGAAACCTCGTGGTTAAGCTGAAACAAAACTCCGAGCCCACATTCTTATTTTCCCACTAATCATCAGCAGCGTATGACGACAGAACGGGCAACTAGCCCGTTTCTCTCCAGTGTTTCTCGCTTTCAATGAGACAAGCCCCCCCCCCGCGAAGGCCATGCCGCCAAAGCCGTGCCAAGTCAAGCGCCCAGAGATCTGCCGTTAAGATGAACTCGCCTTGCTTCAAGGGGAGCCTGCCATGGATCCCGGGCCCGCTGGACTCGTACATCCCTACGACGTGGTATTCGAGGAGCCTCAAGCCGGTGCTATATAAACGTCTGGCGGCGCGGTACCAGTTTGCAATACCACATCCGGTTGAGCCATTCTTTACATCGCTTCTAGTTTTCATTCGTTTCCACAGACCGATAACCTGGTGTTTCGTCTGGTTTTTATTACTATATACAATCCACACAGACAGACACAGCAAGACTCTCCTTCAGCCACCACCATCACCATGAAGTCCTCCGTCGTTCTCGCCTCTTTCCTGACGGCCATTGCCCGCACCGTCTCCGCCGCTGACGGCGTCCAGGGCACGCCCGAGGGATTCGCCTCCGAAGTCACCGGTGGCGGCAGCGCCTCGCCCGTGTACCCGACCACGACCGACGAGCTTGTCTCGTACCTCGGCGACGACGAGGCCCGCGTCATCATCCTCCAGCAGGAGTTTGACTTCACCGGCACCGAGGGCACTGCCACCGAGACGGGCTGCGCGCCCTGGGGAACCGGCGAGGCGTGCCAGCTGGCCATCAACCAGAATGGCTGGTGCGACAACTACCAGGCCGACGCTCCTCAGGTCAGCGTCACCTACGACAAGGCTGGATCTTCCGGAATCACCGTCGGCAGCAACAAGTCCATTGTCGGAAAGGGAACCTCTGGTGTTATCCGAGGCAAGGGTCTGCGCATCGTTAGCGCGCAGAACGTCATTGTCCAGAACATCCAGATCACCGAGCTGAACCCTAGCCTGGTCTGGGGTGGCGATGGCATCACGCTCAACGACGTCGACCTCGTCTGGATCGATCACGTCAGCACCTCTCTCATCGGCCGCCAGCACATTGTTCTGGGCACCGACGCCGACAACCGTGTCACCATCTCCAACTGCAACATTGACGGCACCACTGAGTGGTCCCCCAACTGCGACACCTACGCCTACTGGGGTCTCTACCTCGGTGGTTCCAGCGATGTAAGTCCCCCTCCACGAGCCCTTCTAGCCCAGATTACTGACAATTTCTACAGAAAGTTACCCTTAAGAACAACTACATCCACCACACCTCTGGCCGCAGCCCCAAGATCACCGGAAGCACCGTCCTGCACGCCGTCAACAACTACTTCAGCGACATCAACGGCCACGCCTTCGAGGTCGACTCTGGCACCCAGGTTCTCGCCGAGGGCAACCTCTTTGAGGGCGTCAACACCCTCGTTGAGCCCCTCGACGGCTCGCTCTTCGTCCCCGACAGCGATGTCTCTGCCTGCTCCAGCGCCCTCAGCCGCTCGTGCGAGGCCAACGGCTACACCAGCTCCGGCACCTGGACCGGCTCTGACTCGAGCGTCCTCTCCAGCTTCTCCGGCTACTCCATTGCTTCTGCCGAGGCTTACACCTCCATCAGCGGCCTGGCTAGCAGCGCTGGTAACACTCTGTAAAGGAAGATGTCGAGTAGGATGACGAACTCTGATCTGGATCAGCCTCTGTTTTGTATATATTATTTGTTCGCGTGGTCGAGCAGTTACATAACACCTCCTACTTTTAAATTCTTTCTAGAATTCTTTTAGAGGTTAAATACACGAATGTCCACCTTTATCCTGCTATAAAACCTCGATCAAGCGAGCTTGAGTGTGGGTTATTCAGCGAACGCACATGTCTAATGTGTCAGCCTTGGATTGATGTGGGGCTGTTTCCCAGTAGAGGATACAAGTCGGGCTGGGATTAATCACTCAGATACCCGAGCTTTGTTCATACATCCATCGTCCGCCCTCTTTTGGTTGGCCAGTGCGTGGAAGACAAGGTCTTTCTTAGCCGATCATAATCTCCCGGATGTCGCTTTCGACCTCTACTACGTAGTAAGCTACGATTTAGGGTGCGATACTCACATGCACGGAACGTCTCTGCCGCAGGGTAGTACAATAGGTTGGGGTGGAGAATATTACGTACGAGTACAGATACGAGGCAACGGATTGGGCGACTGTGAGAATAGCCGATGTGATCTGCCCAGGCAACGAACGACTGGGGGATGAGCGGCTTTATTAAACAAGGTTACACAGTAACCCAGCTCGTATTAGTATCACACGCAGACATGTACAGTGAACGAACTCGTCACACCAACAGGAGCGCTTCCACCTCGGGAAATGCCCGCGGTCCTGCTCGTTACCTGTCGTGCACTCTCCGATACTCGATAGACGGACAAGTCGGGAGACCAGGGTCCGCTTATCAATCTCTTCCTAATCTGATCTCCCTTGCATCCATTTTATTTGCTCGATCCTCACCAGGATCAATCACACCTCGTGTTGGTCAGCTGCATCAATGACTGCAGCCCCCATAAAACTCTGACGACTCGACCCAGTATTACTTACATATTAGGCCGCCTACAGCAGGTCCTTGACCAACTTGCCCACTTCGGCGGCGCATGCAAGCCACAACGTAAGAGCTAAATCCTACTCATTTCCTACGCGCCTAGAAAGTGGACAAGAAAGGGACGGGCCGAGGCGCGTAGTATAGTTCGGAATTGAGGTATTAACGCCAACGTCAGCGCCAAGCCATCACAATCACTTAAATAACGAGAGAAAAGCCCACCAGAGTCCAACAGAGAGGTGTTCTTCTCAGTCACCAGCCTTGTTTTCTGCTTGAAAAATGAAGCTTCATCATAGTGTTGTTGGACCCTTGCTCCTGGGCATCACCAAGACCCTGGCCTCGCACGATGGCCACTTATCGTCTTTGGTGGAGTCTAGATCCTCTTCTCTCAACTGGGCGCCTTGTGATCTGGACCTCCCCGATGACATTAAAAATGCCATGAGGGAACCTGGCGACTGTGCCACCCTCGAGGTACCCTTGGACTATACCAACAAGGATGATGACGAAACTGTTGAGCTCCAATTGATCCGATTCAACGCGACCAAGGAGCCATTCAAGGGTAGTGTCTTGTGGAACCCAGGTGGTCCTGGAATTTCTGGGATCGAAACGCTTGCGTATCTCGGACCAGACTTTCGCGAGTAGGTGGACACCCAGTTTATACTCATATCGACTTTGTTGACGTTTTTCAAGCATTATTGGAGGTCATCACCACATCATTTCGTTCGATACTCGGTAAGTCAACCAAGGCAGCGTACCATGACCCGTATCATGCTGATAAAAACAGTGGTACTGGCAAGACTATACCTTACGCATGCTTCAAGAACGCTACTTCTGCCACCCTGTCCCGTCGAAGTGACTCCTTACCTCAAGCAGAACTGTGGCCTTACGTCAAGAACCAGAAGTGGAAGGAGATCAACGCATTGGCCGAAGCCTGCTATGAGACTCAGCAAAAGTACGGTCGCTTCGTCGGCACCGCTTTCACCGCCCGCGACATGATGAGGATTGTCGATGCTCTCGACGAAGATGGCAAGCTGAGGTACTGGGGCATTTCATACGGTACAATCCTGGGACAAATCGTCGCCTCCATGTTCCCTGACCGCATGGCCCAAGTTCTCCTCGACTCCAACTCCCTCGCCGATGCTTACCTCACATCTACCGGTATTGGTGGCCCTCATGATGCTGAGAAATCTCTCATCCATCTGTTTACCGAATGCGTTGAGCTTGGAACGGAGACTTGCCAGCTTGCCAATTATTCTGGACCTGCAACGACTGTCCAGGACCTCAGGACCGCCGTGGAGAACCTTTTCCAGAAATTGATCGACACGCCTGAGCTCCCAGCCGACTCCGGCCTGTCCCCAGATGACTTCCCGCTCGGAGGAAACTCCATCCTTCAACGGTTGAAGTACGCCATCCTTAACTATCTTTCCAGCCCTTCGACATACCCAACAGTCGTGGAGATTCTGTCCTACGCTCTCGAAGGTGAGTATAAAAAGGCGCTCGATCTTTACCAAGAATTCCCATCCGAGTGGAACCTCGGCACGGAATCTTTCCAAGGCATCGCATGCTCCGATTCTTCTTTCCGAGTCGATGACGCCGACGATCTTTACTCCATGTATCGCGCGCACTTGGCCGAGAGCTCCTTTGGAGACGCGATAGCTGCCGACTACACGGGCTGCGGAGTTTGGAAGTTCGACGCCGCTGAGCAGACCAACACGAACGACCTTCGAAATGTCAACACGAGCTTCCCGGTCCTTGTCATCAACGGCGCATACGACCCCATCACTTCGCTGAGCCATGCGTGGCAGGTGTCTTCTCGATTCAGAGGTAGCAGGATGTTGGTCCACGGAGGTGTTGGCGTAAGTGTTTTCCCGAGTGAATCAGATTGCGCCCTAGGTTCTTGAGCTAATAGTGATTGCTTAGCACGGAGTGACTTCCCACGCTTCCAACTGTACCCTCGATGCTATTGCTGCTTACTTTACTGATGGCGTCCTGCCAGAAGTTGGTACGGTGTGCAAGCCCAACATGTTGGCATTTGAATACGCACAGTGGCTCAAGGATAGGACTTAGAGTGATGTTGTGAGGGAGATGAATCGCACTCGGGATGCCGTGTTGTTAGTAAATCATATACCGAAAGATGATGGGTAGATTGAGGAATGAGAATGACCATCTTTAATCAAACCACCTTTGACTGGTCACAAAACCGTTTATTGAGCGGATTAATACAAAAGTCGCCGCCTCGCCGTCTAGAGCCAAGGTGTGCCCTCGATCGGGTAAGGCGCCCGCTTGGTACTGTAGATTATCTCCGACCACATCCGATATTTAGCACCGAATGCACTCGTCATTCTCCTTCTCAGGAGTCGGTTTTTGCCGGAAAATTCAGAAAAGTCACTTTGATAAGAAATGGATTCTTCACTGCCGCCCACGATGAAAGCAGCGCTGAGAGTCGGCTCCGGGCCATTGGAGAAGTCATCAAAGACGTGTCAGCCATAATGCTGTGGCCTACGGTCCTGGGTGGAGGACAAAGGAAATTCCAGCTGGTTGGCCGCACGCCCGATACACAGCAATACCGACGGATTTCAATGTGGATCAGTGAGGGCGCAGTGAAACCAGTCATTGAGAAGCTATATGATCTCAAAGATATACGCGAAGCATTTGAAAGGCTGAAATCTGGGCGGACGCGTGGAAAGTTGGTGGTGAAGATTACATGAAAGTGCAACCATCCTAACCAAAAGTGGACTGCGATTTTGGGAGGAGTGGACTAAAAAGGCGTGGACACAATACAGTCAACCCATTCAATTGTGTTCTTTTGAGTATTGGATACATCCTAATGACAGAGAGACCTTATAAATAAGTATTCAGGGTATTGGCTTCGGCCCTAATGATGCAGCTGTCTTGAACATTGAAGGTCGAGAAAGGTCACGTGTAGGGCAGGGATGTATTTATCGTACGAGCCCAACCTCGCGTCGACTATCAAGCTGCCTAGCTGAAAATACCGACATCGTTTATTCTAAGGCGCTTCCGCTTGTGGCTGAGGCGACAGCATGAACAAGTCAAAGTCGCAGCCACTGCGACGTCTTTTTCGCAGCTTTCTTTCAGGGAAACCAGGTTCAACAGCCGTTGATGTCGTCCAGGCCGAGGATCAGCAGTCTATTGACGATGGATCCTCGCCATTGCTAGGCTTGCAGCCAGCTGAGCAATCTCCGACTCCAACTCCTGAGTGGATCAACGTTTCTTCGGATTCCTTGCAGCGAGATGGATCCAGTGCAACGGCTCCGAACACCGCCGAAGAGCCAGACCCGTCGATTCGTCTGTGGAATAAGGCGTACAACTCCATCAAGGCGAACAACGCGGAGCTTGTCATTGTTTTTGAAGAGATTTTGACGGAGCGTATGGAAGGGCGTTCGCTGATAGGCTCTGAGGACGCGAATGGTGCCGAGGATGCAAGCTCTCAGCCACTGCCGAATGCTTTCAATTACTATGGAAGATCACGCCTCGAGCTTATGAACCAAGCAGTTCAGAAGTCCTTGGAACGAGCGCAGAAGAATGAACGCATCGAAAGTGGCTTGTTGGACATATCGAATGTCATAAAGGATCTCGAAAAAGTTGGCAGTGCTGTTCTGTCTCCATATCCTCCAGCTGCCATGGCCTGGTCGGGGATTTGCGCAATTCTTCCTGTAAGTGCCATCAAGTCAACCAAAGAAGTATATCAATCTCGTCCCTAACAAACTGGTAGGTAATTACACGCCACGTGGAGGCGAAAGAGGCGATGATCGAAGGTCTTAATCACATCATCTCAAAAATGACCTGGTACATGGGCCTGTCCAGCGCTATTGTCGATGACCCGTGGAAGGGAAGTCCGCGATTTGTCAAGCTCAAAGCGAGTATTGAACAAAGGATTGTCGGAATTTATGAGTCCATGCTCCAATACCAGATGCAAAGCGTAGCGCACTGCTACAGCAGGCATCCGAAAACTCAGAACATGAAGACGATGCTGATTAGGCCTACCGAATGGAAGAGCCGTGTTGAGGCAATCAAGACGTCAGAGAAAGAACTTGAGAGCGAACTAGCTCAGTACGCGAGTCGACAGAGCAGCGATATCTCTCGCAGCATTGCTCAAGACACTCAGTCGACGTTGAAGCACTGGCAACAGCAGTTCTCTCAGGCCAAACTAGACGAGAGGGCCGCGCTCACAGGGCAGTTCAAAACCACTGCCTACGAGCAGCACATGAAGTTCAATCCCCCTCGAGCCCCAGGGACTTGCGAGTGGCTCCTGAAGAATGAGAAGTTCGATCATTGGAAACAACAAAACCACGGTGTCTTGGTTATATCCGCAGATCCTGGCTGTGGAAAGTCTGTCTCGTCGAGGCATCTCGTCGAAAATGTTCTTCCCTACGGCGACTCACCCACGACTGTATGCTACTTCTTCTTCAAGGATTGCCCCGAGCAGCGAAGCCTGTCCAACGCGATATGTGCGCTACTTCATCGGATCTTCTACCAAACCAGCAATCTCGTCGATCCTTGCAAAGAACAAATTCGAGCTGGCGGCCAGACCTTGAATTCGGACTCCACGACGCTGTGGAGAATCTTTGAGACGGCAGTGTCGCACACAAAAGCGAGGCAGACAATTTGCGTGCTGGATGGACTGGACGAATGCGATGCAGCGGAGCGCCGAACCTTTATCCGGTTATTGAGTGCCCTTATACGTCCTGGATGGCTGTCTCCACCAAGCGTCAAGTTCCTAATCACCACGAGAGGGTATCCCGAAATCTTGGAAGAGTTCGAGAGGTTTCCTGCGTGCACCGTAATTTCAACTGAAAGCAAACAAGAAAAGGTGGCAATGAGGCAAGAAATCAACCGGTTCGTTCAGTATCGTCTCCGCGAACTTTCTACCAAAAAATCCCTATCTCAGGACAGCCAAGATTTGATTCGCATGACTTTGCAAGGGGAACCCTCCGAACCAAGGACCTATCTCTGGGTTAGCTTGGTCTTTGATGTCTTGGATCAGAACTTCGAAGATACCATACACAGATGGCAGAAGCTTCTGAGACATACGCCAAAGACTGTCTTCGAAGCGTACGAGAAACTTCTACAACGGACGAGTAAGGGAGACAAGGAAAAAGTGAAACTGCTGTTTCATCTCGTCATTGCTGCCGAAAGACCTTTGGCGGTGCCAGAAATGAAAGTCGCCCTCTATGTGCGGGATGCAGAGGGTGCTTCCTCTGAAGATGATCTGTACCTTCCGTCGGACGAGAAGTTCCTGAAATGGATGCTTGGGGCATGCGGATTACTTCTCACTGTTTTCGATGATCGAATCTTCTTCATACACCGCACCGCAAAAGAATTCCTGTTGTGGGACGACAACATCGGAGTTGAAACTGATGAAGAGAAGACCAAAGCATTGTCTGAATGGGAAGGTTCTGTGACAATGCCACAAGCCCACAGGTCCATGGCAGAGAGCTGTATAGCATATCTTTCTCTAGGAGTGGTGAAAGACGAGAGGTTCTACAAGGTGACAGAAGCGTTCAACAGTGGCTTGGGTGAAGCACAGAATCAGTTGACCGCAGGGGAATTGTGGCCAAGTCAGTTCTTGGACGTCGCCTATGCCCCACTGCATCAGTTCATTGAGAACCTTGGCTTGGGCTTGTCTTCTTACGCAGTCTATGCTCTTCAATACTGGTTGAGTCATTTTGACGCCGCCCAGGAGTATGCTGACGATGGATCCTTGATACGGGACATCAACCACGAGTTTGATGATCGTTACTTCTCATTGTTTGACGAAGAACTCCCCATCAAGAGCCCGTGGCTGGTCATGGCAGCTCAAGTGTTGGAGGAGGATTGTGGCTATCAACTGACCCAGTTCGATAAAAAGACAAGGGACGTTAGTTGCCATGATTCAGTCAGCGTGGTTTCTTTGGCTGCGCTTTTCGGCCATCACCGTCTCATTCGCCGCCTCCTCGAAGGCGACGCCAGTTCTGAACATGACAAAACGCCTGAAGTACCCGAGGTTGCAAGCCACGATAACCTAGTGATTTCTCCTCCAGACACAAAATACCAGCCAGTGTTCTTTGCAGCAGCTGCGGGACATGCTCGTTGTCTCGAATATGTGCTAACGAAATCTGTTCTCATCGACCTGGAGGACGCAAGGAAGCGAACGCCTTTGCACCAAGTTGCCAGACTAGGCCGGTACGATTGCTTAAAGTCTCTGGCGAACCAGTTCGATGTCAATGATAAGGATGACGTCGGCTGGACTGCGATTGACTATCTGGCACGTCGGATAAGAGAAGTCAAGGATTTTGATATTGGTAGCGAGATTGTTCGGGACTTGGTCTCAAAACGGGGGCAGTCTTCTGGACAGGTATCCCTCTTGGCTCTGGCGGCAAAGCTTGAGCCGGAGTCATCACGAGAACTACGAAGGCTTGAACGGCAATATGGTTCAGGATTCTTGGATGATCCTAGAACTGCTACTGAAGCTGTCGAATCTGGATTGTTCAAAAAAGCCTACAGAGAAAGCTTCATCAAGTTTCTTGTTGATCACGGCGAGGACGTCAATTTTCACGAAGTTCATGAGCCAGCCGAGCTATCCGGATACACCCCACTCCATCATGCGTCTCGTGGTCACTTCTGGAATGTCATGTTCCTCCTTCAGGCCGGGGCTGACGTGAACGCGACTGATGGCATGGGACGCGCACCACTGCATATTGCCTGTGGTTGGAACTCGACGGTCAATATCGCTATTGTTGTTGCACTTCTTGAAGCAGGTGCATCACCCAACCTATCGGATGCTGAAGGTATTACGCCTGCCTCTCTCGCAATTCTTCATCCTTGGGAGGCTGGTGACGTTCTCGTGGAATCGATGCTCCCGTACCGTGCTGATTTTCAATCACCTGACGAGAATGGGCAAACCTTGACGGAGAAGGCGCAGATATTAGGACATGAGAACCGGGATATCATTATAGCCCAGTGGGTGGACTCTAAATGTCTCCATGACGAAGATGATCAGGACAAGGACGAAGATACCTTATCACCACACTTATCGGGATAGGCAAGGGTTCTGCTCACGCATCTCCTTGATATAGTTAGATGATGTGAATGTGATTGGAGGAGTCTAAACTAGCTATATCACTCTCTTTGATCTGCGACACATGGAGGTCAGAGAAAAGGCATTACTTGTAGTGTGTACAGATGTCCTATATTGCCTTCTGGTGCGGCAGTAATCATCCGAAAACGTGGCTTGCTACATGTAGTCAAGAAGATGCACGAGTGTTGTTTGAAAGCATTGCATCGTTGGTGGCCCTGTGAACACAACGGATAACCGGACCAATATTGGATATCGATACAGCGGAACAGAGTTGAGCGCTGGGGAGCAAATGTAGGTCGCGCTCTGGTACGAAGCTCTGAAAACAAGCTTGGCACTCAAGCCAACATCAATGGCACATACACAAACGTCGCTCTTGGACTCTTCAACGACATAGCGGAATCCGAAACATCCGTGATCGATAAGGCTGGATCAGCCAGGACTTGGGTTTTTCTATCATGGGCCCCTCACAAAACGAAGCCCATTAGACTTCAAGCTGTTTCTTTCTCCCCACGCCTAATAGCTAGTGTTAGTCACTAATGACAGTGTCATACTTGATTAGGCCGGGATGGTCGTCTTCGGAATGAGGAACCGACATGCCACCCCATCCCCACATCATGATCGACCTCGCACACTTGAAGTGGTTTCAATTACCTGATCTTGGGCGTGAACTATCCATCATAAGACCATTTATCCAATCGGCCCACATGCAAAGCATAACCCTGCAGGTACTAACAAGAAAAGTTGTGGCAGCTGCAAACCTAGCTTCCAGCCTCGGGTCGAAGCCGGAGCTCGAAATGCCGTGATGCTATCCTAGTTCCTGCCGTTATGGAGCTTTCCTGCTTGAACCAGGTATTAAACCTTACTCTCTCAATGGGTCGATCTAACAGCTCCAATGACAGTGCAACATACAGGGACATACCCCTCGTACCCCGCTCACCCCCTCAACAGATCATCCCAAATGCAACTTACCCCGGTAACGGCTAAATAGGTTTGTCCACCAATATGCATTTGGCGGCCGTAGCTTGGAGTCGGAGTGATCGGGATCTCTTCCGAATTAGTGCTCAATGAGCATTAAGTGCAGGGGTTGCTTAGGAGGATATAAGATCATAGCGGACCTCGCTGGGCGGGTTGTGTCAATTATTGCGGTGGCGATAGTTGGGGATCTTTTAGCTCACTTGCACTACAGCCACAATGAAGCTATCAACTGCCATTCTCGCGGCGTTGAGTGCTGTCAATTGTCATGGAAGGAGTATCGTGGCTCGCGGCGGGCGACCGTTCGACATCCTCCAGAATCCCGACAAGAGAGAACTCCTCCAGGATCTTGTCACCTGGGATGAACATTCCCTTTTCATCAAAGGCGAGCGAGCAACGATATTCTCAGCCGAGATCCACCCGTTTCGACTCCCCGTTCCATCCCTGTACCTGGATCTCTTCCAAAAGGTCAAGGCAATGGGGTTCAATATGGTCTCTTTTTACATCGACTGGGCTCTTCTGGAAGGGAAGCCGGGCGACTTTCGATCTGACGGAATCTTCGATATAGAGCCGTTTATTGAAGCTGCGCAAGAGGCTGGCATCTATCTCCTCCCTCGACCAGGACCCTACATCAACGCCGAGGTCTCCGGAGGTGGATTCCCTGGTTGGCTGCAGAGAGTAAAAGGAACCCTCAGAACCAGCGACTCAGACTACCTGAGTGCAACCGACAAGTAAGTCGCGCAAGTACCACAAGATGAACTTGAGCTCACAATTGAAGTTACATGAGTCACATATGCTCAATAATTGCCAAAGCGCAAATCACCAACGGCGGACCAGTAATCCTGTTCCAACCCGAGAACGAGTACAGCGCCGCAGTCGGCGTCACGTTTCCCGATCAGCCATATCTCAAATACGTCAACGACCAAGCAAGGAATGCCGGTATTGTTGTGCCGCTGATCAACAATGATGCCTGGCAAGGCAGTACTGGGGCTCCGGGGACAGGAATCGGCGCTGTGGACATCTATGTGAGTATCCGATCCGTCAAGCTCGCCTATCTGCTAACATAGTAAGGGCCACGATGGATATCCTGTTGGATTCGATTGCGTAAGTACTCAGCACTCTCTTGTTTAGACGAGACTTCTAACCAAGCAGGCCAATCCCCAAGCATGGCCTAAAACTGGCTTGCCAACAACGTGGCATAGTGAGCACATGGCGATAAGCCCGAATACTCCATACTCTATCATTGAGGTAATGCGTATGGTTTCAAACTCAGAGTTGATTGACACTGATGCTGCGGCAGTTCCAAGGAGGGGCCTTCGATCCTCCAGGAGGCTGGGGCTTCGAACAATGTGCCATCCTGACAAATCACGAATTTGCCCGTGTTTTCTACAAAAATAACCTGGCAGCCGGTGTGACAATCTTCAACATCTACATGGTAATGTCTTCCCTCGCGTACAAGCAAAGAAACCTTCCTGACCGTGCAGACTTTTGGAGGAACTAATTGGGGAAACCTTGGCCACTGCGATGGCTACACTTCTTACGACTACGGTTCTGTGAGTTTGCAGAGCCTGATGGATATAGAACGAGCTAACAAAATTAGGCAATCAAGGAGGATAGATCCATAACTCGAGAGAAGTACTCGGAGATCAAGCTTCAAGGCCAATTCTTGAGGGTTTCTCCAGCATACGCTGTATCCACCCCAGGAAACCTGTCCACTACCAAATACACCAACAACGAAGACATCGCTGTAACACCTTTGACCACCAAAGACGACGATGCATTCTTTGTTGTGCGACATGCTGATCACACAAGCACCGAGTCGACTTCATACAAGCTGAAGCTGCCAACCTCGGCTGGTACTTTGACAGTTCCTCAGCTTGGAGGATCGCTCTCCCTGAATGGCAGAGATTCGAAGATTCACCTTGCTGATTATGCAGTGGGAGACTACACACTTCTGTATTCTACTGCTGAAGTCTTTACGTGGAAAAAATACGCCGACAAGACTGTCCTTGTGCTTTATGGTGGTCCCGATGAACTTCACGAAGTTGCAATTAAGAAGGCCTCCAAGTTCAAAGTGCTCGAAGGCGATGGTGTGAAGTCGAGCGTCAAGAAGAACGTTGGCGTCTTCCAGTGGAAAACATCATCAACTCGACGGGTGATCCAAACCGGCTCGCTTGTTGTATACCTGCTTGGTGAGCCTATCTCCGATATTTTCGTATTCTGTCGAGGAACTAATAATGGCTAGATCGCAACTCGGCCTATAAATACTGGGTGCCCGACTTGCCAGGAGATGGAGATCACCCAGCTTTCGGAACCTCCATCATGAACCCAGATTCAGTCATCATCAACGGCGCATACCTCGTTCGCTCCGTCTCCGTCAAAGGATCGACACTCTCAGTGCAGGCGGATTTTAACACTTCTACTGCGCTAGAAATTACCGGCGCTCCCAAGAAGACTACCCGCCTTTCCATCAACGGCAAAGAGACCAAGTATCAAAAATCGAAACTTGGCAACTGGATAGTCAAGCCAGACGTCACACTTCCAACCGTCGAGGTTCCAGATCTCTCCTCACTTGAGTGGAATTATGTCGATTCACTACCCGAGATTAAGGACAAATATGATGACTCCAAGTGGATTTTGGCGGATCATACCAGCACCAACAACACCCGTGTTCCTCTCCAAAACTCTGTGTCTCTCTATGGCTCAGACTACGGTTTCCATGCTGGTGCTCTGGTTTACCGTGGGCATTTCACAGCTGACGGCAGCGAGTCAAAGCTCAAGCTGTGGACTCAAGGTGGCCGTGCTTATGCTAGTTCCGTCTGGCTGGATGGCAAGTTCATCGGTTCATTCAAAGGCAATGATGTCACGGGAAACTACAACTCGACATACACACTTCCGAAGCTCACCAAGGGCAAACGCTACGTGTTGACAATCGTAGTTGACAACACAGGGTTAAATGGCAACTGGACGCCAGGTTATGATGAGCAGAAGAACCCACGCGGCATTCTCGATTGGGTTATCGTGTCATCCTCAGGAAGCAAAACGAAAATCACCAAATGGAAGTTCACAGGAAATCTCGGTGGAGAGGACTACGTCGACAAGTTCCGTGGGCCTCTCAACGAAGGCGGATTTTTCTTCGAGCGTCAAGGATACCATCTACCATCGCCGCCGCTCAATTCATTTTCGCGCGGCTCACCCTTCAAGGGCATAACAAAACCAGGCGTGGCATTCTACACGACCAACCTGCGGCTCAACTACCCCGCAGACAAATTCGACATCCCGCTCTCCTTCACATTCAAGAACAGCACCAGTTCGGACATAGGCGCCTACCGTGCCCTGCTTTTCGTCAACGGTTTCCAGTTCGGTCGCTACGTCAGCAACATCGGTCCCCAGACCGCATTCCCGGTTCCCGAGGGGGTGCTCAACTACCACGGAGACAACTGGATTGGCGTCGGGCTTTGGGCCTTGGAGGAGGGAGGTGCCAAGCTACCAGGATTTGAGCTTACGGCGGGTGCGCCTGTGCAGACTGGCCGGCAAGCGGTGAAGGTTATTCAGGGGCCCAAGTATAGTCGACGCAAGGGAGCGTACTAGAATGCAGTCAATAGACATTATGAGCGGTAAATACGAAGTGATTGCTATTAGTGACATCTTAAACCTTTTCGGTGGCTGTAAGTCTAGAGTAGCCTCTCTCTCTAATTCTTAAGTCAAGCATTTGCTTCATTGACAACACTCTTTCCTCATCTGAACCGGCTTGTTTTCCTTGAGGACCATCTTGGCTCGGCAATCCGGCTAAAGGATGCTCCCATTATTGTAAGCAAAAGCGTAAAGCTAGCCCCCCATAGTAGCCTATGAGGCAATTTTAAGTGTAAGATGCGATCCTATCTATCCATAAACATAACCTCAGGTTAGCAGCCATTTCGTCCTTTGAACGGCCTGGCCACTGGCTTTCCTAACCACCGACAGGTTAAATTTGTGTCTCAAATAAGATGAACGTCCACCCGGTAATGAGTTCTCATTATATAGAAGAAGAAAACAAGGATAACTTTTAGAGACCTCTCCTGGAATAAGTTAATAGCTTGTCTCCAGAGATCCATGCCAGAAAGATGAGTTCTAAGCTAAGAAACGACCAGTCCATATCTTTAGCGATACCAGAAGCAGAACCAGTACCATATTTCGATGTTGAGAGGCACCAATAACCGTTTTGTATTTACAGATAAGAAAGAGAATGCGGTTGCTACTATTTTCGCTTCCGTCGATTATCTCTAAAACATCAAACTCGGTTTCCAGCGCTCGGCATGCCGCCTCGCAATACTATTGCAAGAAATACAGCTACCTACTGGTGTAGTCTTTCCGATCCTATCGATTAGTTCATTCGCGGAATTATGGATGATAGTGTCGGAAGCGCGGTGTAGTTTCTTATATGTAAAAGTTAAATGGCGATTCGTCATTCCTAGTGAGCTCCTGCGACATAAAAAAGGGTCGGACTGTGAAAAGTTAACAAATCGACGAGATTTGAGCTTATGAGGAGGCGGAGGCAGCATTTGCATTGTGCGAGACAATGCCTTGCAGCTGACTTCGGCGGTGGTGTTAGGCACATCTATCCCAAAGTGGCAGTGTTGAGCGCTAAACGGAAGTGAAGCGACAGGTAACAAGCCTCAAGCATCAACCCCATCAATCGTCATCTTTAGTTTACTTTCATTATCGCCACGATAACGGGAATAATTATGACTGTAATATCCTAGCAAGAGCTTTGTGATCTCTTTGAGAGTCAACACAGCTAAAGCCAATTCATGTTAGTCCAACTTCTCGTGCCTTAGGCCAACGATCCCTCGCCGCACGGCCAGAGGCTCTTGTATAGTACAGTAGGGGTGCAAAAGTTTCAATAGTCACTAGATCCACCTGAATTTCCTCGATTATACTACCTTCTTTAACTAGCTATTATATATACAAATAATATCATATTAATTTTAAACCTTAATAACCTTAAAGCCTAGATCCTAGAGATTATAGTAATATATACTAATATTTAGTATACTACCTATTTATATTAATAACTACTTATATTTATTAGAGTATTAATTTTAGTATATTTTCTAATATCTTATCTTTAATCTTATTCTATAGCTCTTATATATACTTAATTAAATATTCCTTTATAGCTAAAGTCTTTAGAAGCTCTATAATGTAACAGTTAGGTCTATCCTAGAGGTATAGGGTAGGTCTAGGCGTAGTGTTTATAATCGAGTGGATCAGGACGTCATAGTAAGCAATATAGGTCACGGTCTAGTAATGGTAGAATAGTAGATTCAATGTAACCAAGTGTGTTAATAGCTAAAGAGCTTAGGGCTCTTGTCTAATGTGCTAAGTGAATGTGTATATATACTCCATTCTAGGCGTGGTCGAACGGTGTCAAGTTGTGTCGAACAGAGGTCGTTCGACGTGCATACGTCGGTTGGTGTCGAACCGTGTCGAACGGGCTCCGTTCGACGTATATATGTTACTCTCTCGTAATAGGAAGGAAAAAGTAGGTACTAGGATGGTTCTACTGGGTGTAACCGCCTGGTCTTAACCTGGGCTATAATATATAAAGTCTAGATATCTATTATAGATCTTTTCTTTTAGGATTACCTATAGATTCTTAATTAGATTAAGATTAGATAAGTATAAGAGCTATTTTATAAGTCTAATTTCTTAAGAGCTTATATATTTATATAGCTAATTCTAGACTAAATAAGCTATAAAGATAAGTCTATTATTATATTAAAAGATTCTTTTTTTCTTATTAGTTTCTAAAAGATATTCTTAAAGATAAGCTAAAATAACTTAGCTTATAATACTATTATACTTAGAATTAGAGTTTCTAACTAAGTAGACTAAATTAATAGTATAATTAAAGGTAAAAATACTAAAAAATATCTATAAATACCTTATTTAAAGCTTCTTAGGCTATATATTCTTTTTCTTAAGTCTTTTACCCTAGGTATAGTTAGAATTATAGTTTAAAGATAAGGTATAAGACTTATATATTTTATAAAAGCTTAATATCTTCTTTTACTATTACTATAGTTAATTAAGATCTTATCTAAGAAAATCTAAGTATACTAAAAACTAATTAACTTATTAATATATTTTAAGGTAAAATTTAAGTATAATTTAACTATCTTTTTACTAAGAAAAGAATACTAGCTTATAAGGTAATATTAGATATCTTATTTAATTAACTATTATATTAAAGTTATTCTATAGTAATAAGTACTATTTTTATAAAGAAATTAGCTAGTTATAATAAAAAGCTTAGAATTAATAATTCTAAGGATATAACTTTTATCCCTTAAAGTAAAAATAATTAGATACTTAGAGTATAAAAGACTCTTTATACTATTTTAGTATTTATATTAGTAAATAATACTAAATATTATATACTTTATAACTCTCTCTTTAGCTATAATTAAATTAAGGGAAATATTAAATTTATATATTATTATAATCTTTATCCTTTTATAAGGACTATAATATATTTTTAGGTATATTAAAGGTATAATATTCTTAAATTAATATATATTAAAGTTATTAAGGCTATATAGTTACATTAGAAGGTTAAGGTGTAGGAGCAGGGAAGCCGGAATAATGTCAGAACTTTTGCACGGGATTGTAGGTACCACATTGGCTTTAACAGCAACGCTATTTCCACCAACACTTGGCTGCGCCGTGCTGAGCTTTGCGCCGAGGTGCCTAGGGGGCCTCGATCTGGGAATTCACGACCCCCGTCTCAGCTGGCAAAATCTAAGCCACTTACTTGGCAGATCCTGACCCAACCAATTACAGCTCTAACCGAACGAGTCATGGGGGCTTTGCGATGTTTGCCTCATAAGGCACCTAGGCAGGTTCTGACGGCAAAAAGTAGCGCAAGGCTGCACAGTTTGGGATTTGAATTTACGAAATTTCGTCTTTCCAGCTGTACATTCTATGCGACCTCGAGCGAAGAAATTCTCATCATCATCCAAGTCTGCAACCGTTCTATTCCAACTTTCGGTCGTAATCTGTCCCAAAATGCGGCTCGTTGACACTATCTCCAAACGTTTCAAAAGCAAAATGGAAAATCAGGTTCGCGACGGACTTCAACAACGCCAGATACATGTCGAGGAGGATACACAATCTCAGGTGCGAACAGCAGCATCAACGCCTTGGAACGAGGATGGCATTAAGCTGTTGCATGGCTGTCCAGAAGCACAGGTAGACGTTATATTCGTGCATGGCTTGTCGGGCAATCGTGATAGCACTTGGACAGGCTGTGGGCGGCAAACACCGTGGCCGACGACGCTATTACCCTCCAAAATCAAGAGAGCTCGCATCCTCACTTACGGCTACGATGCATACAGTATACGAAGTCCCATGGCATCAAAGAACAGACTCACAGACCACGCTGCGAACCTACTCACGGATATTGCAGCAGAGCGACAGCAATCCGGGATTTCACATCGTCCCTTCATTTTTGTCGCGCATAGCCTGGGTGGCCTTGTATGCAAGGAAGCAATTCTGCTTTCGCGAAACAATCCCGAACTGCACCTTCGCGAGGTATTCGAGTACACAAAAGGAATAGCGTTCATGAGCACGCCACATCGAGGTTCCTGGATAGCTGACTGGGCCAAGATACCCGTCTCTGTTCTGGGTCTGATGAAGTCAACGAACACGTCATTATTAGCCATTCTGAGCACAGATGATCAGTTCCTAGAGTCCGTTCAACTTAGATTCTGGGCGATGATACGGGAGCTGCGGGAAAGCGGCAGGCATATTGAGGTCACTTGTTTCTTCGAGGAACTGCCTATGCCCAGGTTTGGGAAAATAGTATCCAAGGAATCGGCCACTCTCGAGGGCTACACTTCAATCAGCATTCATGCCGACCATAGAAATATGGTCAAATTTTCTTCTGAAGATGAGACTGGGTTTAAGAGACTAGTGGGCGAACTCAGCCGGTGGAAGTCACAAATCGAGTAAGCATTTGGCGGGGAGAAACAGCAACGTAACGGGCTTACCTTTTCTAGAACCGGATCTGAGACGGAAGTCATATCGAGAACCAGCAAAGATGAGCCTGACGAAGATGAACAACCGATGGGGGAAGGCCTGTCGACGCAGCACGCCTTCCATAACTACGCAACCGGCTCGATAAACGTCCACACCGGCGCGGGATCTCAGCACAACAACAACGGGCCGGGCAACCAGTTCAACGGGCCGATTCACGAGTTCCATATGCCGTCGCCAAGATAGCGGGCGTCAAGTACGGAGCATACCTAGATCTAGATAATAACAATCTCAAGTTATCTAGTACCTGTGGATCTTGTTCAGATCTTCGTGGAGATCTTTTCCATAAAGCCTCGTTAGTGATTGCAGCAGTTCAGATACTTCATTAGGACCCTTCTCCGACCCCCTCCGTAGTCAGATGAATTAAGCGCTGGGAACTCCCGAGAGACTCGGCTGAGTGTGTCTGCTGGCAGCAACCGCGGCGATATAGAAGCTGATTGGCCGAGCTGCTCAATGTGGCTGGCTAGACTGCCTGAAGAAGAGGGGTGGAAATCGTTGTCAAGCGATCACTGCCCTCAGCCTTGATAGTTTCGCATTCTCTGCCTCCACTTCGTTTTCCCTCCATCACCATACGTACGGTCATGTCGCGCTCTACTTACCATAATTATGGCTCAGGCGCCCTAAACGCACACACTGGTAGCGGCGACCAGTATAACAATATTACCTTAAGCCAAGGACCGGCTCCTATCTACGCCATTCCTTATTCACGCAACGAAGACGTGGTGCATCGAGAAGATCTCGTGAACAAGCTCGATGAACTCCTTCCTCTGTCAACACAGCCCCACTGTGCAGCGCTCTATGGCCTTGGAGGATCAGGGTATGTTATTGATCGACGACGAGACTGGCTTTCTACACTAGTACGGCGTGTCTGACGAGCTTAGGAAAACACAAGTTGCACTTCAGTTCGCATACGATCGAGATAAGCAAGACGAGCACAGCAGGCACTCCATCTTCTGGGTGCATGCAGATAACGAAGCGACGTTCACATGTGACTACAAGGAGATTGCAAAGAAGCTAGGCATTGGGGCAGAAGTCGATGGCGAAGACTTGATGAAGGCGGTGCGTAACGGCATCGAGACACGACCACCTTGGCTGCTTGTTCTCGACAACGCGGACGACCTTGCGCTATTTGGCGTCGAACCGGGTGAAAAGTCGGGGAAGCGCGATTTGCAGGAGTATATTCCCAAGGCACTTGGCGGAGCGGTGCTGTGGACGAGTCGTGATGCTCGTATCTCGGGCACGCTTGTCGGCAGGCAAAGGGCTATCGAGGTTCCCTCCATGACAGTCGACGAGGCCAGAAATCTTCTGGCAACAACAGGGGACGAAGGCAGCAGTGGGGAAGCAATGATGAGGGACGCCCTACTTGAGGAGTTGCAGTACTTCCCGCTGGCCATTTCGCAGGCTGGCGCATACATGCACCAGACATCGACGACGGTTGACGAGTACTTGACTCTATTAAAACGGAGTCAAGACAGATGGAGCGTTCTCAAAGACAGCAGGTTTGACCGGCACAGACAACGAGGCATACCTAATAGTGTGCTCGAGACATGGAAAATCTCAATAGAGCGAATTCGACAAGAGAACGGAATGGCATATCGAATCCTCCATGCCATTGCGTACCTAGACAGCCAAAATCTGTCCTTGGAGTTGATAAAAGCGGTTTGCAGACATGGCACTACGTCTACAACAGAATCATCGGAAGATCTCACTGGGACAAGGATGGCAGTCACACGCCTCAAGCAGTTCTCTTTCCTCAAGGAATATGCGGCGACAGGTAATGGGCGGATTTACGAGATTCACAAGCTTGTTCAAGAAGCCACGCGGTACGGACTGAGTATGAGAGGCGATGAAGAAGCACAATATGCAAGTCTTGCAGTACGAACTGTCAGCGACCTTTTCCCGGTAACGAGCCACGATACGTGGGATGTTTGCGAGAAGTACCTGATGCATGCCATACGAGTGGGTGAGTGGGCGGAGTTGTGTGGAAAGCAAATCGAGGTATCGGGGCTATTGAGCAGGGTTTCGGGCTTCCTCTACGATCAAGGACGATCAAGAGAGAGGGAGCCCATAGTTCAAAGGGCGTTGGGTATTCGACGTATGGTGCTTGGAGAGAAACACCCAGATACAATCTGGTGTATAGCAGACCTCGGGTCAGCCTATCAACATCTAGGTCGCTATAGCGAGGCCGAATCTACCAAGAGGGAGGCTTTAGCGCTTCGAAGAGAGGTGCTAGGAGAGAAGCATCCCGACACAATCGACAGCATTGCATCTCTTGCAGCAACGTGCGGTACACGAGGTCGCTACAACGAGTCTGAACCTCTTCATCAGGAGGCGCTGGATCTTCGAAGGGAGATCCTAGGAGAGAAGCACCTCGATACAATATGGAGCATCTCGTCTCTCGCTACGACGTACCGTGAGCAGGGCCGCTACAGCGAGGCTAGGCCTCTCCATCAGGAGACGCTTGATCTTCGACTAGGGATATTAGGAGAGAACCATCTGGATACCATGTACAGCATGGCAGACCTCGCGACAACATATCGCCATCTTGGTCACTACAACGAGTCCGAGGGGCTCAATGTCCGATCACTAGCCCTTCGAAGAAAAGTACTGGGACAGAAGCACCCGCATACAATCGGGGGCATGGCAGGCCTCGCAGCAACGTATCATGCACAGGGCCGCTACAGCAAAGCTGAAGTGATTTATGTTCAGGCACTGGATTTTGCAAGAGAGGTACTAGGAGAGAGGCACCCATTCACAATCATGCAGATGGCAAACCTCGCAACGACGTATCGTCAGCAGAGTCGATATCGCAAGGCTGAGACGATGTATATTGAGGCATTTGATCTTGGACGGGTGGTACGTGGAGAGAAACACCCACTCATGATCATGCATATGGCAAACCTTGCAACGAACTACCGTCAGCTGAGCGCCTATGGCAAGGCTGAGAGAATCTATATGCAAGCACTAGATCTTGGACGAGAAGTAGTTGGAGAGAGGCACCCACATACAATTACATGCATAGCAAACCTTGCGATAATGTACCATCAGCAAGGTCGCTATCATGAGGCTGAGCCTCTTTGTCAAAGGGCACTGGATCTTCGACGGGAGATTCTGGGAGACAAGCACCCGGATACAATCCAGAGTACAGCAGAGCTCGCGACTATCCAGCGCGACTTGAACATCTCAACTCCACAGCGATCATCAGTGGAAGTTTCGACATCAATGGAGGCACAGGAGGAATCATATTTCACGTCCCTCAAGAAGATCGTAGAGGGGAAGTTGTGGTGGTGGGGAAACGAGTACTGAATAAATCGTGTGTATTTACTGTCACAGATATTTATTTGAGTGATAGTCAATGAACGTGGCCAGCGAGACCTGATGACACTACTTAATGGCCCGGATACAAAGAAAAACGTCGTAACTCCTAGAAACTGCCTTATTAGGCTTCGATCTACCCGCAGCAGACAGATTTTATTTTGACATGCTAAAAAGGACTTCACCGAGCAAGTGTCGTCACCCAATCCATATTTCACTACAGTGTGATCACGCAAGTAGCAGTTGTCCCCGTGTCCACGCATCTTCCAGTTAAGACTGTCAGGTTGCAATGTTCGAAGCTAATTCGAGATTGAAAGATCTTCTCAAGTTTCGTGTGACTGTCCGGTACCTTGAGGTATAGGGTAGGTCAAAGGCGTAAAGCGTAAATATCATCCAATCCATGCATCTTTATAGTCTACTCTAAACTCAGAAGGGTTTGTCATTAAAAAGCCCTTGACCTGCCTTTCGTTCAGCTTTGAAGATGTCAAAGGTGCACCGCACGTCTCCCCGTGGGGCGTATATTGATCCATCATCTCAGGACTTTTCAAGAACGTAAAACTTCCTGGTAAGGAACATTCAAATAACGAGCTATTTTAGATCCCTTGATCATCAAATATTGTCTGTTCGTACCCACAGGTGCCAAGTACCAATCTCCCGCACACAAAAGGTCACTGCAACTACGAAGGAATATCATTGTCCCACCTACCGTTGGTGTATTTGGACATTGACAGCATCAGCAAAAAAGGCGACTAAACCAATTCTGGGAAGCCTCGCGGCATCTTCCGTTCGGCAACATTGGTAGTTTGAGTGGCGTCTTGAATGACCGAAACCCCTCACTGAACATATTCCCTTCAACCACATAGATAAATGAGGATTCGAGGCAAGACCTAGTGGTGTGGCACTTTCCAAGATGAAACAAGGAGATATTGTTACCGATAAGCGTGAGATTGTGATCGCGTCACCATCAGAAGAGGACTCGAATAGGACTGCGACAATACACATCCTCCAACATCAACCCACTGGCCGCCCAATCGAGGACAGATATTCCATCGACATTCGAGTTCGCGAACAAGATGGATCGGAAGGTGGACAGACTACCCTTTTGCTCGGTGTTTACGATGGCCATCGTGGGTCTGCCGCGGCCGATCATGTCGCGAGGGCCTTGCCATCAGAGGTGTTGTCAACAGTGGCTCATCTGAATACGGGCGCGGATGGAAAAGACCGTCTTATTCAACAGGCCTTCGAGAGGTTTGATCACCAAATGATATCTTCGTTTCAAGATGTACATTCTCCAAGGAAACCTGCGGCACACACTCCCAGACGAATCTTCAGCTCAATCGCAACGAAAATGGCCAGGGCAAAGAAACAGAAGGGAGACGAGACAGGGGATAGACGAATCGGCATCACTGAAGAAAGTACAACGGCTGCAATGAGAGTCTTGAGTGGTTGCACCGCCTCCATGCTCATGATCAAGGTTCCGCACAGTTGCCGAGGAACGCCATCCGCCGACATTATTAACCTTGGAGACTCGCGAGTGGTTGTAGCATCTTTGAATCCTGAGCCAAACATCGAGTCTACAAGCACCGACCTCAACTCGGGAGTCCAGGACGAGCAACTGTTCATCATATCCCAGCATCCTGGTGATGATCCAAAGGACATATTTGTAGGTGGGCGGCTGTTTGGGGAGACGCTGTCGACCCGGGCATTCGGGGACGGGATATACAAGCTGCCTCTCCGAGCCGACCAGAACACAGTCATCCATAATGCGGCAGGAGAACCGAGAAAATTCTTCGAGTTGACGGACGAAGAGCGGGATCAGCACAAAAGTTTGATACATCAGTTAAGTGCACACCAGCAAGTAGCCGCAGCGTCGAGGGGAAAAGGGAAGATTATCCCACTGACCGATCGCTTCGACACATTATTTTGGGCGTACAAATCTCCCCCATACGTTTCAGCAACACCACAGGTTACCAATGTTCCGATCGAAGGTCAAAATGATTCGCCGAACTCCACAGGGACGCAAACGATAGTCGGCATAGTTGCAACAGATGGATTGTGGGATCTGGTGTCATCCGAGGAAGCGCTTGAGATCTTGAGGCCAGCTTTACGTGAAAGTGAATCTGCCATGTCGAATGACGGCCTTAACGCAGCACAAATATTGTTTGATGGAGTGGTTGAGCGCGGAGGAAGAAAACCTGGTGATGATGTCACGATTTTGGTGCTAGTCTTCCGGGTATAAAGTAGTCCCTATGTCAGTATGTTGGGGGATGTTACACGTGGAACGTCATGACAGCCTAGAGCTCAACTCAAAACACTTGCGCTTGGCAGAATGGAGAATTGATATCGTGCGGAAGACGATGTCGAAATGATAATATAATGAAGATCCTCCCGGGAGACTGGTGTGAAGAAATTCCTCTGATAAGCATGCAGGGAGGAAGGCGATCGGGTTGAACAATGTCACTGCTTGCTCTGGGAGCAGTTCAATTCTAAAGCTATCAAAACATATCAAGATACTGGAAACAAACAAGTGAAGGATAGGTAACTGGGTGAGACAAGACGTATGCAGTAATATCGATAATGTCACTGCAAGGATGGGACGGCAGAGTGCCTCCACGCTGGGTGCTGTCACGGGGCACTTCTGAGTAGCAGGACACACGTTCACTGTATCATGAAAATACACAATTCATTAACATATGATGTACTATTTGGAACACAACATGATGAAAGGCGAGCTTGTAGGGGTCGGTATCAAATTGCCCATGCATCTCCTACCCAGGACCCCGCATATTTTTGCCTCCGGATCTTGCGGGTCCCATCAGGCAAGACCTCAAGATACTCATTCAATCCCGGCAGATACCCGGCCTCCTTTTTCTTTTCTTTGGCAATCCTGTCGGCTTCTCGCTCCGCCGCGGTCGGTGGCCGGGTTGGGAGGGGTGCCTTGCGTCTGCGGGCGCTCTCGACAGCGTGGTAGAAGCCTAGATCGTCTTGTATTTGAAGGAGCTGTTCAGATGATAATGAGGAAAGCTGTGGTTGCTTGGTGTTTGGTGTGGAGGAAGAAGAAGAGGAGGAGGACTGAGGGAGCGTGGTGTGGACGAAGGCGGGGAGGTAATCCCTAATGTGCTCGCAGGTCCAACAAGGGCACTGATCGGGGACGACGGACACATCTCCGGCGTCAAGCTTGGTGTTTTTGGAGTCTTTAGAGTCGATAGGGTCACTGGCTAGCGGCGCTTGGATGTTCCCAACCTCGCCCAAGAAGGCCTGGTATTGCCTCGGGAATAGGCGATGCGTCCGCCAAAATAATTTGACGCCAAAGGGTTGATCCTCTTCTGCAATACTTTCGATAATTGGCCCTCCCAATTGGAAGTTTAGATAGTCCACACTTGCGCGAGCTAGCGACCCTCGGATGGCGGGCGAGCGTATCCACAGCAGTTCGTGAGCCTCGTCGATGAAGACTTCATGCTTCTTCACCTCGCTAAACAGATCCGTCTCGTAGCTCACAGTGCCCTCGTCCGTATACGCCGGAGGGCTCTCAAGGTACGTCAGGATATCATACGACTGGGATGACATGTTGGTGAAGAGCCGCTGAGCCGTGCGCGGCAGGCAAAACTCCATCTTGTCCATGTCGATGACATGACGGACGGCGGGCCAAGGGAAACAAAGCTTCTGCAGACGCGCAACGTCGCCCGGGTGAGCTCGGCACGCCGCGTCGTAGGCGTCCGGGTTGAGCATCAATGCATACCACACTAGCAGCACGTCCAGCGGGGGCAGATAGTCTTGAGCCAGCTGGAGGGCGATCTGGTTGCCGGCGTGATGCGAGTAGGCCCTGGCGTGGTTCAAGACTTGGTCGATGTTGGACCACCAGGCCGTGAAGCGCGTAACGGCCAACTTGATAAGTAAGTCCCACCTCTGTGATTCCGGAAGCCTGTGGGATTCTTGGAGACTCCGGGATACCGGGAGTTTCTTAGCGTCTAGTGCTTCGTGGTACGAGGGCGGCTGGACGACCTGGACGTCAAGGGCGCTGGCGCTGAGCCTCAGATTGCGAAAGCACTCAAGTAGGGCCAGGTGCACGGCGGCGTGGCTGGCGTCCGGGTAGACTAGGACCGTCTCGAGGCTGCCGGGTGTGGGCTCGGCGGGTATGAGGGCGTTGGCGAAGACGGTCGGGTCCGGGATGACCGTCTGCCTGCCCCCGGGCTTCGGGTCCGAGTATCGGGACGGGGCCGGCAGCTTCCACGCGTGCGGGTCCACGTCGGCCTGGTCTTTGGTCCGGCGGAGACGGCTGAAGAGGGTCATGTTGATAGGTTGCGCGATGATATGATGCCTTCACTGGCTGTAGTGGCTCTATATAAGCCTGTTCTTCAGCTTTAGTCAGCTCGTCAGTCAACCTTGCCAGTCCGATTCATTTAACCGCGCGAACTGCGCCCACCTTAAACCAGGCCCCCCCCACCTGTTACCTAGCACAGCCCCAACTCGTTGTCGACGATCATGTGAGAATACACCATGAATTGAAGTGTCCTAATTGAGCCTCTGTGTAGTATGGTATTTTTCTAAGAGTAGAGTGTTGTGTTGTACAGGAAGAATAGAAGCCATGCTAGAAGCCCAGTCGCCTCTTCAGCCCGCCCTGACGATGATCGGGCCCAATCACGGTCGCAAGTTCTCGGAACCCGAGAAACCTTTTCGCCCTTTGCGGCAACTCCTTGGCCATCTCTTCCTTCAATAATAATGGATGTGCCTCCTCTGGCGTGAGAGCCGCGCTAATGACGGTGCAGCTCAATAATCTTCTGAACTCATCAGTAGTCTTGTTCTCCTCTCCCCTATGCACAATCCTCCCTCCTAAAAGAAGACAGTCCCCTGCTTTCAGTTCGATCTGCTCTACCTCCTCTTCGGGATACCGCCAGAATTCAAAAGTCGGATCATCGACTACCTCTGAGTACTTGATCTCATGGCTCCCGCGAACAACCCCCGTCGCACCATTCATCTCCTTAAAGATTTCCGCCGAAATGTCATGTAAGCTATCGTTGTCGACGATTTCTTCGCGAATTGTCGCGCTAGCGTTTAGCAAGTCTCCTAGACGCTTCGTGTTTTGGCCATATATGTCGGCGTCGACTACCCCGGCGAGTGGCGGGGTGTTGGCGTTGGCTGATTTACCAGTTGCTGCGTTTGCGAGGCCGGCATCCACGTCTCTGTTGAGGCGGGAGACTTGTGAGGTGGTGAGCATGGACTCAATCACGACACAGCCATCGTCTTTGAGGGCCTTGGCAACTTCTGCACCCGATGATGTGCGGGTCAGACGGGAGAAGTGTCTTGAGTGTGTCGTGGCCGGCGCTGACATCCACAGACTCGGAATGGAGGTGTATCTAGCTATGGCTTGGCTTGAAGGAAACCTCGCAGAGCTCCTGGTCAGATGAGACGCCCGTGCAAACATGATGGTTAAAATCAAATTGCACGAGCAGCGGCATTCCGAAGTCTTGGCCAGCCTTGGTATTTATAGGCAACCATACCATCATATTACAGGCCCCAACAGAGGAATAGAATGCCGAGCGCTGCATGAAGCCTGATTTGGCAAGTGCCAGAGGATTGCCGTCGGCTTGGCGTAAGCACCCTCTTCAGAATCAAGGCACCAAACTTGCCCGTGATACATACTAGCAAACGTATTACATCATCTCAAATGAGCACAGCCACTTTTATACTTCCAGTCGACAGGCCGTAGTGGTATTGTGATTGGGAAACGCCGAGAAATATTCACTATGACGCATCCGTGTCTACAAGCGAACTGACTTTAGACCCGACAAGTACGCTCTCGGCTAGGGAACGCAAACTGAAGGTGGCAAAAGGGAAATCCATGTCGGTGCCTATGCTTTCATCCAGGCTGGCCAAATACGCTTCATCCGTCACTACACGCCTCGTCTCCTCAACAAGTTCCTTCTGTGCCGAACCGAGGATGACGAGCGCAGTAGCGCAAGACCAACGAGTGAGGTCGTCAGATCCATCCACGCCGCGGGCAGCTTCGTAATAGTCCCGGAGTTGCTGAATCATCTCCGACTTCTTCGAATCGGGACCCAGTGGAGCAAACATGATGGCAACGGCCAAAACAACAGTACCGCGAACTGCGCAGTTGGTCTCTCGATTATATAGGTCAAGAAGGGCAACTGTTGACTCCTCTGATTGTCGTGGAAAGAACGCCAAGGTATGTGCTGCTATTGCCCTGATGTTGGCTGGCTCGTCCTCCAAACACTGGATTACTGAATCCAATCCTCGCTCAACCGCTTCATACGCTTTGAACTCGTCTAATTCGGGACCGCGATGAACTGGCGCCTGTATCTCGGCAATTTTTTTCTGCCACTTGACCACATCGATCCCGTGAGGAACACTCCAAGACGGGTGGCCAACGGCAAGAGCCGTTATCAAGTGAAGCAAAAAGCCTCGAGACTTTGTAGCCTCGTGGTCCAACAGGGAATATAAAAATGGCACCGCTTCGACCGAGGCACTGTACCGTGTGCCCTGGTGGTAGATGGTGGACAGCAATTCGTCGCCAGCGGTTGTGTACTCGTCCGGATTTGTAGATTGAAGCTGCCTCAGTAGAATCGGCACGTCCTCGGCGGAGCCGTATGCGTGAGTCAGTTGGGACCAGTCAATGGAATCGAGTCCAGCCAGAGGATCCGGACTTGGGGTTGACATGGTGGCTGGTGTCGGCTGTCTCTAATTAGTTCACGGCGAGCGGTGTGGTTAGATGAAAGAAAATATCACTCATAGATTCAACCCGACGAAAACGCCTTGCCCACATTGATAAGCTCGAGCTGCATGGGTGCGACATGAACCCTTGCCGCTTAAGGTAAGGATTGGCGTTTTCATTTTGAGTCGCGCCTTGGCAGAATAAGAGATGGAAGCTGACTTTATTTTCGACCACCTTAGGCAAGCAGTAGGCTTTACAAGCTATGAATCGTGCTTTCCCGGACTAGGTCCACACATTTGATAACATTTAAGAGACCGGAAAACAAGACGGAAGGAAGTGAATAGTATTTGCATCGGGTTACACGATAGTATCTCGTTGCCCATTTCCCATCGAACGCATTCCAAAACCGGCATACCTTCTCATAGAAACTCTGATTCGACTCGAGGGAACAATCTTGTGCCACTAACAGTCCATGTGAAAGCTGCAAGAACGAAGTGTCAGTACAAAGCCCCAAGTATACAACGTAGAGACCGTCAAGGTAAGATCAACTCACACATATTCCAACTTGTCGTCGTACTGTCTCTCGCCGCCGTGCTCGCACCCTATCCACTCGCGCATCCAGGCGTCCATGGCCTGCTCCCTTGCCACCCACTTGGTGTCACCAGACTTGTTCTTTACAAGCAAGCCGACGCATACTCCATCCCGGGTCTTGCCGTTGTACGAAAACTCTTTGCCGCTTTCCATGGGGCCTTTTCCTTCGATTGCAAAGCCCGCAATGGCGGTGTGCTCGACAAAGTCTATGGGGAACTGAGGCCGCGCGTTGCTACCCCCGAAGCAATCGCCTTGAACCGATGAGCTAAGAAAGGCGACGGCGGAAGCAGCGACAATAAAGAACTTCATGGTGGTGAGGTAAAGAAGTTGTTTGTTGAAAGGTGGTGGAATGAGTAGAGATGAATGTAATTGTGGATTCTTTTGTGAAAGAAGTGAATGGAGCTGATGATTGGAACGGGATGAAGAATGCTGTCTACGAAAGAGGTCGATAGTATTTATACGCGAAGCAAACTCGCAGACAGTTCATTAATGCGGTCGGTGTATGAAGTGTTGCCTGATAACACCGTTCAAGCAATCGTGGCTGAGCGTGCTGGATTGATTTCCTTTTTGGATCTAAGGCTTACCCCTTTGCACGTCAAGGTTGCATGTTACCGCAGCCTCGGACATCTACAGAAACCCCGATGCATAGACTGCCGCAGCCAGCATTCCGAATTCGGAACAATAAGGTTAATTTTAGACTATTTACGTCAATTTTGGAAACATCGAGTTGCAGTCGTATCATCGTATTCCTTCGCTCCATATTACCAACTGGTAGGGAATCCTATTGCATGCGCCGGCATGACTGCCATTGGGAATTTATAATATCAATCTGACTTTCGGATATCCGAGCTGAGATCCTTCAGTCTCTTATGGTCACCAGCCCCGTTATTTCCAATAATAACGTCTTTGGGGGCTGGGAGATAATGCTCGCTGACTTTCAGACGACGAATGGCATGCATCTTGGTCAATTCATGCTGTAGAAAGTATAAAGCCTACTCTATGTCTACTTCAAGTTCGAACCTCTGCAAGCACATAACACGCTCTGTCCTCTAAACCCCCATTTTCATCATCCAAGTTCCCTTCGTCTGACACTTTCAGACTTTGTCTCAATCTGCCTCAAAACATCTTCTACTCATCCACTACCTTTTCACTCATTCTTCCCTACTCAACAATGAAGTCAACTCTCAGCGCCAGCGTCGGTCTTTTGATAGCCGCAGCTACACTTTCAGAGGCCGTCACGCTGAAGCACTACGCTTTCCCCGACTGCTCTGGCGGCTACGGCCAGTGCACGAATGTATGGCCGAGACAATGCTGCACCGTCGGCGTCCCAATTTTTGGAATGGGATCGTCAGTCAAATTTATCAGCTTGCCGCCAATGGGCTTCGGCTACATCTTTGAAGCCGGCACCATGGCGCAGCCGGGACAGCCTGCTACCGGCTGCAACGGCGTCTCCACCGGGGTTGCGTTCTCCCTGGACCAATGCGTCAACGGCAGAGGCGCATTTTCTGTCTCCGGTTCCGAGTGGGATGCCATCGCTAAGGAAGAGTGCGATCCCTGTGAGGGAAAACTCGGTACTATTGAACTCGGTGTGGATATTTCCATTGGTACAAAGTACATCTCAGGCATCAGCAAACGTGCTGTGCCTGAAGTGAAGGCGCACATGGCCTTTGAGGACGGAGCCGAAGGGTGCCAATTGGCCGACAGGATCGTCCTTGCAGACGGGCACATGTTCAAAACGGACAGCTCCGTGCCAGAGGATGACGTGAAACTTCTCTTCGGATACTTCCACGCCAACGCCAAAGTGGAGGATATCCCCGAGGAGCTGCTAAAGTATGAGGTTGAGGAGGAGAATGTGCACCAACGACGGAGCGAGATCGCCGAGACTTTGTAACTGCCACATTATTCCACGGACGAATTATTGCACCAGGGAAGACTTCGGTTACTACTCATGTAGAGGATTTCATGGAAAGGGACTACCGTGATCTTTAATTCTTTCGGTGGATCGGGTTTGAGAGCAGCCTCCTTCAGTATTGGTTATACAACGCCTCATATTTTAGAATAGTTATCTTTCTCCATTAGCTAAAGTACTGACTTTCCATGTACCCAATACCCATCTAGCTCTATATGCTTCCTTCCTCCCTCGCAACTCAAGCTAATCCCGAAAGCTTTCTCAATTCTTCCGATCTAAGCGAGGTCTCCCACCCTGTCTCGTTCTCTATTCGAGACAATTGTTTGAGGAGAGCAATTTCTCGGCCGCATGCTCGTCTGCGTAGTCATGGAACGGCGACCGCTGCTCAGGCTGGCAATGTAACCACCATTTACGCCCAAACACTCGGCCAGCGATGTACAGAGGTTGAAGGTGGTTGACCCAGTTAGAGCTTCGTCTATGTTAGAATCTGATCGATGGGAATGATAGCTTGCACGTACTGCGAAATATTCCATGTCGAGATGCTACCAATCTCCCGAGCATGCCACAGTGGATTAAACTTCGCGTGACATCTTGTCAGCGAGAACCCATCTGAATAGCACACCCATAGTTTTATCTAAGAGGATTTCGACTTCGTTTCATCTGTAGGAGACATGACTTACAAGATCCGGCTCAGACGACTCTGATTGTGACATACGGCCCGTTTGAACAAGTAGAATAGCACCAGCATGGTAGAATGTATTGCCACAAACTGAAGAGAGCCCGCATTGGACGAGTCTGTTTTTTTACCCTACCAAATAAAAGGTCCAGTAGTTGCAGGTCAGTACTTCCCCAATCAGTATTAGCTAAGGTAACCTTAAAACAAGCAATCCTAGTTGGTCGAACCTTGGATTCAACTTAGTCGTGCTGCCGTGCACCTAAATAGTGGTACTCTGCGAGCTGACCGACAAGAGGCGGCCGCCGACCGGCAAAGCCGTCAGCACTTGTCTCACTTCTCAAAGGCAAACCAGTTACAATATGGTAGGCAGCGCTACCAATTTAGGGCTCACTGAAATGACACGAGTCATACATAGCAATACTACAGCAGTCTACCACCATCAGCGCTAGGCTGACGACCGTATATCTGATGAATATTCAGCGTCGGAAGACTGATGTGTACAGTCCATCGCCAGTATAAAGAGACAGACAAAGCCATCAGTTCTGAACAGCAAGACAAGACAACCCTCCTCTTCTATCTCTCATTAAAACATCACGGCACAATGGCAGTGAGTTTGCAATCGCGCGTCGAGGCATACCGCCAGTCCTGGAACTCAAGACAGCTTGATCGACTCCTCAGTCACTGGGTAGACGACGGTCTTGACTATTCCGACTACTGTAAGCAGTTGAATACGAACCTACACATTTTCCGAATTATTACTAATTCCACCAGTGACTCAGCAAATCCACATGGATAAAGGGGCCGCGAAGAAAGTCTTCGGCGGTATGCTCTCTCTCTGTGGTGATATCGACATGGTCAGTCGTAATCTCAGTGGAACGACCAACAGCGCCGTTTGGGAAGCAGACATCAACTTTACCTGTCTTGCCGATTTCCCTGGTTCGCCTTTCAAGAAGGGTGACCGCGCAAAAACGGTTGGAGTGAGTTTGATTGAGTGGAACTCGGAGGGCAAGATTTTCAAGCAGAGTGACTATTACTGCTGGAGCAATTCGCAATAGCTGCGTTATCATCCCAAGTGAGAGGAGGAGTAAATCTCGTGTTGTGTGCTGTGGTGTCTCGAGAATGGATGGAACGAGTCGAGAGTTTTTTGTCCAGTATTTTGGTCTTGTATATAGTTGTTCAATGTAGAGAAACACAATCTCGAGGGGTTGATGTGCTGCGGATTTTCCCGAGATAAACTGTTTTCTCTAGTATCATTAATGTCCTCAAATACATCAGGACTGATGTCAGGAGAATACCCCAGGCTCGCTGTTTCCCATCCAATCAGAAAAAGTTTCTGAATAGAGTACGTAGGACAAAGTTTCTTCGCCTTCTTGACTGTACCATCCAAAATGGTAATCTACGCGAGCTCACGCCCTCATGGTTACACGCACACACAAGGAGTCTATACTAGATGAGGTCGAGAACTGTCCCATCAGTCAGCCTTACCCACATAACGTCGAATCCTCAGCGTGTAAGCTGAACCATCTGGCATTACAAGCGAAGGTGTATTCGTATGCCGGGAGCAGACCTAAGAAAACAGTATTTCGGGGTTTGGTATCTGCTTCAAAGCAAAGCGCCAACATGCGACAGGAGGATACAAAGAAATGATTATATTAACAATTATACATTATATATTAACATCATCCCGTCAACTATTTGCTCACCACCATCCTACATCTTTCCCATCTGGACGGCGCTTGGGCCCTCTTGCTCTGCAGCCTCCTCTTGGGCCACTGCCACCGCCATCCTCCTCTTCCTCTTAGTGCGACGACGGCCCCAGACACAACACCCAACAACCAGCAAAATGATGCCGCCGACTCCACCAACGATTCCCCCAACGATCTCTCCTACACCTCTTAAGGAAGAGTCGTCTGGCGCCGGAGTGCCCGGTGGATGGGTTGGGGCTGGTACCGGCCATTGCCCTCCCGTGTAGGGGCTCTCGCAGTCGGGAACACATGTCGACTTGTCTTTGTCAACGACATATCTAATAGTGGCGGCGGAGGCCATGAGGACGTCAGTTTCGGGGTCGAAGATGACCTCTGTTGGGGCTGCTGCTTCCGCGCCGAGAGTAGTCGTAGACCAGTAGGATATATCAAGTGTCCATGGTGGGCGACCCGAGAAGGTAGGGCTCGAAGCGATGCAAAGTCCAAAGCCAAAACTGGCTGAGCTTCCCCGTTGGTCCCGGAGCGGCACCGCTCCATAGTAAAAGTCATATGTTCTATATTCCTCAGGTTAGGGACAGAGCAGAGGCCAACAGCTGAGAAATCTCACGTTGGACAACAAATCACCTCCCGGCTCGTCATGGCGCCGACGGTTTCATCATCGGTCCGTGCAGCGGCGTAGTGCTCCGGACATTGCGTGGCGATATGATAGGGTCCGGGAAGGCAATTGCTTTCGGGATCATAATCGCCAAGAGCAAAGAAGTTGCAAGTATACTCAGTGGGCTTGTTCTTCCCTACTCCAGTCCCCCAGGAGCACAATGCGTCTTGGTAGAAGATATTAGTGCTGGCGAGACATCCTGCAGGCGGGGTATAATGCGGCACTCTAACAGTTGCGCGGCTTGTGATGCTGCTGTGTGCATGAGTGGTTGGCGTGTTGGTGGACATGGCGTGCCTGTCTCTCCAAGGTGCTTTTAAACCCGCAAATGCCATGGTGGAGAAGCAGGACCGCCGCCGTCTTTATACTTGCCGGGTAGGATCCTGCGGTTCGATTACTCGACAGGGGCAGGAAGCGAGGGGGCTGAGTATTTTTGCTGCGCCGCGTTACTTGTGTGGTTCGTACTGCTGAAGCTAGCCCTTTTACCATACGCTTTTCGACACGTTTCAAGGCCTTATCTATGCCAAGATCCTGTGCGAATGCACGACGAGTGCTTCGACGAAAGACCAGCAGGTTTGGCGCTTCCAGATCTGGTTTTGCATCTAGCTAAGGTGGGTGAGGAAATAGAAGTTGCTCCGTGTTATGCGCTCGGCTGCCGTGAGGCTAGGCAAGACCAGGGGCAAGTAGCACTGAAATCGGCGATTCCCTCATTTGGCAGAATCATGTCACCTGCGTACGTAGTATGCCACATTGACAGCAGCTAGGCCTATAATGCTGGCAGGCTATTACCTATTCTAGCAAGTATTATCCTACCTAACGTCCTATGCCCCACATACCTAACGCCCGCTGACATAGGCATACCTGATATGCTTAACCTGATATCCACAGAGCCCAGCAGCGAGGGCGGGAATATGACGGTAACATCTTGCTGTGCCTTAGTCTACGTACCCAGTTTCCCTTTAGATGCATAGAAATTGTGACGCGGCTATGCTTGGGTAAACAGGTTTGGCGCAGAGGACCGTGATGATGATTTTGCTCGTTTTGCGATGGCCGTTCCCACTTTGGAATCGCAGACCCCTGTAAGGGAGCCCGAATTAGGCCCCGACTAACCATTCCTGCGTTGAAGAATCTGAACTGTGGTTTGCGACCAGGCGATGCTGCCTGGCAGGCCGGGCACGCCGATCTGAGATGAACCTAGGGCTCTGTGAGAGGTAGACTGATGATTCTTTCATGTACATCAGTTTTCGATGTCATGTTTCTCAAGCCTGACCAGGATTCGGTGCTCGAGAACATGGAGCGGGCGGTACGCGAGAGCTGTGATGGAGAGAGTGACAAGACATGGGTTCCAGTAGACGACTGTGGCCGAGATGCGCCCCTGGCACTACGTAGAAGAGCTGACAATGGCTGAGTGAGGGAATTCGGCATGGCCATCACCCAATCCCGTTGAGAACACAAGGAGAGATCCATCCGCTAAGGTCTTGTGTAGCTTTTAGCAATACCGAGGATGTCGCGTTATGACCGATGGAGAAAGGCCCTACGCATACCTTGCAAGTGCATGGCATCGTCAGGCCCAACGATCCATCAACTTACAGAGAGATCTGGGTCCAGCAGAAGCGAGATGGGAATTGCGGCAAGCATCGCCCAGAAGCACCTACGCACAGACAGCACACACTAGCTTGATGGAACCGACAGGCTAGCTTTTGGGGGTAGCAGATTTGTCTATATAACATCACACACGCCCACACTTCTAGAGAATAAAAGTCTGACAATTGTCTACTATTACCTTGATTACAGCATTCCCCCCTTTTGTTGCAATATGTCTACCGCTGGAGTGACAACTTCCATCAGTCTTGGTTGGCAGTACAATGTTTTGGCGTCCTCAGATGGCCCAGATACAACAAAGCAGGCAAACGCAGTCGGGTCGACCACTGCCGCCACGACCAATTTCACCCCATCTTCCACAATCGCTCCATCAACCATCGCTATCACTCCCTTCATCACCGCCATCACTCCCCCCACCACCACTTTCACTCTATGCGAAGGGATTTGATGCACTGCCGCTAGCTGAAACGTGACTCTAGAATACAAATTGACTTGGTTGAAACGCATGACAATATTAACATGAGTTTAGATTACGTCATCCGTATCCTGGCCCGTCTTAAAAAATTTATGTTTACACCTCCACACAGTATCTGTAATCTGTCATACGAGTTAGTGCCTTGACGGCTCCTTTTTAAAACAAATAGTATAAGAAAAGGGAAAAAATGGTGCAAAATCAAACTTACCAGGCCAGAGGTTGGTGCACTCAGGGCCAATAGCGGAGTTCCTGTGCAAAGGTTAGTTTTTAGTATTGGGGTTTAGAGAAGGGGGCATTTTGCGAATACGCACATCGCATAAAACTCGGCAATGGTCAGGCCGTTTGCATCCAAGGCTTCTTGACAAGTCTGGGGTGAGACGACAGCATAGTACTTCTTGCAATCCTCTGCCGCGCCGTCCTAAAGCGATAATTTGAGGTTAACATGAGACCTTGCGAAGGTGAGAATGATTGACCTTACTCTAATGGGAAGCTCGGTTGACGAGGGCTCAGCTGTTGTGGCCGTACTAGTCGTCGCAGCCGCGGTAGTCGAGGAAAGTTGAGTCGTTTCGGGTTCGCCCGTATACGTGTTGAATTTCCGATATGCGGCCATGCAGTAACTAAGGTCCTCACTGAAAGCACAATCAGAGGAAGTTGTGTTGAGAGAGGGATTCCTGAGAAAGTGTTAAAAACTTGGCTTAGCTGGTTGTCGATTGTGGCACTCACCAATTGTTTAGCTCGTTGAGGGAAATCTCCCACACCTGGGCTAGTTCCTCACACGCCGACACAGAAGAGCCCCAGCTCATATCAACCTGCAGGTCAATGCCATCCATATAGATTATGCAGTCCTTCCGCGTACCATTTGCCCTAGGCAGATAAGTAGGCAAGCCCGTGATAGCAGGCGCAGTGAAGGTGGCCTTGGCCAAATCATCGAATGCAATGTCAGCAGTGGTTGTTGTCGGGTCAATATAGTCCGGGTGGCCAGGATACATGTTGATTGGTCCCACTGGAGAGACGCAGTAGGCCTCTTCGGCGTAGAGGTTGGTGCACTCTGCGTTGAGGCCTTGGTTTAGGAACAGGAAGTCCTGGAGTGAGATAGCATATCCGAGGATAATCTGGTTGCAATAGTCGCCAACCTGAACAGAGTAATACTGGGCACAGTTATGGTTTGTGCCACTGGCGATGTTAGAGGGGACTGGAGCTGCAGTAGGCTCTGATGTTGTGGTGGTGGTCGTGCGAGTTATTGGCAAGTAGTCTTCGTCGTCATGAGGCTCAAGGCAGACGGTATGGCCCACGGATAGGGACATGCGGTTGCAAGACGGCCCAAGAACAGGATTCCCTTGAGAAAACACGTGGTGCGTTAGACATTCAATTATTTGACTATAAAGAGGCTGGAAGAAGAAGACTGCTTACAAGTGTACAGCTGCACCATGCTGATATTGGCAGCGACGGCGATGCCCTGACATGTATCATCCGATTGGATTGTATGGATCTTGCATTGGTTCACGATGCATATCTTGTCGCCCGCAGTCGGGAAGCCGGCACAGAATGCTTGTAGACCATTGTCGTAGAGCATCCAAGCTGTGGCAACGTCCTTGGCCTTGGAGATGGACTGACAAGTGTCCTCAGCCTGAACAGTGTATACATCACCGGAGCAATCTAGAGCCGGTTGAGAAGTAGTTGATGGGCTGTTTGTTAATTTAGTTTAAACCACGCTCTGAAAACTTGCCGAGGAAGAAGCACATACCTTCCGGTTGCTGTGGTTGCCAACGGAAAGCCGGTTTTGGAGCAGCTCGAAGTGAGTGTAGAATAATCTGCTTGGAATGCGAACCCGTTTGAGTAGGAGGTGCCGGCTAAAAATTGAAAGGGCTTGATGACACAGTTGTCGCACATGTCGACGGTGGCCGTGACAGTAGCTTTTTAGCTTGTCAGAACACTTCGACGCCTATTTCTAATGAGGGGATATTTTCTTACAGGTGGCAGAGCTCCCCGTGACAGAGGATCTATCAGGAGAGTTCTCGGAGGCCCAGACGTTACACCATCTGTCTCCGTCCTTGATGCAGGTCCGGGTGAAATGATAGTAAATGTCCGTCGCCACAACGGAGACGTGAACCGAGTCAGCACCTGGGTCGTATTCGACCACATCTTCCTCGCCGCATTTAGACTTCAAACTGGCTTCGAAATCAGCTAGCGAAGTGCGGCAAGCAGAAGTGCATGCCTCTTCTAGAGAGGCCAGCGGAACAGGCTCTCTTTCGAAGAAGCTGGCTACCTGCGAAGGGCAGTCAAGATCGACCACCAAAGCAGCTTGGCAGCTAGCAGAGAGAGAATCGGCTGGGAGAGCATTGGGAGAGATGTACTGCCAGGCAATAGCCGGCCTGACCACGACAGCCAGGCCTGAAAGAATGAGTTGCCAATTCATGGCTCTTGGAGCTTGCTTGAGAGATTGGCAAACGAGCGTAGATGTGTAGCGAGAGTAGAAAAGAAAAGGGAATGTGCTTTGGCCAGAATATCAAGGTGGAATAAATGGATACCTCAAGAGGCGGACAGCGACGAGAACTAGGATCGGATATTAATCAGCCCTTGTGATGATGTGACAAACGGTGCGGCTTAGATAGGCAACTTTCAGCTCCGGCGCCTAGTGTGTCCATATTTCGAAATTACTGGTAGGTTGCATTCCGGGCCTTCATGTGATAGAGCCCGCAACTAGCGAATGAAAGCGCTGTTGGAGCCGGGAAATCAGTATGTAAGGGGTAGGGACCGGCTGCTTTTGGCCTTGGCGGTTGTTGGTTGAACATTTCCAATGATCTGAGAGCCCGGCCGGCTTGACCTCCTGCATTAGGGCGAACTAGCTGGCAATTACCAGCATGGGTGCTGTACAGATTTGGGCCACTGTCGCTGTTATGGCAGTCGTAATAGCTGCTGGTGTATTGGATATACGGTGACGCGTTTGGTTGGAAACACATCTCTATTGTTATAAAGAACGGTCTTGTTATCAGGAAGCACATATCTCGGGCCTAACAATAACCGTCTTAACCTTAGAAGGTGGTTCCTCGGCAGTCTGGGGGACCCTGCTCTGTCCAATCATATCCGACGGCAACTAACCATGCTCCGTTTTTGTCTCCATGAGCTGAGTCCTTAGCTTCACCAGGGTCACCAGCGCCATCGGGGGCCAAAGCAACAAGTCCCTTTGTTTCTCATCACTTCGCCATGTCTTATAAAGAGGAACCCGTTGTGCAGTGCCTTGGACTAAAACCAGGACTTGGTCCCAAGACCGCATTTCCATCTCTTACCACTTATTCACCACTCCTTTCTTGTACAATTCCGACCAGCCTGCCCTATTCTAGGCTGTAGCTGGTTAGCCATGGGACTCAAAACTCTCTTTTTATCCCTGTTGGCCTTCCAGACTGCGCCGAGTCTGGGCCATCCCCATCCCCATCATCGTCACGGGAGATTCCATGATGCACACGTCAAGGTCCGGGATGGACAGCTCGTCTGCCCTCCCATTCCCGACAAATTGACCACTGGCGCTGATCTCATCGCCAAGGTCAGGCTCAATGACCGTGCCACATGTGACGCAAAGATCGAGGCCAGGTCGAGCCTCACGTCCAGGGCCGACGACCCGGTCAACATCGCGGACCCCAATGACCCCTATTCCTGCTCCGAAGTCAAGCCCTGCAGCAACGGTGCCTGCTGTGCCAAAACCGGCTATTGCAACTACGGACCAGAGGCCTGTGGCACCAATGGCGAGTCGCCCAACGACAAATGCTGGAGCAACTGCGACGCTGTTGCCGAGTGCGGCCGCTATGCTAGCTCGGCTGGCAAGAAGTGTCCTCTCAATGTCTGCTGTAGTCAGTACGGCTTCTGCGGAATGACCAAGGATTACTGCCAAACGTCAGATGAAGAGGATGAGGGCTGCCAGAGCAACTGTGCCCAGCCTGGCTCAGGAGGCTCCGGTGGCGACGTCCAGAAGCGCGTCATCGGATACTACGAGGCGTGGAACTGGAAGAAGAAGTGCATCGGCATGAGCATGGAAGACATTCCTGTCAACGGCCTCACTCACATCTACTACTCCTTTGCTTATATCATGCCCGAGACGTACAAGATTGTCCCCATGCAGGACGAAAAAGACGGCAGCCTCACGACGGAAACTTTTACCGAGTTCACCGCCCTCAAGCGGAAGAACTCCGCTCTCAGAGCCGTCGTTGCTCTCGGTGGTTGGACGTTCAACGACAACAACACCATCTGGCAGCCTGTCTTTAGCGACCTCTCCTCTACAAAGGCAAAGCGAGCAATCTTCATCAGCGAGCTTGTCAAGTTTATGGATCGCTATGGCTTTGATGGCGTCGACATTGATTGGGAGTACCCTGGCGCCCCCGATCGAGGCGGCAAGCCAGATGACGGCGAGAACCTAACCAAGCTGTTCAAGGAGATGCGTACCGCGTTTGACAACATGTCCGGCAGACACAAGGAGATTTCCTTTACTGCACCGACGAGTTACTGGTACATGCGTCATTTCGACATTACAGCGTCGGCAAAGGCCGTCGACTATGTCAATGTCATGTCGTACGACCTCCACGGAATCTGGGACTCCGACAACCCCATTGGGTCCCAGGTCCTGGCGCACACAAACTTGACCGAGATTGACCTGGCACTGGATCTGTTTTGGAGAAACGACATCGACCCTGCCAAGATCAACCTGGGCATTGGCTTTTACGGGCGGTCGTTCCAGCTGGCGAGTGCGGCATGCCACACCCCCGGATGTCTTTTCCTAGGCGGTGCTGACCCGGGACCTTGCACTGACAACTCGGGTACCCTGTCTTACTTTGAGATCATGGACATCATCAAGAAGTATGATCTGTCACCATACTGGGATAAAGAGAACGCCGTCAAGTACGTCACATGGGGCGGTGACCAGTGGGTTTCCTACGATGACGAGGACACCATTGCGCAGAAGATTGAGTTTGCCAACTCGCTGGGCTTAGGAGTCTCCTCGTCTGGGCCATTGACCTGGACAACACTCAGCTTGACGCTCTAGCTGCTGTGCTACATCCCAAGGGCTTCAACACATACCAAGCCCGCTCGACTAAGGACCCATGGACGGAGCTTGGAGAGGGCCATTGCACCGTCAGCGACTGCGGCACAACTAGCTGCAAGCCCGGATGGATTGAAGTTGATAAGTACGACTGCGATCGCTTGGCAGGGAAGAAGGCAAGTGTCTGTTGTCCTTTTGCCTCGGCTCCGGATCCTGATTCATGGTGAGTTTTGCCAGTACTTGAATAGATGAGTCGCAACTACTGACCTTATTTTTAGCACCTGGAGAGGCAACGGTGTTCTCTGCAACGGCCAGTGCCACGAGGGAGAGGTTGTTCTCGCTTCTAGCCAGCAAGCCGGAGGCGGCTATGTTTGCACCGACGGCCGCAAGTTTCTCTGCTGCGAGGCGGAAGCCCAACTGCCAGATTGCCGGTGGACCGACTGCAAGGGAGAGTGCAACTCGGACGAAAACGAGTTGACATGGAAGAATGGAAACTGCAGCGGCGACGACGAGAAGAAGTTCTGCTGCAGCAAGGAGCAAGAGTGGAATAACTGCGAGTGGCACGGCAAACCCGGTAGCTGCTTCGACAACCACTGCGACACGGGCTGGCAAGTGGCCTTGACTACTTCTCACGGAGGCGAGGGTGAGGACTGCGGATGGGCCTCGAAGCGGAAGAGGAGTTTCTGCTGCGATCTCCCTGATGGTGAATCGCCGTTCCTCCCTGTGCCCCTTGAATACTTGTTCCCTGATCCTCCGAATGAGGAAGACGCAGAGTCGGACTTTACGCTCAAGGTGGATAACACCTGGGGTGGTGCTGAAGACTTGCCCTTTGCTGAGACACCCGAGCACTCTGCTTTTGGCTTCATTGTCATGACCAGTCCCGACGAGCTGCAGACTACGCTCGATAGGCGTGACGGATCCCACTGGGAAGTCTTTGACTGCAACGACGCTGTTACAGAGGGCGAGCATACCGTGCGCATGGTCTGCACCGACCGCGGTGAAGACTCCAACTGCGACAGAATCTACCTCGGCCACGGCGCCCCTGGTACCATTGTCGAGATGCCGGAGGGCTGTGGCCCAGGCAAGTACGCCGTGGTCAAGGACTTGACGACCAGTGGGAACCAGAGCCTTCCGCACCATCTCTACCGCCGCGGGGTGGATGATTCTGAGACCATATATGACTTGACCTTTGACTACGACTTCACGCGTGTGCCTCGCGACCTAGGCGACACTCAGGTCCGCATTGACTACAGCAATGAGAACACGTACTGGAACACCATTGTCGACAAGGCAGCTGACGCCAAGAAGAGGTCCCTGAAACGATCTGTTAAGAGGACTCTTCAGGATGTAGGAGGCAGCCACAAGCGCTGGCTCGAAGAGGAGTGGCGAGACGATGTGCACAGGGGTGATTTGTCCATGGAGGACATGCACAAGCGCTGGTTCGGCGAGACGGCCCTTGACTGGCTGAAGGCCATCTTCACAGGCGTCACCAACACCATGGAGCTTGAGCACAGCTACAGCGAGGAGTTCGTGCTCAGCATCGTCGACCAGAAGCTGACGTGCCCCAACCTGGACGCCAAGCTCGAGGTTTACGCTGAGATGTCGGTTCACGCCGATGTCAACTACGGCTTCACCCTGATCGGTAAGCTCGGAGGCAAATACGGCATTGACATCTCCGACTCGTACCTCTACTACAGAACCGGCGGAGAGGTCAACGCCAAGTTCGTCGTCGACGCGGCCGTGACGGCGCACTTTGACACGGGCGACGTGCTCATGTTCAGCGCCGACACCTTTGGCGCCGCCTTTACGGTGCCGGGCATCGTCACCATCGGCCCAAACTTCAAGCTCTTTGGCCAGCTCGAGGGCAAGGCGACGCTGGGCGTCAACTTCGAGACCAAGGTCAAGCTCGCCGAGTGGGACGTCTACCAGACCTTCCCTGCCGTCGACGAGGACTGGGAGCCCGACGTCTTCGACGATGCTGCCAAGTCGGGCAAGCAGACACTCGAGCCTGAGTTTGAGTATGGCGTCTCGGTGAGCGGCCATATATCCGCCCACGTCAAGCCCACCATCACCTTCGGCATCGACTGGAACAAGAAGTTTGCCTCGCTCGATTCCTGCGCCGTCAACCTGGTTGCTGATGGGCACGTCACATTCCACGCCGAGGCCGAGGCTGGCAGCAGTGGCAGCAGCTTCTGCTACGGCGTCGACGTCGGGGCTGATCTTTATGCCACCCTCGAGGCGCCGGATATGTTTTCGTGGGCACTCCCGGAATCCCCCTTTATGATCACAAAGGCCGACGACGTCACCATCTTCCCAACTAGCCTAGATGGAGATGCCTGCACTACGGCGGGAAGCAGCAAGCTACGCCGCCGAGATGGCAATGCCCTTGCGAGTCATGCCAACCGTACCTCTTATTCTTCCTCAAGCGCCAGGCGTTCCAGTGTATCCAAGCGAGCCACAATATATGGGCCACTTGTGCCGCGAATCGAGGGCCTCATGTGCCCAGGTGAGGTCGACTTGGATGATATTCCGTCCTGCGCGTTATGCGGAGAAAGCGGCGACGACGACGCTCTAAGGAAAAGAGACGACGAGGTCTGCGCCATCTACCCGTACAAATCCAACGAGGAGACTTGTCCTGCCGAAACCAACACTCGCCGTTCTTTTCCCGTGAGTCGGTCTCTCACGCGACGCACCCCCAAGTCACTCACATGGAGAGACACAAACGGTGTCAACCGCAGGCTGCCGTTTCCTGAATATCCATCTTGCGGAGACGCCCCCAGTTCAGTAATCCGCTGGTTTGGCTATCCGCCAGAGAGCGACCGCCAATGCAACCCTGTGCTGGAAAAGTACTCTCGGAACGAGATTGACCCTGAAGATTTCGTCAGCAAGTCTGCCCTGTAACAAGCCTACGGAGATGGTTGAAAACTCTACTGACGCGAATGGGTGTGCAGCTGAACATATATACGAGGCACAGTCACTCAAGCGCTACTTCGAATGGCTACGTGACGGAGACCTTCCAGTTGGATATCGGAATCCCGATCCTGCCTGGTTAGAAGACGTTCTACTCGGGTTGGGCACAGGTACAAGACTGTACACATCCAGCTCATGGAACCAAATCGATATGTGGAACCAGATGGCTATCGGCATCGGCAACCATGACCAGCCAGGGCGTTTGGCCCTAGCTGACGAGAAGATGAATGTACGAAAGGGAAAGTTGTTCGGCGGTGGTGACCCGGGCGCCAACAACCTTAAAGGGAACGCAGCGACACGCAGATCGCATCGCGATGTAGGAACTCATTCCCATCCCCTTGAAGCATGCTTAAAGTGTTAGAGAGGATTATGCAGCTGATCTTGTTATAGGTGGCGGGAGTCTTCTACTATATGCGCCGGGCAGAGATTTGGCCCAAGTTTGTTTCAACGTCTCAGTACATAGAGGACATTCTCGACGACTTTGATATGGAATACCCATGGACCGAGACCAAGGCTATGAACGTCGGTCAACCGGGAATACCCAATCGAGCTAAGGGCGAACCTGCGGCTGGCTTGCGCAATCTCTACTGCTTCTGGATCGATTACGAGTTGGGCAGGATAGAGCAGAAAGCGGCCTCATGGCTGACGACGGCCACAACCAACTTCAAGGCAGAATTTGGCAGTAGTTTCGATGGTAAGAAATGGCTAGACAATGTCATGAAGCCAGGAGGGTACATTTCGGCGTCACAGCTCAAGTTCCCACAGGTATCGGTTGCCCTCCATCGCCCGAACCCTTCAAGCCCGAACATTTGGCCGCAAAGTAATTACAAGGACTTGTGGAGCGTTGAGAATGGTGCAGCAGGGCCGTTCTAAGTAGCCTAGTATGTTAACCCCGAGAGATAGAAGAGTGTTGAAGAGAGAGAGTGGAGAGGTTGAAGTCTGACTTTTATGCTGTATATAGTTACAAGTCAGTTCCTCTTGATATAGTGTTTTATCAAGTTCAACCAACCCAAGTCTACTTGTCCTCACTATTAATTTATTATAGAGAAAACAAGTCAACACCTTTCTACATCACCAAGACTCCCAGCCTAGCTCTATAGCATGATCCGTAGCTTCATCAGCCTTCTGCATCCAGTGTGAATGCCTGGTCCTCCCCATCCAATAAGAAAGAGCACCTTCATACCCAGGGCCCATAGCCTCCATCCGTTCTGAATAAATAGGGTGTTCCATTGGGTCGAATGTGTCACCCGATTCCTCAAACAATTCCTGAGGAATAGGGTCGAACGTAACACGGTAGACGTCGTGAACGCCAGCAGCACCCTTGAACTGGACTTCTGCGTCTGTGTACATGAAAAACCAGCCACGATACCAGATATCTTCAGTATCCCGATCGCGTTTCGGCCAGACCAAGCCAGGAAGGTGATTATCCGCATTCGTATCTTGATCAGAGGACTCATCAGAAGAGGGCTCTGCCTCAAAAGGGGGCTCTTCATCAGAATTAGGCTCTTGAATAGAAGTAGACTTTTGTCCTGTCTTATCCCCTAGCTCTTCGCCCTGCTTCATATCCTTGACGGCTCTCCTAACCTTGCGGGTTTGGCGCCACATGGTACCGCGAGCCTTCAGCTCGTCAAGGTAGTGCGCGTGACATTCTTCGGCCGTGGCGCCAGGAAGAAAGAAGAACTCGTACCGGGTGTCAGGGTCACGGTCTGAATCTACGTTGTGGGCTTCCTCAAGGCTGTCGCGAAACACACAACCGTCAAAGTCATGTGGCACATCCCGATGGACCATGTAGAAAACCCAGGAGGCGAGGGGAGGCAAGGGACGTTTGGACCCTCCGCTCCACCATGACATTAGGGCTGGTTTGCCGGTGTGATCCTTGAAGATGAGACTGTTGTGCATTCGTACGGTTGGAGGTGGCAGGACAATGTTGGGGGCCCCGTTTGGGTAACACTCCGAGAAGGTTCGGGCCCGCGTCTTTGTTCGGACCATACTGACCGGAGGGACGATTTGGAAAGACGACGGATAGATTGTAGAGCGAATGGTATGTATCCGAAAGAATAGTAGTGATAGAAAATAGATGTGGAGACGAAGAAGGTTGCGGAGGTCAGAGTGTTGGTCAGATGGTTTAATAAATAACGCCTCAGAGACTGGGCGGTCAAAAGGGGCAGAATCCTAACAGGGACCGTGACCGCATGGATGTGAGAAAGCTACAGATTGCTGCAAGTTCGACAGGGCAAGCCAGCATACTGTTTCCATGGAAGGAAAGATTAAATTGCAGCCCAATTCCAGGACGTGCGCAAAAAACGAGGATCAAAGCAGCCTCCCGGTTGGAGTCGTGAGAGTAGGTAAACGGCTTGACAAGGATCCGGAATTTGATGGCCCAGAGCGAGGAGAGGACTACTGAGTGCGCAGCTTCTACCCAACACAGGTGCTCCGTATTTGGATCACGACGATGGGATTCTTCAGTGGCCACAGGGCCTAGTTGGCATCTATATCTAACCCAAAATCACTGGAGCAAGCTGAACTTCCTTGTTCTTATCCCACCAACTTGCCAAAGCCTCCCCATTTGCCCTTCGATAAGAAATACCGTTGACAGTTTCGATACAGAGCACAAAGTAGCAATCCCGTGCCACCATTCCCGGTCTTCTCATGTAGTCTTGTTCATCTGCCCAAAAGTTACGATTTTTAGCCAAGTCAATCATTTCAAAGGGAAGAGACTTACCAGGATGTTCACCAGTGCCCTCCAGCTCTTTTACTATATCATCGCCAAGCCAAGTAGACCAGCCTTTCGCGACCGCAATAAGCTCAAGACTACTATCTCTATTTTGGCCTATCCATTCCTTGGCCAGCTTCGAGCTAGGCATTGTGAGCGATATAACGGTGGTGTTTCCATCCTTGACTTGAACGCTTCTTTCGTAATCCTCAACGCATGATATCCGACTGTCTTGTGTGATCGGCAGGCGTACGCGACTGGTCTCACGGAACAGGTACTGCGTCTGGTCACTCAGTTTTGGGGTTTCCGCCCATCGCAGCACAGGCACCGGGTACCGAAACTGTTGGAGAGAATCCAATGTATGGGTGTAAACGCACGTGGGTTCTTTGCCTGGAGCCCTAAAGCCTTTGATGTGGTTTCGAGGGTCAAATGGCTGTTGACTCCAGCCGTCAAGCTTTTCAGGGCGCTTTCCATCTGCAAACTGAGTTTTGTACTTATGCCACCCCGACCTGACTTGACGTTTGTTTTTTGACGTCGGGGTTGCCATAGTGTACCATTTGGTCACTGGCTGTCGAAATCCAACCTTCTGCTCCTGATGATGCCATGGCTCCACGAATCGAAATTCGGCATCGTAAGGAAAGGAAACGTCGCCTTGCCAGCCGATCCACGACCAACTCGGAAGCCCAGTGTGTTGAGATGCGGCTTTATCGAAAGTCCCCCTTCTTTCGATGTCGGACCAGAGACACGACCAGGTCAGAAATATCTCGAAACAGAACTCTGAGAGTCCAAACAAAACACCTCCGGGATGCACTCTGTGTAGCATGGCCTGAATTCCCGCGAATGCTTTGGGGGCATCTTCAGACATTGTCAGAGACTTCTTATTGAAGGCAGTAACTGTAGGCATGAAGTTCCAGATGCTCGGCGCTGGGCCAAACTTCTCTTGAGCCTGTTGGGCCCACCTGACGTCGGCTAATGGATTTATCCCCAGGTGTTCATACCAGCGGGCGCTCTGGCACTGCCAAACGAGGGGACCGTGATTGAAGACGATACGTCGCCTCGAAAACAACCACTCTTGGAAGGTCCATGATCGCTGATAATACGAATGCTTCGTGCCTGAAGAGAGGTCTAACGATAGGGAACCAGCTGCAAGCTTGTCCCCGTCAGCAAGGTCGTAGACTCGGAGCTCGAGGTTTCTCTCATGGGAGATTCCGCGAAGACCTCGGAGCCCAAAGTCTGCGCCGGACCCCGTGGCTCCCATAATACAGAAAGCTGAGTTGGCGTAGATCAGTTGCATCTGATTCAGATTCCGGGTGAGACTTTCTGCGTCATCCTGGATGATACACAGCGCATCGATCCAAATGTACCTCTGCCCTAAACTCCTGCAAAGTTCCATAGCATTACGAATCGTCGGCGGCAGTTGTGTGGCGAAATCTCCAGAGTTCAATATGTCCGGCTGCTGTAGTTGGCTAAGCATATCTTCTATATTTTTGCGATACCGACACTGTCCCCAAGTATATGACAAGGCGGTGTACTTTGTTCCCTTGGCGGGCGAGGGAACCACGCAGCCTTGAACCACGTCAACGAGCCACTCGGGATCGACAGGCTCAACTCCTTTGAACCACCGTGGCTCATCGCATTTTCCCTGATGTTCCCGTTCACATCTTGAGGCCCAACCAAGAATGATTTTTAGGTCAATCCATTTCGGATCTGGCAGAATAGCGCGTCCCCGGTGGTTTTGCTGGTCTTTGCGGGAGACGAGCTCCATCGGCGTCGTAGAGACATTGTCGAACACGATACCCCCGTCAGGTGTTTCATCAGCAAGACCGAAGCGGGCGGCAGTCTGGTTCGATTCCTTCTTGATCGCCAAGAGACGGTCCGGATACTCCCAGACAGGTTGATCAAGGTTGGCGGCGCGACGAATGGACTCGGTATGTGGGCAATTCCCGTCCAGGACAGTGGCCACCTCTCCTAGTATCTCGTCATCCCATTCTTCAAACCCGGCCGAGAAAATGTCAATGATGATGGCGCAAGTTTGGCAAGTAGCTTCATCGTCGCTTTCCATGATTATGCTTGGTATGGGATTAGTTGAAAAGGTGAGGTGAGTAATACGGTGCTTGCGTAGTCCAAAGTTGAGGGAAATAATCATGAGCTGCTGCCTGGTGAAGTCAGCTTGCAGCTATGGCGTGAGTGTCTTCAAGGAACACAGCAGTATACGTCGCATCTACCTGTCTTGTGCAAGAATTAAGTCCTGGAAGCAGAAGATTCCACACCCCGCCCTATTGTGATTTCCAAGTCTGCACCACAATACCACAGGTTGACGAGTCGGGTGGGAGGCAGATTCTAAGTCGACTTGGTTTGACAAGACTTATGCTCGTCTTATTACTGACGTGCTATGCCAAGTTCGTCTGTGAGTCCGCCAACCCCGATCCAGAACGGCAACGGCGATTTGTTAATCCCTGCCAACCCCTCCCGGAGTCGGGATTCCAGGTCAAACCCCGAACCGCGTCGCGGAATATCTACAGTTTGATTTGTAATGAGAGATCCCCCCTTCCAGATCGCTGGGAAGAATGCTCCTTTCTTTCATAAAATCAAAACCCAGAAAGCACCAGCACCTGCCTTTTCTGGACAAGCTTCTACTTTCCCACTGCCCTGGAGGCATTCTTTTCACACTGCTCTCAACTCTCGCAATAATTACCAAGAGCAACCTGTCGTCCGTGAGAGCCCATGCGTAAAACCCCAACACATGAGATGGGGCACCAGGACGCAAATCTTACCACTAAACCAGAATGTCTCGAAAAATCCCCAGACGCAGGTCCTCTAGACGTGGAGGCCTCGCCAGAGGGGGCTGGAACCAATAGCCAGCGCAAGGAGCTTACAGGGTGGAAATTGGCGAGCGTGATGATCTCTGTCACTATCGCAGCCTTTCTCATGGTGTTGGATATGACCATCATTGTCACAGTATGTTTTGTGTCCAGGTGCATGCCATTGGTGGGAGCTTACAACCCAATACTAGGCTATTCCTCGCATCACAACCCATTTCCATTCCTTGAACGATGTTGGCTGGTATGGAAGTGCCTTCAGTCTGTCGAGGTAAGTCGATACTGTTCTAGGAAAGCTTGGAAGACGAACATGACAAAGGCTTGGGCAATTAACAACATCTAGTGCGGCTCTACAACCAATGGCCGGGAGGCTCTACACATATTTTAATTCCAAAGTGCGTTTTCCCAGTACCTGTTTGAACTAAACTAACACAAAAGTCAGTGGCTTTACCTGGCATTTCTTCTGATATTCGAGTTAGGTTCTTTAGTGTGTGCGCTCGCGACCTCTTCCCCAATCTTTATCGTGGGTCGAGCCATCGCCGGGGTGGGCAGCTCCGGGATTCGGAACGGATCTATAACAATAATCGTGGCGTCTGTTCCGATTGAGAAGAGACCCTCGCTCATGGGAATATTGATGGGTATCGCTCAGCTTGGCGCAATTTGCGGTCCTTTGGTGGGCGGAGCCTTGACAGAGTACACAACTTGGCGATGGTGTAAGCTTTCTTTTCTTTTCCGGGTGCCAACCGTCCAATTGTCGGTACATATGCTGATATGACATAGGCTTCTACATCAACCTGCCCATTGGCGGTTTCTGTGCCATTCTACTTTGTTTGATTACAATTCCTGATGATAGGGTCCCATCGGACGATTCTTTTCTGGAGATTATATCTTCGAAGCTCGACCTGGTCGGATTTGTGGCATTCGCATCTGCAGCTGTGATGATCCTCATGGGTCTTCAGTATGGAGGCATCGACTACCCGTGGAAATCTGCTACAGTCATTGGTCTCTTTTGTGGCGGCGGAATCGCTCTGGCTCTCTTTTTAATCTGGGAGTACCGCGCTGGCGACGGCGCTATGATTCCGATCTCTGTGTTGCGTCAGAGGGAGATCTGGGCATCCTGCCTGACCACCTTTTTTATGTTTGCAATGACGTTCGTGAGCGCGTTCTACCTTCCAATCTACTTTCAGTCTGTCAAGGGAGATTCAGCGTTTGCCAGCGGCGTGGATATGCTCCCGCAGATCCTCACCCAGCTGGTCTCTGCAGTTCTTTCTGGGTTTCTTGGTGAGTCCGATTCACGGCGTACTTACTTACCGATGCTGATAAATATGAACAGTCCAGAAGCTAGGATACTATCTACCGTTTTCTGTTTCTTGCGCCGTGTTATCGACAGTCGGAAACGGGCTGATGACGACACTCACCAGTCAAACGCCCGTGGCGACATGGGCTGGCTTTCAAGTGTTACTTGGCTTTGGCCGCGGATGGGGAATGCAAATGCCGTTTCTGGCCATTCAGGCTTGTGCAGCACCTGGGATGACCTCCATCGCAACGGCAATCCTCATCTTCTCGCAGACCTTAAGCGGTGCCGTGTCTACAGCCGTCGCCAATGTCATTTTCAACGGCGTGCTCAGAGAAGAGCTGCAGTCTCGAGCACCTCACTTGAGCAGCAGCAAGATCATCAAAGCCGGTGCATCGGCAGTCAGGGATGTTACGTCGAAGGAGGACCTGCCCGCAGTTCTGGAATCGTACGCGAAAGGCGTGGATTCAACATTCTATCTTGCCACTGCGACAGCGATTTGTATGTTCATCTTCGCATGGGGGATTGGATGGAAGGATCTACGTAAAAAGAAGGCCGCAAATTGAATTGGGAATCAAGCTAACCTTCTTGGCCTGGTCAAGATGAGGCACAAAAAAACGGGGCTTGCTTATGGGAAGGAGTCAGTACAGATACACCCAATGATCTGTTTTAATCAGCTATAGTACATATTTCTATTTCAATTTGTAGTACAAGAGCGTTCTCTTAATTTGAAGTGATGTGTATCGTTAATACTCAGGCCTCTTGTTTGCGTTTTGTGCGGGATTTCTTCGATGAAAGTTGCTGATTGGCAGCCTCGTTTCAGTTTTGGATGACTGCATGCTGTCCCTCTCTGAAACTTACCAGCGTATGAAAACCTCCACCTCTTCATAGAATGAGCTGAAACTGTCACTCTCCTCTCCAAAAATCTACCTGATCATAGTACCTGATCAAATACCAGGTCCAACCCTTCCACCTTTTATCCACAACTATGATGCCACCACCCTGCCCAACGGGTGGATCGCTGTCTCCGACTGGAGGCGATGACGCTCCATACGATGATGGGAGTAGATCGATAACCTTCCCTTCATTAGAGCTATCCACGGAAACTTGTTCACTCTGTACTCTCCTTTGGGATTTTGTCAGACACTTCAACTTCGATAGATCATCTCGTAGAGGCGGGGTCCTGCGCATCGTCAATGAAGGCGGAAAGTTTTCTGTGTGCGTCGACATCAATAGAAAACAGGTGAAAGGACCATTTGACATCTTCGTCCGTCCTGGTGAGTCGCTACTTGTCTAAGAGCCCCGGCTATTCACTTCAGCTAAATCCAGGCTTTCAGAATCTCGTTCTGCCTTTCCAGAGGCTTTGGAGTTTGCAACAGACAGCTCTCCATTGCCTTCAGACACGGCATCGGACGAAGGCCTTGCCTGGGTAAAGAACCAACTCGACACTTGTCGCACACTACACTCTTGCGGTGGTACATCTGCCGCCGATCTTCCGACTCGAGTACTGGACCTTTCCCCGAACGGGCACAAGCTCGATGACGACGTGAAGCTTCTGGTAAACAGTAGGCAGCGGGCCAAATATCTCTGCTTGAGCCACTGCTGGGGCACATCGGGCTCTCCGATCATGACCACTACGGCCAACCTGGCTCAACACACCGAACGAGTACCTTTCGGTGCCTTGAGCAAGACATTTCAAGATGCAGTTCGTATAACTCGACGGTTGGGTCAGCGATATCTCTGGATCGACTCCTTGTGTATCGTCCAAGATGATGCTCAAGACTGGGAGAAAGAATCTGCAAGAATGGCATCTATCTACCAAAATGCTTTCCTGACGATCGCCGCGACCAGTTCCAGGAACGGCAAAGGCGGCTGCTTTCGACATGTGCCGGAAAACCAGCAAGACAAAGGATTCACGTACTGGGTAGACACATCCAGTGCAGTAGAGATATTCTTCCGGCCCAGAATCGAGCACTTGGCAAGCTGGTTGAACGTGACCGTGGACTCTGAGAATTTCCCTCTTCTTGGGAGAGGCTGGGTCTTTCAGGAGCGTGTGCTATCTCCTCGCATTTTGCACTGTTGCGACAGGGAATTCCTCCTGGAGTGTCCTGAGATAGCGATATGCCAGTGTGGAGTTTACTCTTATGGAGAGCTTCTCTGGCCAACGTTCAAGGGTGCCCTGTCTTTGTGAGACAAACGCTTCTTCGATGAAGCAGAATGGAAGTCGGCGGTTGAGCACTATTGCAATCTCAAACTGACAAAGGATACGGACAAGCTTCCTGCCCTGTCAGGTATCGCAAGTCAAGCTGGTTCAGGAGAATATCTTGGTGGCTTATTCAAAGAAAGACTCCCTATGAACTTGCTTTGGTCGGTTCCATTTTTGCTGGTAGAGAAAGACCGGGTGCCAAGACCAAGGGCACCGTCGTGGTCATGGACCTCTATCGCCGGTCCCGTCACCTACCTCCAGAGAAATCCAATCTCAAGAGCGACGCCGTTGGCAACCGTGCTCGATGCTCAATGCACCGTTATGGGTGCCAATCCTTACGGTCAAGTTCAAGGTGGCTATATCAGGCTTCGGGGAAGAGCTACGACATCTGATCTGACTTGGAAAACTGAACGCGGGGTTAGACTTCAGAACATGAACTGGACCTTCGAGTCACTTAGTCTATGCGGTACTAATGAGGCATTCTACCCAGATATTGAGTTCTGGAAGTCGGCGTCACAGAATTCACTCAAGGTGACTTGCTTTTGGCTTGCAGGGACGCTGTTTGATGGAAATCCTCAGCTTCACGCTCTCTTAGTCCTTCGCAAGACTAGCCCATGGACGGGGAAGCTTGAAAGAATTGGGCTTCTGGTTTTTTGGCTCGAAACGCTGTTGGAGAACATTTCTGATCTTCAGGAACTTGTCATCGAGTAAAAGCGCAACACATGTTTGTTTATTGTAATGCCGTGGTAACTACTTATGAGGCTAGATTATAGGCGGGCTGGTTTCCTCATCCAGTGTCTTCGCATCCTGAGATATTGTCAGAAATCTGTGCCTCCAAGATTGCCATATTTCCACGCTCAATGGCCGTTGGATACTCAAAAGCCACCTAGTTTCAATAGAGTGTACATGATGGACACATCTCTTCATTGGATTTGCCCTGCTCATGCGTTATAGTAAGGGTTCAATCAAAAGAACAGGTAAACTGCATAGTCTAGTCTCACTATTTCTCCTCCATTTCTACGGTCGACGTATCCCTGCGTCTGGTTCTAGATAGTACAGTAACCCAAGGTAACCATTTGGCGCTGTAATTTTATCTCCCATAGCTCGACTGCAAATGGCCTCTTTTTTTGCTCCGTGCCCTCTTTCGCACCGACCTGCTAGGCACGGGCCACTCGATAGCCCGTGCAGCCTACGTCACTGTTTCCTTTTAAGTCCTATACCCGCTATTCTTCTATCCGAGCCCCTCTACTGCATACTGGCTCCTTGCGCTATAGAGTAAAACCACACGTAGGCAAACGCAATTCGAATAAACATCTTTCGAACTATCCACAACCATCGCACACCATGTTACCCTCGTCTCTCAAGAGTATCTATCAACAGTACAAAAACGACACAGACTCTGTAGCCATCTGGCTCGCCACAACTGCCAAGGCCAACGGTTATGCAGACGATGCTCCAAGCCCCAACAATGCACCGGTCAAGTCAGGCAGGCGGAAGGGCAAGGCTCGGAAACCAGCCAACCCGGCGAACAAAACTTCTCGCATCATCAAGATCAGGGATTTTGAACCAATGGCAAGCCATATCGCCAAGACAGATTCCATCAAGGTTCCCCATCACTTGACTGTGGCCCTTGAGCGTGTTATCTGGGGTGCGTGAAATCGACTGTCAGAGCTCCCATTTGTGCCACAAACTAATATTTCTGTCAACAGTACGCAAGACCTTTTCGAAACGGCTTGTTGAAAGTGGTGTCAAAGCCGATCCCAGCTCAGATCAACGACATTCTTTCTTTGTCAGGGTACTTGAAAAAGTTCGCGACTGTCTGAAGCCACTCATGGGTGCTGGTAGCTTCAACGTGGACGAAGCAGCCAAGAAGGCGGGCGAGAAGTCTCAGGATCCGGTCAAAAACATCTTTGACATTCTCAAAGTGTACACACCATCCGAAGCTTTCTTGAACGCTCCAGATGTTGCTGCCAAGCCCGCAACCGATACGGAATATACTGTTGAAGAGGACGAATCCGCAGAGGATGCAATCTTTGCTCTTGTCGCTCTTTTGGGTGACTACAGCCGCCTCAGAAAAGAGATTAAGTCGCTTTGGGCGGATTATCAGGCAAATCGTCTTGATCTCGCTGCCGCTGCTGTGGCAACGAACACGGCTTTCGAGCTCGCTCGCAGCATGGAAGACGAAATCTTGCCTATAATGAGCAAACATGGCGGCAAAGACGACCTTTTGACTGCGTACTTCGTGGGGTTATGCAAATTATTCGGCATTGATGCACTGGCCAACAAGCAGCCAGGTGATGGATATAACTTGAAAGCCTACAATCTGGCCCAGCTCTGTTTGGTAAACACCATCAGTCTTCTCACTGGCTATGCAAAGGCCAATCCGGGTGACCTTCTCATCAACAACTACAACGGCAAGTTCGGCTGGTATGACGAAGAGCTTGGTGCGGATGGGGAGACAAACCGCGCAAAGTGGAATCAGGACAAGACTGCAATTTCGGAGGTCCTGCCAGATCTGAATTTCCTCTCGTCGAATCTGGGAACAGGAGCGGTTGAAGACGAATTAATCCGCGGTATGGGTGCTCTAATGGAGAAGCCCGACGAGGGTTCGCCCCTGTGGTTAGCCTGGGCCGCTCAAATTTATCTGGATGTCCTACAGTCCCTCGGGTCAAACTGTGGCCGTGGCTTTGAGGAGATGAAACAAGAAAGCTTCAAGATCAAGAAGGCAATGCTCGACGTCCCCAACTCACAGGAACGCAACCGGGTCATCAAAGCTGTAACAAAGTGGGACAGGGATCCGTTGTCGACATGCCGGCTCCAAATGAGCCGATTGGGGTTGTTACCCGACAACGGCCCCCCGGCATGGAGGTTTCTGCATCGCAATCCGATTCACTGCGGCCTTCTCCTCCATAATATGCGTGTGAATCTACACGTCTCAGGCGCAACATATGCAGCAACTCCAGGAGGAGTCATGTGCACGACGCAGCTGTACCACGCGCTTCGCCAAGAGAAACTTCTTCCGGACCATCTCGCATGGGAAGATCTTGACACTTTTTGGAAGATGCAGGGTGATTCGGCTGTCTTTGTCGGCGATCCACCTACGAACCGCGAAGACTACTTCAAGAATTACTGCCTTTGCATCGGCGTGTCCGTCAGTAACTGGGCGCCAACCAAACGGAAGGGCAAAGTCAACGTCAACACCGCAAACAGGCGCAACATGAAGTTCAAGGGGTGGGTGTCTTTGGTGGTCAATCGTCGTCTCGCGCCGACCGGAGAACGCCCCCCCTTGTCGTCTGACCTGATTGAAGGGATCTTGATTGAGGGTCGGCGCCATGAGGCCTTGGACGGTAAAGGGCATATCCGGCCAGAGGTCAAGGGGAAAGTGAACAATGAGACTGTGAGTTTCAAAGATTTGAGATTACTGGATCGAGAATGTTGCTGACACTTATCACCAGATCGACTCAGTGTCGCTCTCCCCTACTATTCTTATTCGCAAGCTTGCCCTAAACATACACGCCGAGATCTCCGACATAGGCTTCAACTACTTCACCATGCACAACTCCGCGTGGAAATTCCTCACGGAGTTGAAAGAAGAGTTTACCCGACTATGGGGGGCTGAATTCCTCCGATACATACCCAAAGAAGACAAGCTACCTTACGTGGTCGGCTACGTCTTTTCCACTGCTGCAGGCCGTACAGGCTTGACAAGAGATGACAAGGCAGAGCCTCGTGATGACGGGATCGATGCCGCCGCAAGGGTCATGCGCAAGTTTTTGGAAGACGGACGTGGACGAGTTGTCAAGGAGCAAGCTGAGACGGACGTTGAGCCGGAGGAGCTGAAGGATGCCGAGTTTAGTGACTATGACCCGTGGAGGCTAGATGGGCTGATGACCGCGATCATGAAAAGGGGTGAAGCTATGGGGGGGTTTGGGAGAGGAGGAGCCGCAGGGGATTGCCCTATGCAGTGAGAAGCTCTGACTGGTTCAGGTCCATGCTCTATTCCTACTCGATTTTGGTCGTCACTACAGCAGCCATGGCAATACCATTTGGTGTTTGATCAGCTGTCTTCAAGATTCCCGCTCCTTGTCCTCGACATCTATCTGCCTAGGCCACTTCTCAAGCTCTCAACTCGTTCCGAAAAGGCATTGGCGGAACCCTTCAGAGACCAGTCTCCTGTTATGGGTGAAATGAGGAGTGGATGTGTTTCCAGGAACGCAATCAGTGAATGTGAGATTAAGATTTCTGTTAGCTGTGATTCGAGCTTTCTACATTTTGTAAACCTATTCAAGAGTAAGCCTAAGCCAGACCGTAAACAGATTCTCAAGCATCACGATTCAAGTTGCCATACCCATGGTGGCTATTTTCGTCCCGTTACTCTGGGCGAAGAGTCTGGTCGGTCCGTGTTTATTTGTGCACGGTGTCACGATGTGCCACGGAACAGCTGTACACCAGAAGGACGTTGTAGTAGTACCATACCACGTCTAACAACACACAGAAGGCCCGATAAAAAAGTGCGTCGGCACTGGTTACACTTTTGTGATGCGACGTTGCTTACACAAAGCTGCATGTTCGTCTGAAACTAGGTGAGAGAGGAGATGACCGAGCTTTGTTGGGATGGCTCTTTGTTCAAGTGCATACCGGCATGAATGGAGCGGGAAGAGAGGGTTGAAAATCTCGTAATGGCAGAAAGGTTTCACGAAAGACAGGCTTGGTTGACGTATATAATCTTGTCCAGCGCGTTTCGAGGGACTTTCATTAACCTTATACGCACCATCAACTGCTTAGACCATACTTTTAGGTTATTCTTCTTCGTGAAGAATTCCTCTATTGCCTCGTAGCAACACTTCATTTGTCTGTCAGACGCTATGTCCGCTTCTTGTCCAACGAACAATAGGTTTGCAGTGCTCGACTCCGACTTCCCGCTGCCCCTTAGTTCGTCAAACCTCGCTATATGTTCGGGTAAACGTCTTTCCAGCCCAGTAGCATGTCTCCCTAGTATATCCAAATTATCCGAGTGCTTCTTTATTCTAATCAGTGAGAGCTCAGGCAAGCGACGCCGGAATATCCTCTTCACCCAATAGCCCCATCTCAACCCGTTCATCCCGTGTATGCCTTCCACATCTGCTGAGACCTTCAAGGGAAATTTTTGGCGTAAAGCACTGAAACGTATTCTCTAGTTTACCTTCGACGGACAAGAAATCAACGGCCACCGCTACATCACTGCTGCTCATGCCAGAGCACAGATTCAGGCAGCCCCTCCGCCTCAACCTCGACCAAATTACCCCAGCGCTTTTGGAAACATCGAGAAATTACCCATTGGATTCCCTGGAAGATACGAGCATACCCCACTGCTACCCGGACAGACTTCTCCGTATCGCGATGAACAGCCTGGAGCCCTTCGCGCAATCTACAACGATCATGATCGTACGAATATGGAAGTCTCATATCACGATCGCCGGCGTGAAATGACGCCTGGAGGCACTTACCAATTCAGTCTGGCCCATTACCACGCGGCTAGGCGATCCAAGAAGACAGAATCCCCTTCGGAAGAACTGCAGGTCGGAGCTTCGCAGCAACCTGACGCTGGATGGATCCCCCCGCAAGACGATGACTTACGGTCGCAAGGGGTTTGTCCGAAACATTTGCAACCGAGGTTCAAGTGCCAAAGACGTCGGCAACTGAGAGAGAGGAAGGAGAAAAGTAACGAGGGAGCCGGCTTGAAGTAACCACTTCAAAGTATTGATCGTTGGAAATTCGATGCTAGCTATTTTTAATGCCAAGTAACTGTTGAAGCTTAATTCCGGTGTCACATTCTCGTAATAGAACGTCACAGAAGAACCACACCATCTCTGAATCTGTCGCGAATGCGCAAGGGCGACTTTGTGGTCCGACAGTGGACTCTAGAGACTGAGCCTATGTTAGCTTCAGCATCAGAGGCTGGTGTCAACTTCGTGTTTAAAATGAAAACAATTAGGGCTACTGAGGCTCAAACCCAGTAGCATATAGGTTGAGAACTTTGCATGCGTCTAGTATAAAATACTAGCCTCGTCCTGGTCTGTCTTCCCCTCCATGATCCTATTTTGCCATTTTGCTAACGAAGCGCAAAGATCGTCGACGACACAATGCATCTGTGACCTGTATAATGCAGAGGCCCAGGGTAATTTCTTCGATCGTGTGAGTTTTGGCTTAGTTCTGTTCAAATACACGAGTAAAATATGGAAGTCTCACTTACTTAGCGGTTGTTGCCCTGCTCAGCCTCTATTGCTCTTTGTCGTACTTGCTCAATGACGAATGAGCCTGCAGGTCCTAGCTAAAGTGAGCAGATAATATAGACTATTAGAGGAGATTTACCAGCCACACACTTATAACTCCAGTACACTCAACGTGGAGATCGCTGTATTAATAGGACGTCGGCTGATGCAACAGCCAACTAATTACCCTAGCCCATCAAAACCTCTATTAATTCCCTGAAATGAAATAACCCCTCACTATGAGAATTTTAATTACTTCCCTCAGCCTGAACCTGCAGCTGTAGAGATCGATGCTGACCCTGATTCCGACTCCTACGGAAGGCTATAGGGACTAATATCCTAAAAAAAAAATTTTAATATAGGCACCCTCCTATATAGTACCTTAGGGCCCTATTTCTAAATATATATTTTAGTTAAAATTACTAACTAAGAAGGGCCTTAGTAATATAGGGTTATATATAGCTATACTAAGGTCTATATTGTTAGATTAGAACATATAAAGAGTAACTCCAAGGGAGGTCACATGGAACCAGCGAATGTTCACCGAGGGGTAGCCAAAGAGGAAGGCAGTCACCCCTAGCAGAGAGCCCAAGAGCCCCACTTTTAGGACTATATTATAATCCTAACAAATAGTCAAAAGGGATAAGACAGAGAGAATATACATATATAATACATATATATTAAAGCTATCTAAGTAGTATATAAGCTATTTAATAATTAATAGTTAGATATATACTATAAGTATTCAATTAAATACCTAGCTAAAAGCTAAATTACTAGTAACTACTCTCTAATCACTTAACGAAGGAAAACCTAAAAATAACCTTTAATATAATAAAACTTATAACTAACTAGGACTAGATTACTTAGTTTAAGACCCTTAAGACTATTATAATAAATAAAGACCTTTAGACTTATCTTAACCTAATAAAGACTAGTAAGCTCTTACTATTATTAGTAGTACTAATTCCCCCTAATATTTTATACTTTAGGAAGAGTTAGAAGACTATAATATAAACAGTTACTAAAGAGCCTATATTAGTATTAACTTAAACCTCTAATACTATTATAGTTAGAGATAAAGATAACTTAATCTTCTAAGAAGAAGATAATATTATAATCTAAGCCTAATAGGTTACTAAGCTAATAGAGAAGAGTCTATAAATATATAATACTATATAGACTAACTTTAAATACCTTAATAAATACTATAAGGACTTTAAAATATAATTAAAGACTATTTAGAACTAGGTCCTAGAGACTATAGATAAACCCCTCTCTTACTACTATTATCCTATGGAAAAACTACTATTAGAACAGATCTAATTAATCTATAATAAATTCTCTCTTATATAAGATAAGTATAAGTAGAGAGCTTACTAAGTATATTATAAGATACTTATAGAACCTAACTATATAAGGATTATAACCTATAAAGCTATAGGTAATTAGCTTACTTACTAGAGGAATATAATTAATAAGGCTAAGGATATTAATCTTTAGAAAGTAACTAAGCTTAACTAATAGCTTATAGACCTAATAATAGCCCTTAGAGTATTACTACTAGAGTTATAGATTAATACCTATAGTATAATATAAATTAGTTAAGTCTAGGTAGGTACCCTAGCTATTAGACTAGTTATAGTAGATATTTACTAAGCTATTAGGAGCTAGCTAGAGCTTCTAAGGAGACTAAAAGTTAGCTATAGAGCTTTCTATATACTAGGGATATCTAAGGAAGATAATAATAAGCCTTTAGTAAATACTTAGAAGTTAAATAGAAAGAAGTAACTATAGAAGAGTATTAAGGATAATCTAGAATTAAGGTACCTAGTATATAACCTCTTCTACCCCCTCTTAAAATACTACTATATATTCCCTAAGAAGAAACTATAAAGTTTCTACCTTTTTCCTCTAATAACTAAGAAGGTTAAACAGTAGATTAAAAAGAATAAGGATAATCTAGCTAACTAGATATAAAAGATTAAACTAGAAGGGTTAGTATAACTTAGACTAGTAGGCTCCTATAGAATAAATATAGCCCTAGTAGTTAGTAACTACTATCTATTATAAGATAGTATTCTTTTAGATTTAGGAGCTATACTATATATCTTTTAAGATACCTTAAGGATAAAAAACCTTTAGATAGTCTAACTAGGAGATTTCTTCTAGTTAGGTATAGAGTAAGTATCTATTAATAGATATAGAGATATAACTATTAATCTAATATCTACTAATAGCAATGATTCCTTTGAATATTAGATATTATAATGGGATATATATAATGAAATAACTAACCTTATATCTTTCTCTAAGCTAAGAAGGTAAAAGTTATAGTAGGATATAAAACCAGGAAGTAACTATCTTAGAAGAATAGATAGGACCTTTCTTAGGGCTATTAATAAGTAGGAGGGATAATAGGTCCTTAAATAGAGAGAGATAGAACTAGACTTAGTAAATACTCACTAAGCCCCTAATAATAGCTAAATAGGCCTAGTAGTACTAATACCTTAGAAGAAATATAAGTATATATCCTAGACCTATTAATAACCCCTTTAAGGAAATACCCTTATATAGTATTAGTACCTTAGGCATCTAGGACTAGATACTCTCTAATACTTAACTAGTGCCTTAAGGGGTATTAGGATAAAGATAGAGGAACCTAAGGGACTATAGAGAATTATAACTATAGACTATAATACCTATAGTATAGTAAAAAAGATAGAGGAACCTAAGGGACTATAGAGAATTATAACTATAGACTATAATACCTATAGTATAGTAAAAGCTTACTAAATAATTAGAAGGGCCCTATAAGAGGCTATAGTAAGAGTAAAGCTAGGAGACTAAATTACCCTTGATTTCTACCTAATAACCTAAGGTTATATAGGCTATATATTAGTCTAGATCTTTATAGATTAAGTAACTAGTTATTTATAGGACTATTATACTATAAGCTACTTAATATATACCTTATACTTAGTAATTACTTAGTTCCTTATAATACTTAAGGTATAATACTTAATTAAAGTTAAGATAATTAAATATAATAATAAAATCACTAAGATATACCCCTAAGTAGTAGAGCTATTATATAATTATAGAATACTTACTAAGCTATTAGCACTAAATACCTAAGTATAGAATAAAGGTACTAAACAAATTACAGCTATTATTATCTAGAAGAGCTATATAATATAAGCAGGAGCTAAGCTACCTAAATACCTATAGCTAGAATCAATTAAGGCAGTAACCTACCTATATAACTAGATACCCTTAGTACAAAAAGATAAGAAAACCCTATATAAGCTATTCTACTATAACTTTTACCCTAAGGAGACTATAAAGCCTAACCTCTTATATCTCTAAGCCTATAGCTATAAGGTATTTATACTTACAGTAGATTTACAGCTATAGAGAAATCAACTTTAAAGATAGTCCCTAAGAGCTTAGATCAGCTTCCTAGTTAGCTATATATTAAGTAATTCCTTTAGAGTATAAAATCTACTATAGAAGGAAGTCTTTACTATAAGGGATATTATATTTAATAAGAGCTAAGTATTTAATAGATACTTAGAGAGCCTTTAGGATAACCTACTATAGAAAGACTTAGAAGTAATATAGAAACAAATCTAAGAGCTACTTATATAATAAGAACAAACTAAGCAGTAGGTATTATAGTTATTAGATAATAAAGCTAATAAAATCTAAGATAACTCTAAAGAGAAATAACCTACTAAGTACTCACTAAATAGGCTAGAAATAAGCTCAGCAGAAGATAATACAAATAAGAGATATACTATAGCTAAGTTTAAAGTACTCCTAACCCCTCTAGAGTCACTGCCTACTATATTCTTCTATACCTTAGCTATTAGTCTTAGTATAAAGGGGTATAATAAGGAAAAGATAGATAATAAGATAGTAAGTAGAGTACTTACTAAGTAATTAGTAAAACAAAGAACCTTATTTAATATAGTCTTCCTATCTAGGAGACTATAATCCCTAAGAAACTATATAAGTAACTACTAAGTAGTTAATAGTAGCCTAGTTAGCCCTATTAGACTATTTAACAGGGGAAGTATAAATGATCCTTAACTTAAACTATGTATAGGAAGGTAAGAAGCCCTTAGGGATAGGATAAGCTCTACTAATCTAGTAGGAAAGCAAGAAGCCCTAAGGGATAAGAAGAGCTTTATATATAGGGAGGAAAGGTAGCCTAGTGTTAGTACTTACTAGAGACTACTAGAGCTACTTCCTAGCTTATATATAAAGAGATCTAGTTATCTATACTAGGATGTAATACTTACAGTAGAAAAGATATACTTATAAAGTTATAGGGAATCCTAATCCTAGATTAATGTTAGGTAATGAATGGACTGCTGGATCGGGAACTCGTGGCCTTTGTAATAGGTTACAAGAAGGCAAGGGCACCTTGGGGAGAGAAATGGATCTCTGTGATTCTTAAGGTTATTAAAGTATAAGTAATCTTTAATTATTTATTAATGTTTTATCTAATTTCCCTAGGAATAAGCTCTTTAATTAAGATAAAGTTAGTTATTAGAAAGTAAGTATAATAATAGGTATCTATTTATCCTACTAGGATACTTTAGTTAAAGGGCACTTCTACTAAGATAATTAATAGTAGTATAGATATATTAGGTAATGAATAGACTGCTGGATCGGGAACTCGTGGCCTTTGTAATAGGTTACAAGAAGGCAAGGGCACCTTGGGGAGAGAAATGGATCTCTGTGATAGGTTCGAGAGACTAGCTCAAAGCTCATTGGGTAGATGTGAATTTTCTGGATTTAATGATATTATTTTTATCCTGATTGGATAGAAACTGATAATGATTAAGAAGAATACAAGTCTGGATTCCCGGGGGAATCGCCCTTCCTTTATAGGCAATTATCTCCTGATCCAGCCAATCAAATTAGCTGACAAATAGCTCATTTTGACGCGTAATCGATGATGTAATTGATGTGAAGTCATCGGATGGATCGGATGTATGCTGCTTCCTCAATGGCTAATTAAACAGCTAGTAGGATTAAGGTTTGTCTCTTAGTGTCTTAAAACCGGGAAATCGGCATTTGGTGGCGAATAACAATAGCCAATAGAAAAAGGACTAAGTCTCCACACAGTGCTAATACAGTGCTAATAGTACTGTGATTAGTAATATAGCCTGATTTTCCTAGGATTTTTTAACACTAGTTAAAGCTAGTAAACTCTAATAAGATACTACTACCCTATAGAGTTAATCTATTATTAATACATAGTAGGGTTAAGTTCTCATAATAGTAGGTATAGCCCTTAATAAGACTAACAATAAAGTAACTCCCTATAATAATAATTAAGAGGGAGAAATCAATAGGCTATACTAAATATCCCCTCTTCTCTATTAAACCTAGCTATTATACAGTATAGCTGATTTATACAATTAATATTATCATCTAGAGTACTATAGTATGTTTTCTAAGTTTAATAATAGATTAATAATAGCTTATATATCTTAAGTAGTTATTAAGATACAGTAAGTCTAACTCCTAGTCTACTACTAGCTATATAACCTACAGTATAGTAATAACTTAAGTTACTATAGGTATAACAGGAGATTATAGAATTAAATGTTAGATAGTAGGAGCTAGAGGTATAGAGACTTAATTTATAATTAAGACTTAGAGAGCTATAATTAATTAACTATATATTATTGATTTTTATACTAAATTTTTTTTTAATCTAGCTATAAATTTTTAGACCTTATCTTTAACCTTATCAGCTTTAGCCTTATCCTTATCTATAATAATAGCCTCTAGCTTATTAATATAATACACTTAGATAGTATAATTATAGGTAGCCTCAGGGGGAGGGTAAACTATAATACTTTATCAATAGATTATTATATATATATAGAAATCTTATATATACTAATCTTAGTACTACTATACTTATTATAGATATAATAGTTTAACTTAGTATTAATACTAGCTGTTTCCTTTATTTTTTTAGGCTAAGGCTAATAAAGTATTAATAATCTATAGTTAACTATAAACTAAAAAACTTATATTACCTTTTTTATACCTCTTACTACTAGTATAATAGACTAAGATATTAAGATCTATAATATTATAAATAGTAATAATTAGGATAGTAGTAGTAGAGAGCTACTCTAATATTAATAAACAAATAATAATATATAAATAATCTATTACCTCTAATACCTTATATAAAGTCTTAGCCTCCTACTTATTACTATTACCCTTTAGGTAAGTAAGATACTTAACCTAGTACTCTAGAGAAAAAAAATTAGTATATATATATAATAATAAATTAATAATACTTTACTAGTTACCTCTATAATTTTAGCTATTATACTTATACCCTTATATATTCTAATAAGATTTACCTTATAGACTAATATAAGGTAAACTTTAAGGTTAAATAAGTATATAAATAAAGTATTCTAGATCCTATAAGATTAGTAATACTTTATTAAATTATAATTAAAGATATATACTATAATAAAAACCCTTACTAGTAGTTAGTATATAATAAAAAACTTTACCTAGTAGAACAATTATAGTACCTATATCCTACGAAATATCAGAAGATTAATAATATATAATTAATAGATTATAGTACTTATAGTATAGTAGTATAGTACCTTATACTCCTATTATTACCTAGTACTAATACCTTTCTTATTAGGCTAACTAGTATAGTACTCTAGATACTATATATAGTTATTTAGAGAAAATCCTAGGTAGTAAGGTATAATAGATTATTAAACTATTATTAGGGGAAAAAATCAAGGGGTAATAATACTTTATTAGTATTAAGGGAAAAAAAAAGATTTTATATAATAATACTTTATTATTATAAAGTTATATATAAGCTGAAGAGAAGGAAGAAAAAAGTCATATATTAATTAAGTATGGACGAGAGGTGGGCCCACTTAAATATTTTCCAGCTAATCACTGCAAATAATGCACATCACAGGTTGATTCGAATTCTCCCCACCCATATCCTTACTAGCGTCACCACCTCTCAGGTCAACGCCGGGGCCACCCCTCGGGTTATGTACATCCACGCCAACGGCTCAGATCATTACAGGCCCCGAGGGCGCTTTTAGTCTAGTGGAGGCCTGCTAACTTAGCCCTACATATGGAGGAAGCCCGAATGCGACTGTGGAAATTCCCTCTTGTTTCTGTTCGATCCCTGGCTTCAGCTATTTGCTGGGTGGGGTTCATTTTAGCTCTCTTGGACCAGTCGCAGAGGCAGGACCGAAAAGAGGAAGCCCTCCAATGCTTCATGACGACACCGATTGCCGATTTAGTTGTTAATTCTTAGTCACTAGGTATAGTACCTACCTATCCTTGGGTGCCCATGTCTACCACACGCACAGACACATCTCCTCCCTGCATCAGACCTTGACTTGACACCTCAACCTTGACGCCTTCTACGCCCACGCTGCCTTGATCAAATCAGCCGCCTTCTCGCCGATCCCGTACGCGGGCATCTGCGTGTGGCCGCTGTGCAGCACCGGCATGATGCTGCAGTCCGCAACCCGAAGGCCCCTGACGCCGTTGACACACAGCTGCTCGTCGACGACCGACTTGGGGTCCGACGCCTTGCCCATGGCACAGGTCCCCGCGGCGTGGTAGCCTGTGCGCGAACGGATCAGCATCAGATACGTAATCACCGTTACTGGAAAGGCACTTACACGTCGTCGCGTTGTCACGAACATACGGAACCCAGTCCTCTCGCGTCTGGTAGCGGTGGTGCTTGTCTTCCGCCGGCCAGGCGCCCTTGACGATGTCCTTGGTTCCCGCACCCTCCATGATGATCTCGTTGCCGAACTTGCAGGCCTCCGCGAGCACCTCGACATCCAGCGGGTCGGAGAGGTAGTTGCAGTCGACGATCGGGACCGCAGTGGGGTCGTTGTTCCGCAGCGTCACCGTTCCGCGCGACTTAGGCGCGAACAGCTCGGCAATCATGGAGAATGCGTGCTTACCATCGACGGGGAACTTGTCGAACTGCTTGGGCCCGCCGTAGCATTCCGTCGTGAAGAACTCGACATTGGGTTGCGACGGCGTCAGACCCATTGGATCACGACCCTTCTCTCGCGGAGCCTTCTTCCACAGCTCCGAGTCGGCCAGGCGCTCGTCCAGGCGGGCGAAGGCGAAGATGCCGAAGGGAAAGGTAGAGAGGAATCCGGCCTTTTGCTCCTGCCAGAGGGCGTAAGACTTTGCGAATGCGTCTCCGTGGTAGACCTGGTGGTCCGTCGTCACGCCCTCCTTTTCGGTCTCGTAAAACATGAAGACGATCAAGTGATCCTGCAGATTCTTGCCAACCGCCGGGAGNCTTATAGTTTATTATATAGTTTTATATAGGAATATTATCTAATATATTATAAAGTATTATTAAGTAATATCTTTATATTTTCTCTTAATAAGAAATTATACTAAATATTATTTAGTCCAACTATAATAAAAAGATAATTCTTATAGCTAAAGTATATTATTACCTTTTAAAAATATATATTTATATATAGGATAATTTAATCTAAGATATATACTTTAGTAATTACTAGATCTATAGTAAAAGTATATATAATAAGAAGATTAAGAATTAATAGCTTTAACTAAGTAGAAATAGAACTAAGTTCTAGTAGGTATATAACTATATTATTCTATTTTCTCTTATATTAACCTAATACTAAGATTACTTTAGTAAGATTACTATAACTAGCTAATTCTTAAATAACTCTCTATTTAACTATATTATAATATTTTACCTTTTTATACTAGTTATATAAGAAGAGCTTACTAACTTTATATATACTTAGAATATATACTATATTTATAAATAGTATAATAGGCTATATATTATACTTAGTATACTTTAGATCTTATACTTTTTATTATAGCCTAGGTTAAGACTAAGTAGTTACAACTAGTAGAACTATAATAGGCCTACTTTTTTATACTACCCTATATTAGTATAGTTAGAGTTCTACCTAGTATAATTACTACTAATCCTAAACTAATTACTAGTAATCTAGGATAGATTACTAATAATTATAATAACTATATCTTTAATTAACTTATAGACTAGATATATAAAGATAGGACCTTAAGTCCCTTAGATAAGAGCCTTAAGCTTCTTAGCTATTAATAATATTACTTAGTTATATAATAACTTACTATTATATATTACTATTATAACTTATATTACTTAGTATAATATTCTAATCTACTTAATTATTAAACTATATACCTTTAGACTTACCCTAGACCCCTAGGTTAGACCTAACTATTATATATTAATAGCTCTTATTTAGTATATTACTATATTAACTTGAGTAATACCTACTATTAGATATATCTATACTATATACTCTTACTATACTAACTACTAGGTCTAACCTACTACTAGCTTATACTATACCCCTTAATACTATAGAAATAGTTACTAAGATTATATAACTCTATATAACTATAAATAAGTTATAAGTATAAGTTAATACTATAACCTTAACTACCCTATCTATAGTAGAGTACCCTAGAGAGGCTAAGGACCTAGGAGAAGGTATTAAGCCTTCTCTCCTTAAACTATTTAATAGAGACTTAAAAGATATTATACCTTTCCTTATAAGGATAAAAGTATACTTTTAATTCTTCCCTATAAAGCTTACTATAGGAGAAATATAAACCTTATTTACTAATAGATACCTTAAAGGAAATACTATAATATAGTTTAAACCTATTATATATAACTTCCTTAAGAATAAAGAAAATAAATATAACTAGGTTACTATAAATATCTTTAATAACTAGGATAATTTTAAAATAGTACTTAAAGATAACTTTAGAATAGTTAATAAGAAATAATAGGTAGTTAGTAAGATCTATAAAGTCAAATAGACTAAGTTAACTACTACCTATACTATTATATTTAGATAAGTTACTTTATACCTTAAATAGGATAATAATATCCTTATAGAAATCTTCTATAAAGGACTTAAGAAAGAAGTTAAAGATAAGCTATATAAAGCTAATTAACCTAATAACCTTATAGACTATATTACTATAGCTATAAAGATTAATAAATAATAGTATAAAAGATATAGAGAGAAAGCTATTACTAGGGGAAAAGGAAGGGACATTCCCTATAACCTTTACTACCTAGACTAAAATAATAACTATAATAACTCTTAAAACAAGGGAGGAAATTAAAATACCTCCTATAAAACTTAGCCTAGCCCTATAGAATTAGGAGCTATATAGAGGGACTACTCCTAGGTTAAGTATTAGAATTATAGAAGAATAGGATATTTTAAAAGTAAGTATTAAAAACCTAAGACTAAATAAAAGTATAAACCTATACCTAAAGGTAAGTATATCTAATTTACTAACTACTAGTATAAAACACTATAGACTACTATCTATACAAAGATAATTACTATAGCTAGAGGGTTATATAAAATAATAGATATCTCTAGTTTTAATACTAAGGAACCCCTATTAAGTACTAAGTAATATAAGACAAAGGAAGATAGTATCTATATGGAAAAACCCTAGTTTAGGCTCTAGGCTAGCTATAGGAGTAATAAAGGTATAATAAGAAATAAGTCTAGACCCTAGAAACCTGTCCCTGAAGTATAACCTTAGGAAACCCCTACTAGAAGAACTATTACTATAGTTAGAAAGGGAAGGAAAAATATACCTCCTTTTATACTAGTCCTAGAAAACAGAGAATTATACTAATAACTAACTATTAAGGTAGAAATTCTAGACTATAGCTAACTTAGAAATAAACTATAGCTTATATAATCTACTAATAACTATAAACTTAGTATAGAACTCTCCTTGTAATAGGAGGAGGATAAATATATCTACTGATAATTCTATACCTAATAGGAAGGAATCCTATATATAAATATAGGCTATAATATAAAGTAAGTAAAATAGCTTAGCCTACCTATTATAAATAAGGATATCTAACCCCCTAAGAATAAATACCCTAGTAATAATATAGCTAGCTATATATTAGATATAAATAGTAGCTCTCTACTAATAGGACTATTAGTACTAGGGGTATAAGCTATAGTACCTATAATTAAGAGATAGTAATAGTAAACTAATAGTTATAATAAACATAGGAAAAGATATTAGAAGGACCCTAGTAATATATATTAATAACTAGTCTATAAAAGACCTAATACTTAGGGAGGAGAAGTAATCTATATTTAAGTAATACTAAGATAAATTATATAGTCTACCTTATAATAAGTTATACTTAAGCTAAAAGATAATAAATATCTTTAACCTATAATAGATAGATATAATAAGCTATTATAGATATTATACTACTTTTACTAATACTAGACTTATATAGGTAATAAAGTAGAGAATAATTATTATCCTATGAAGGTTAGGAAGATAATTATTACTAACCTCTACCTAGAATAGGAGATATAAGGGTATATAAGGGTATAAATATAGATAAGCTACTAAGTAGTAAGACTTAAAGAATACTATAAGTACTACTTATAGGATTACCTAAGAGGACTATCTAACCTAAAGAACTATAAAACCTAAGAATATAAAGTATATACTTAAGCTAAGATTTAGGAATAGTATAATACCTAGGAATATTAATAAGCTTAATATATAGAAATATATATAATAAATTATAATAACTAAAGCTATAAAGAATATATAGAAGAGGTATAAGGAATTTATAACTAAAACCTTAGGATATATAAAGACAGACTTAACTTTATAACCTAAACTAGTAAAAACACTAAAGACTAAGTATAGTATAGATACTCTAGTAAGACTACTAGTATTATAGAAGACTATAAGGAACTTATAATAAAAAACAACTAATACTACCTATAGAAGAGTAATAGGTAAGTAATAATAAGAAGAATAAACTACCTCTAATAAAAGCTCTATATATAATATAATTAATAAAGAAACTAAAGATACTTAAGCTATAAGTATAAGTTAGAAATATATAACTTACTATATTAGTAGATAGTAGAGCTAAAGTATTATATATTAACCCTAGTATAATTAATAAGCTAAAGCTACTATAAAAGAATAAAAATAATCTATATATAGTATATAATCTTAAAGGTAATAGATTTATATATAATAATAGATAGATAACTTAATAAATTAATTACTTAAAGATTTTTATTAATAGAAGGAACTAAGGTATTACCCTTAATATTATACCTATAATATATTATAATATTATTCTAGGGTACCTATAGCTAAGGAAATATAACCCTAATATTAACTAGAGGACTAGCTAGATATAAATTAATCTTAATAATATACTCCCTAGTAATAATAATAGTAACTTAGAAGAGAAATCTTAAACTTTAACTAGTAACTATACTAATAGTAAAGGATAGGATAAAAAAGAAAACCCCTTACTAACTCTAAAGGAAATATAATATAAATAAAAGTAAACTAAATAATAATATATCTAAAGAATAATTAGATATATTAGATAATAGTTTATATAGATAAATAGAGATCTTAAGGAATATAAGAAACTACCTAAAGAAGAATAACTTAAGAATATACTAGTAAAGTACTATATCTATAAGAAACTCTTTAGAGAAGAACTTAAGATAGATCTACCTTAATTTAATAAATAGAGCTATAAAATTATTTTAAAAGATAGAATATTATCTATATTCTATAAGATCTTTAACCTTAATAAAACCTAACTATAAATACTTAAAGAATATCTTAATAAAATACTATAAAAAGGATATATAAGGGAATCTAAGTTCTCTATAGGATATCTAGTTATATTTATTCTTAAGAAAAATAGAAAACTTAGGCTTATTATAGACTATAGATAGTTAAATATAATTACCCTTAAAGATTAAATCCTATTATCTCTTATTATAGAGCTTAAGGATAAGCTCTATAGTAAGAAGGTTTTTATAGTATTAGATCTTAAAGGAGTATATAACCTAATCTATATTAAAATAGGAGATAAATAGAAAACTACCTTTAGAATAAAGTATAGACTTTATAAATACCTTATAATACCTTTTAGACTTATAAATATACTTACCTTATTCTAATAAATAATTGACTATATACTTTAGGAATACTTAGATATCTTTATAGTATACTACCTAGATAATATCCTAATCTTTTTTAATACTAAGGAAGAATATATAGAATATATCTATAAGGTACTAAAAGTACTATAAGATAATAATTTATTAGTTAAACTAGAGAAAAGTTATTTTTATATTAAGGAAGTAGAATTTCTTAGATATATAATCTTATATAACTAGGTTAGGATAGATCTAAAGAAAATTATTATAGTTAGTAAATAGCTTAGACTAAAGAATATTAAGAAAATATAATTCTTCCTTAGGTTTACTAACTACTACTAAAGATTTATTTAAAACTTTAGTAGTTATACTATATTACTTATATAATTTACTAAGAAAAGAGAAATATTTAGATAGGATATAGCTACTAAGAAAGTATTTAGTAATATTAAGAAAATTATTCTAAGTAAACTAATACTAGCTACCTTTAACCCTAAATAAAAAGTAGAACTTAAGATAAACTCCTTAAACTATATATAAGGTTCTTAGATTAGATAATAGGATAATAATAGTATTCTTTATCCTATTATCTTCTTTTCTTATAAAATATATAGAGCTAAACTTAATTATCCTATCTATAATAAGGAATTTCTTATAATTATTAACTTATTTAGAGAATTTTAATACTACCTCCTAGGAAGTAAATACTAAATTAAGGTCTATATAGACTATAAGAATATTACTTACTTTATAACTACCTAGTAACTTACTAGATAATAATTAAGATATACTAAATATCTCTTAGAATTTAATTATACTATTATCTACTAAAAAGAATCTAAAAATAGATAAGCTAATATAATAAGCTATAGATATAACTTTAATAATAGATAGATTAAGATTAGTAAATAGCTTCTATACTTTATACCTAAAGGATACCTTAAATAGAAGTATATTACTATAATATAAAAGATAAACCTAAATTTAATATACCTTATAGTATTAAAATAATACTATACTAATAAAAATATATAGATACTAAATTATAAGGAATACTATATTAAATACCTTCTAAATAAAAAAGTAGAACTAGACTATTTTAAGACTAATATTATTATAACTATAGTCTATAGATAGGAAGAAATATATAATAATAATAAGAAAGAACTTATTAATATCTTATAATAAAATTTTAAAGGTACTAATATAAAAGAAAATATATACTAAGTTATTATATAATATAATAGATACTATTATTATTATTTATTTATATACTATAGACCTAGAGGGTAGATAGTACTTCTAATCTATATAGATATAGGAAAAACTAAACTAGACAAAAACCTATATTACTTCTATAGTAGGCTTAAGTTAGGCCCCTTATACTATTATAGCATATAAGTAAATAGTCCTCTTACTAGGACTAGAATTATCCCTCTTCCTATTGGATAAGGAAGAAAAAGAAGGAGAATAAGAAGGAAAACCCCTACCTAGCCTTCAGATCGAGGCGGGTGCACGTCGGCTGTGTGCTAGTTACGTGTCTCTATGTCTGTAGGGTGCGTGTGGGCTTACTGCGCGGTTGTGATCGGAGCCCCGGATTTTAAGTGGGTAGGTTCAGCCGTTGGTGGATCCGTCGGCTGTTGGCTGTAAGTGGCTAGATGCTGGCACGGGCCCGGCGCTTGGCAGCTGTTGGCAGCTGGCAGCCGCAGCCCGGATTTCTGCTATTTGGTCTCTTTGTTAAGTCTATAAGGCCCTCCTAATAGATACTATAATAAACTATTAGGAAGAACTTATATTATTATAAACTATAATAACCTTTATAACTAGATTTAATAATACAATAATAAGCTACCCTAAGATAGAAAAAAACAGATAAATAGTAAGTTCCTAGAGAACTATAATACTAGCTTATATAGGAAATATATAAATACCTACTATATAGATACTAGGGAGTTAATAAAACCCTTAATAGAGTTAAATTAATATACTAATTCCCTAGGATAAAACAAATTATTAAAGATATTATAACTTAGTATAATCTCTATATAAAAACTAAGGCTTAATACTATAAACTATATAGAGAATTATAGCTCTTACTAGTTACTAAGTAACTATAGGATTTAATTACTATAGATTTTATTATAAAGTTACCCCTATTAGAGGATCCTATAATTAGAACCTTCTATAATAGTATTCTTATTATTATAGATATAGATAATTATTATAAACATCTAATAGTTACCCTTACTATATCTTAGTTATATACCTAAAATTAATTCTAACCTAAGTAACTTTCTCTATAGACCTTCTTTACCCCCTTTCTACTCCTATATCATTACTGTATTATGTATAATAGGTAGGCTAGGTAAAATAGAGGATATTAAGATTATAGACTATTCCTCTCCTCCCCTTAAGGAAAATTTTTCACTGTAAAACCTATACCTACTATAGGCTAGGCTTAGTATAGGTATAACCTATAATTAATTTAAAGACCTTATCATTAAGACTAAACTTAAACTTAAAGTAATTATCCTAGAAGCTACTTTTCCCTTAGTTTAGGGATTAGTAGTAGTCCTAGCTAATATTACTATAAGCTATACTTAATATATAAGTAATAAGATCCTAATCTTACTATCCCTTATAGAAATAATTATAATTATAGTTAAAAAAGTAGTATTAACTACCCTTTAGGAAATACCTACTAAGGCTCTAACCTAGGCCTAAGTTACTTATAATAAGGGGATACTTTAACCCCCTATAGTACTACTATCTAAGATAATCCCTCCTTACCTTAGTAGGGAGATTATCATTAGGTTACTAAGTATAGCTCCTAATATTATATCCTATATACTATTAGATACTATAATAGTTATTAACTATACCTTCCCAAGGGGCTACCCCTTACCTATAGTAGCCTTATATTACCTCCCTAGTAGGGATATTATAGTTCTCTTTTGTAGACTAGTTATAGATCTCCTAAAGGATAATACTTAGATCCTTACTATCTTTAGTATAGGTATATATTAGGTCCCTAGGTAGTTTATAGTAGTTACTAAAGGGGTCTTAACTAGCTATACAGGAGGCTTACTTAAGGACCTTATAGTAGATATCTAATAAGTAAATAGTATTAAGGTATATACTATTAAACTATTATAGAGCTACTATATAGCTAGACCTTATTAGTTACTAGTTATATTATTAACTAAACTAATAGATATAAATAAACTCTATAACTAAGATATAATTATAGCTATAGAGGTATATTAGACTAAGCCCTATTTAGGGGAGATTTAACCTAGGTAGTACTTTAAGTACTTTTACTTTAGATATATTATATAATACTATTAGGAATAGGCTAGGTATAGCTACTATAGGGGAACCTACTACTTAAGAGATATAGTTTACTTTACCTCTACTAGTAATATCCCCTTAGTATATTATAACTATAATAGGCTATACCTAGTATAGTCCTATATGTACTATATAGTATAGAAGGAGTAAGAGTAGGTAAGAAATACCTATTTAGAGAGACCTATATAGTTTAGTATTCTAAATAAGTAGTATAGCTATATAGTATACCTACTATAGGATATAGTAGTAGTACTAATACTAATATTAACTATAGTACTAAATAACCTAGCCTAAAGGGGGCCTAGGTAGCTTCTAAAGTAGCCTTAGGCTAGACTAGACCTAGGTCTAATCCTAGTAGTATTTAGGCTAATTAACTAATTTAGAGAGTAAATACTTTTAAAAGTTAGAGAAGGTATACTAAGTAATAAGGATAATACCTAGGAAGATAAGGAAGATAAGTAGTATAAGTAACTTAGACCTACCCTAGGATTAAATAAGTTCTAATATATAATTTAGGCTAAGCCCTATAAGGAGTTATTAAAGTAGGTATATAACTAGCTTTTCTTATAAAGCTAACCTACCTAAAACTTATACTATTATATATATATACTAAGCCTAACTTACTTCCCCCTTGGGTAAGAGTAGTAGAGGGTTTTTTATCCTATAGCCTACTATTAGGTTTTTCCCCTCTATTATAGACTAGTCTAAGTTACTTAGAAGAAGGTCTAGATAACTCTAGAGTTAAAATAGTATATAAATAAATTAAATTAAATTATTATTATAGATAGACTTATAAAATTTTCCTATTTTATACCTTATTAGGAATTAATAGCTATAGAACAGTTTACCTATATCTTTTTATAAAATATTATTAGTATTTATAGACTTCCTATAGAAATTCTCTCTAATTAAGGATCCCTATTTACTTTAAAGTTTTAGTAATTACTTATAGATTATTTAAGATTAAACTATTAACTTACTATAGTATTCTAACTATAAGTAGATAGATAAATAGAATAAATAAACTAAATACTAGAATAGTACCTTTAATACTATATTAACTATAAATAGAATAACTAGGTTAGGAAGCTACTAAATATATAGTTAAGCTATAATATAGCTATAAATAAAAGTATAAAGCTAGCCCTAGTATATACTAACTTTAGATTTAATCCTAATACCTATAGAATAAGCTAAGATAGATTAATTATCCTTAAAGCTATCCTTATATTAGAAAAATTAAAAAATCTATATAAAGAAATAAAGACTAAACTTAAATTTATCTAGAATTAGATGAAAAAATACTATAACTTAAAAAGGATAAAGGGACTATTCTTCTAGGAGGGAGATATAGTCTATCTTATAATAAAAAATATTAAGATAAAGTAATAAAATAAAAAATTAGACTATAAGTTTATTAGACCCTATAAAATCATTAAAAGAATTTCAGAAAATAACTACTAGTTAGACTTACTACTAAAAGTTAAACTTTACCTAGTTTTCTATATTTTACTTCTAGAAACTATAAAAGATATAATTTATACTAAGTTTAGTAATAAATATAAAACTAAGGTTAAAGGACTAGAAGAGTATATAGTAAAAGTAATATTAGATACTTAAAGAGTAAACAAGTAAACTAAGTATCTTATTAAATAGAAGGACTATCCTAAGAGTAATAACTAATAGGAACTAGCTAAAAATCTTACCTATATATAATACCTCTTAAAGAACTTTTACTAGAAATACTAGAATTAGGTAGAAGATAAATACTTAGACCTAAGGAATCCTAACTAGTATCTACTATTTCTATAGAGTAATCCCAGAAGGATCTATTAATATAGGATAATTCCTCTACTATAGCCTTATCCTACTCTACTTTCTCTAAAGTATCTATAGACCTAAGGCCCTAACGAATTATATCTAGACCCTTTATAGTTATCTAATATTTCTAATAATATAACTATATAATATATGTGAATTATATGTTTATCTCTAAATAAACAGTATTTATCTTCTCCTAGAGCTATAATAGCTTCCCTTTAGCTTCTTCTTCTTTGTACTCTAGATACTCTTTCTTAGTAGTAATCCTTTAAGCTAGATAGGAAATGTTAGCTAGAAAAACTAATTATACTATTTAAGAAAACACTCACTAGTAGCTATAGATAGGCTATACCTATTATAAGACTTACTAGCCCTAATATAGGACTAGTAATAGACTAAAGATTAAGGGGAAATCTTATACTAAAACCCCTGTTTCTTATAAAAAGAATACAGTATAGCTAAGGTACCTATTAACTCTATAAGTATTTATAAGGAATAATAGTTTTAGGAAATACATTTAGTAGTAGGCTTTTTAGTCTTAGTTATATAACTAGATATCTTATTAGTATTATAGCTAGAAGGTATAAAAGGAAGAGAAAAGAGGATTTTATAAACTAACCTTAAAGTAGATAAGAAGATCTATTTATATAGCCTTAGGGATAAGACTAACAGGGAGAAGGATATTATATTATAGCCTAGGTTAGGACTAGGTAGTTATAATTAGTAGAACTATAATAAGCCTACTTTTTTATACTACCTTATATTAGTATAGTTAGGGTTCTACCTAGTATAATTACTACTAATCCTAAACTGATTATTAGTAATCTAGGATAGATTACTAATAATTATAATAACTATATCTCTAATTAACTTATAGACTAGATATATAAAGATAGGACCTTAAGTTCCTTAGATAAGAGCCTTAAGCTCCTTAGCTATTAATAATATTACTTAGTTATATAATAACTTACTATTATATATTACTATTATAACCTATATTACTTAGTATAATATCCTAATCTATTTGATTATTAAACTATATACCTTTAGACCTACCTTAGACCCCTAGGTTAGACTTAACTATTATACTTTTAGCTAGAGGTAAAAGAGATAGAAAGCTATATAGAGATTATTCCTAAAGATTAACTATAGACCCTTTAGGATATCTTTAAAGAAGACTATATTAACCTTAATACTTACTTACTAGCTAATATAATTAGTATATATAATAGTATTCTTACTAGCTATAATAATCTACCTACTAATATAGTTATATAACTAAAATATTTAGTATACTTACTCTTATAGGCTTATCTAAAGGATTATATTAAAGGTAGCTTATAACTAATAATTATACTCTTAGATATATTTATAGGAAGGATTAAATATATATATAATTATTTAGCTATATATAATATTAATACTATATTAATTTTATTAGAGGTTAATAATAAAAAGGTTAATAATAAAGGAGTTATTAACTATAGAAGTACTAATAATTAGCTATTTAACTAAGTATATTACTATTTATTATAATTTAAAGTCTAATTAATCTTTCTTCTTATTCTACCCTTTATTAATTTAAACTAAAAGCTTTCTCTTTATAACTAAGTCTACTTAATCTTCTAACTTCTTATTATTATTACTTAATACTATATTATTAAATATAGCCCTAAAGTTAATAATATTATTACTACTACTATTAAAAGATTATACTCTAATCTTATTTTTATTTCTCTCTTTAATCTCTATCTTAACTTCTATTTTAACCTTAACCTTAACCTTAGCTTTAATCTCCCTACTTAGGGATATATACTTATACTTAACCTTATAGGAAGTTAGATACTTAGTAAGAGTATTAGACTTAATATTAGTAACTATACTCTTAATAGCCTACTTATAGCTATAAATAGGCTTTAAAGGTATTATAAAGTTTAAATTAGGCTTTAGTTTAATATTAAAATACTAAAAATATAATATTACTAACTTATACCTATTACCTAGTAGGATCCTAATAACCCTAAAAAGATCCCTAAGTATAATTATCTTATATATAGTATCTAAGAACTTAATAAGACTAAATAAAGCTATTTAGGTTATAATAGAATAAATAATTTTCTATTCTTTTATAGTAAGCTTCTTATTATACTACTTAATAATAAACTTAATTATTATAGTATAAGAAAGAAACTTAATACCTAGTATAATCTTAATACTTCTTATATATTTCCTAATAAAATTAACTAATTTATTATAAACTAATATTTTAATATTACTAAGAATTATATTATAATAGCTATTATAAGACTAAAATAAAATATATAATTTAATTATTTTTATAGTTATATTACTTATAAATATAATACTCTTAGTTTAACTCTTAATAGCTAAGATAATAGTAGTTTAATAAGTATTAGGTTTTAGTTAGGTTTATATAGAAAGAATTATTATTATATTACCCTATAGTTCTACTTAAGTAAGAGATAAATTAAATATTATATTAATAAAGATTAGAATAAAAGTAATAGTTAAAGATAAGATTATAAAGAGCTATTATATATAGTTTAAATAGAAAAGAACTTTAGTAAATTTCTTAGAAGTATTTATATAATAGCTATAATCTATAAGGTAGAATAATATTAAAATAAATAAAGATTTCTTTATTATTAAAGTAATATAAGTTATTATAGTATATTATAGTATATTATAATACTATATTTATAGTTATACCTAAGCCCTAATAAATCTTAGGGCTTAATAGTTTCTCCCCTGTTAGAAAGTATTTTACCTTAATATTATATATAAGATTATATACTACTATATAGACTAGAGGTATATAGTTAGGGTTAATATAGTAAGAAAAAGTGCTCAAAAAATAATTTTAGGACATTGGTCCCTATGGCCTTCTGTAACTCCTTGCATAAGCGAGGTCTCACCAAGCAATCAAATCCTTGTCCACCCGTCGGCCATTTCCCTACAATCGAGAGCTCTCACTCAAAATTCAAGCCCTCAACATTCATCAGACACCAATCTATCGGAATGCTGCCGTTTCTCGTCGCTTCCTCCCTGTTTTTAGCCACCGGCTGCAGCGCCACAGCAGATCCGTATAATCGCGATTGTAAATGTTTGCCTGGAGATTCATGTTGGCCTACCCGGACGCAATGGTCTCGTCTCAACCGTACGGTTGGAGGTCGGTTGATCGCAACGGTTCCTCTTGGTTCTCCTTGTCACGATCCATTGTACAACTCTGGAGAGTGCGCAAACTTGCGAGACGAATGGCTCTACTCGTCAATCCAGTAAGTAACCTCGTTCCGACACCCATCCTGTTGTGAGTCTAATTGCTGATATCATGCAGTATGGAGTCCTCCTTGTCCGTAATGGCCCCCATGTTCGCAAACCAGAGTTGTGACCCATTTCAGCCAAGGGATAATCCGTGCACATTGGGCAACTACGTTATTATAGTGTTGATACAAGATGTCACGAGGACATCGTTGCAGCATTGAGGTTTTCAGAAGAGAGGAACGTGCGATTAGTCATTCGAAACACAGGCCACGACTACCTCGGTCGTTCGACAGGTGCCGGGGCCCTAGCAATCTGGACTCACCACCTCAAGACCACAAAGGTTTTGGATTGGAAAGATGCGCACTATACGGGCAAAGCTCTCAAAGTCGGAGCCGGAGTTCAAGGCTACGAGGCGCTCGCTGCTGCTCATGCTGCTGGCCTGGCCGTTGTGACCGGAGAGTGCCCTTCTGTTGGGCTCGCCGGGGGCTACGTTCAAGGAGGTGGCCACTCAGCACTGAGTAGTAACTTTGGCCTGGCGGCGGACAATACCCTTGAGTTTGAGGTTGTGACCGCGCAAGGCAAGCTGATCAAAGCATCGAGGAAGCAACACGACGACCTATACTGGGCCTTGAGCGGCGGCGGAGGTGGCAATTATGGTGTTGTAGTCTCCGTCACCGTTCGAGCTCACCCGGAAGCCAAAGTCAGCGGCGTCAGTTTTCTCATTACAGCACCTGAGGGTAAACCAGAGAAGATTTACGACATTATCAATGCCTTCCATGCTGCACTTCCGGATATCGTTGACAATGGCATCATGATTATATACTTCTTTTCCGACACCTTTCTGCAAGTTCCGGCAATGACTGCACACAAGAAGACAAAGGCAGAGGTCGAAGAGATCCTGAATCCGTTGGCTGATTCTCTTTTTACCTTGGGTATCACCTTGCAGCCAACCTTAACTGAGTTCTCCAGCTACTACGAACACTATAATCACTACTGGGGTCCTCCCCCTGCCGGGAACATCCAGGTTGGCACCCAGATTTTCGGCGGACGTCTACTGCTACGCGCTAAGCTCCCCGACTTCTCACCCATCGCCAGGCAGCTTGCTGAGATGGGTGTCACTTTTATCGGCGTCGGCCTCAACGTCTCCAAGTTTGGCAGGGAAAGCTCCAACTCAGTGCTGCCACAATGGCGCGAGGCCATCGTCCAGGTTTCGCTGACCCTGCCTTGGGACTTCAATGCTCCCTGGGAGGACATGTTGGCGACGCAGCAAAGAATAACCCATGGGATTCAGCCAGTTATCGAAGCGGCGACGCCTGGAGCGGGAGCGTACATGAATGAAGCAAACTTCCAGCAGCCCAATTGGCAGGAGACCTTCTTCGGCGACAACTACCGCAAACTATTGAAAGTTAAGAAAAAGTACGACCCTGAGGGATTGCTGTATGCTACAGCAGCAGTTGGTAGCGAGGCATGGACGGTCGATGGCAACGGGCGGATGTGTAAAGCGAGGACATTGAAGCAAATCGGGTAAGCATGAGGAGCTCAATGGTATATTCATAGAGGATGACACATTTGTCTTGTAAATATACTCGTTCATCCCCTTGCTGCAACGATCTCGATGAGCCCCTCGAGGCGACCGTTTTGTGATTGTGTTCTTAGACTGTGTCATCCAGAGTCTCGAATTTCTCACATCCACATGATAAAATCTCCCCGTAGGCCTAGACCACTACACGTCGCGGTCAGCCCTAGGGCGCGGTTGCTACTATCATGAGTTAGAAAGAAAAACCAAGTTTCTTCCGCAATTCCAAGCATCTTGAAAACCGCATGGAACAATGTGGTTCAATCTTCAATCGGGGGATAACAGACGAAGCGCACTCTGTTGTCTTCTAGCGTTGCACAGGCAGCTCAACCACGGTGAAGAGAACGGAAGAGATGAAGTAATCTAGAGCGAACGCATGAGATCATAGACGGAGATATTCAAGACTGATAGATGCTTGCAAAGTGGCAACGTCGCACGTGTCAAGGTCGAGATTAACCAGAACTAATAAAATAAGCCAAAACATCAATCTGACCTCATTGGCAATCAGGTATTTCCAGAGTATATCTATGAGAAGCTAGTATTGGCGCGCAGCATAGTCATAATACTTCTGAGCGTAATGAACCCTCAGTCTCTGGCCCCGGGTTATCATTGGGACACACGTTAGCGCAACAAGGGTGGCAATACAACCCAGCAAAACGAACATGTTGTAAACACCCATAGGGCCCCGGCTCTAGAGCCAGGGATAGAGTTATATACCCTAGATTTCTAGCTTTTCTATCTCCAAAGGCTAGAAAAGCTAGATACTAGGTTTCTGACATTTTAGGTCAACAAAGCTAGATATTAGGCAGCCGTGGAAGCATCGGGTTGTTGAGATGCTTAAATTGTGGAAGAAAAAGTGTTTTTTTGAAGTCGTGATAGTAGCAGCCGCGCTCTAGAGCCTGCCGCACTTCTAGTAGTAAACACCCATATTTTCCGCCCAGGGTGAAATGGCAAATACCAGCGTCGTACCGATAATATTGCGCACGAAAACAATACCAGTCATCGCGTTTCCAAGTATCTAGAAGGTTCAAAGTCATCAGCTACCAGCAGCTAGCGCCCAACGCAGCGGTGCGGGAAAAAGGCAACTCACCAACTCATACGAGTCTTGAACATAGGTCAGAGCCATATCACCTGTGCCGCCGATCGCGAAACCAATGAATCCGGCTCCAACTGCATTGATGATCCAGGGCATCCCCTATATCAATTATCTCAGCGACCTATGATTGAGATACAATCAGGGCGACTTACCTTGGAAATAGTCAGACCGTACATCAGACATCCGATAGTCATCGAGAACCCTGCGATGGGAAACAGCCATAGTCTAGTTTCCGGTTCATAAATCCCACCTCGCCTCTTCGCAACCCGGAGGATAAAGTAGTCCACTAAGGGTCCTCCGAACAAGGTACCGAGAAGGGCACCAATTGCTGGCGGCAGATTCATGTTACCAATGCCAGCGGTAGTGAAGTTGTATGGAGGGAGTACGTAAAGCTGACTCTGAGTTACAGCCAATACTGCGAGCATGGCGACTGCGAAGCCATATTGGAGAGCGGCGAACATAACGGCCGGGAATTGGATCAAAAGTTGAAAGGGCTGGTAGATCTGTCGCCAAAAAGAGATGTTGTCAGTGTTGATGCTTGGTGTAAACAACGCGAGTCGCTGCCGATATGGCTTGGTAGGTATCGTGCTGTCAATCTCGATCCTTCTCAGTGGCTGGCTCGGTATAGATTTTCTCGACTTAGCAAGATCTAGGTCTCGTGATGTCCTAGTTCCAGTCTTCGCGTCCTTCTTCTCGTGGCTGTAGGTGTCTTGAGGTACCTCGGAGCCGTTAAGAGGAGGTAGATTGTATTTGGTTTCTTCAAGGAAGCAGATCATGAGGATGAGCAAAACCGCCATGAAGATAGTACAGAGCCAGAAGACCCAGCGTCACCCCATAGAAAGGGCCACATGTCCAGCAGCAACTGGTCCTAAGTAGTTCTACAAGCTGGTCAGCAGAAAGTCTAAATGATTGTAGATGGAAGGCTGAAGTTGAGATGCCATGAACCCCGACAATGACCATGAAAATGTAGATGCCATTCATTGTACCCCTCTGATGAACAAAAAAGAGGTCTGCTACCTGCAAGGGTATAGCCGTTAGTCAGATGATCCCACCTTATTCCTCAAGGTCCGCGGCCCAACCTACCGTGACTTGAAACAAAGCTTCATTCACTGCGCCGGCCAGCCCAGATATGGCATTTGTACTAATGAACTCGCCTGTCGTTTGCATTTCCGCTTGCCAAATGGCACAAATAAGCATAACGAGAGCTGTAACCAGGTAAATGGGCCGGCGGCCGAAACGAAGAGCGAGAGGAATAAACACAATACAGCCGATAGAAAGTGTCGCCATATTGGTAGCATAGCCGTTGTTCAATTGGTCGTAGCTAATGCCGAGTTCTTCATTGAAGTCTTGATAAAGAGGAACGTTGACACAAAGACTAGCTAGGGTTAGACTATACGTAATCTTCTAAAATGGTAAAATAGAAGAAGAAAGAAAAGTAGAAGACCAGGCAAAGGGTACATACATTGCAAAAACCATAATCGCGTAGAGCGAAAGAAGGGCCATGTGAATGGTTTTACGTCTTGTGCTCCAATTCTACCCGTCCTCGGTCAGCAGGATATCCTCAGGTGCCGGGTATACTACTTACCAGTGGTTGATTGGGGTCAGCTGAAGGAGAGGGGCGGAGCACCACTTGGGTGCCATGCTGGTCCTCGATCAGGACAGTCCCAGGAGACGATTGATCGTCCATGTTGGATACAATGCTTGTCTTGAAGGTGTTGTAGGTATGCTGCAGCTTAGATGAAGAATTTGTACCGATGGCTGGCAGTAGTCACCGGAGATATATATGGTATTAGATGTACGTTAAATGTTAGTTTGGGAGTCGGTCTAGAAACGACGAAGGTCGGCTAGGGGCCGTTTCGCCGGAAGATCCAACACCAAACCAGCGGAGTTGGTGGCTCGTCTTTACTATCCCCGAAACGGGCAAAAGATAGCCCGTCTCATACACCCGTAAGATGTTCTCGTGCCAATCTGCCCGGATACGTCGTCGCACTGACAGGATTCCTAATCCACCAACGACAACAAACTTCACCACCTGCGCGTAACGTAACCATTTTGAGGCATTTGTACCGTGTGGCGTGCCCAAGTGTGACGGCCGATTCACCCTTGCACATCACTAGTAGGGTTCTCCATTCCCTAGACAGGGACATGTGCCAGCCCAACAGCCCCGCGTTCCGTACCTCTGCTCTAACCGAATCTAGTGGACGCTCTACGTATTGCTGATCCACCGATATACAGACCGTTACCCTGCGGAGAGTCGTTGAGCATGGGATGAATGCAACTTTTAGGTATCCGGTGGTACCGGGGAAAAGTGGACGCGGTATGTTTCCTGTAGTCAAGGACATGTGGCTGGGAAGACGAGGGGACCCTTGTTCTTATGGTCTGAGCCATCCCCTTTGAAGCGAGTCGTGTTCGAAGATCAGAACGTCATGCGCCTTCTATCTGACACAGAGCCAACAGATCACGGATGATGGCCGTCGCCAAGGGTGCCCATAGATAGATTAGATTATCCGTGTTCTCTCACACAATTCGGGTTCACCAGCGCGACTCTGAAGACAGTTATGGGTTAGGAGCATGGATATCGAGAGTACACAGTAGGGAGACTGGGTGGAATCTACCCTGGGGATACACCCGGCTAGCCCCTGACAGTACCAGTCTTCCCCCCAGTCTCGACTATTCTACCGTCCTATCTTCCATGTCCGATATCAGAATCCTTGCACCAAATCATTCTACCTTCGAACCAGGTCTCTTGAATCTCCGCCTTCAGCAAGCTCCCACCATCCCAGTTCATATCAAGGATGACGAGATCGGCAGATTTCCCTAGCTCCAGGCTCCCCGTAAGATGATCGGCAAACACGCTTTTGGCTGAGCCCGCCGTAGCTCCAACAACAGCTTCACAGAGTCCGAGGCGAAAATGCTCATTGACCGGGGGCATCAGAGCATCCTGGACCGATCGCCTCGTCGTTGCAACATGCAAGTTGTTGAGTGGGTTCCAAGGCGTCACAGGACTATCGGTTCCCAAGGCAATGAGAGCTCCAGCGTCGGCGAATTCACGCCAGGCATAGCATCTCGCGGCCCGCTTCGCATCAAGAAGACGAGGCCAATGTTGGAGGAGATAGGGATCGGCGTGAATAGGCTGGAAAGATGCCGTGATACCCAGCCTGGCCAGTTTCTCGGCGTCATCTGGGCTTGTCACTTCCAGGTGTTCGATCCGATGACGCCCACCTGGCTTGCTACTCCACTCCAAGCTTCGAATAGCTAAGCTGACAGCGGCATCTCCGATAGCATGGAAGGCGATTTGGAGCCCGCCAGCCACAGCTTTTCTCACGACTGGCTCCAGTTCCTCTTCTGACCAGATCGGCTGCGGCAATTGAGAGTTGGCATACGGCTCTGAGAGATATTCCGTGCAGGATTCCGTCACGCCATCAATTATAACCTTGATACCGACAATCCGCAATTTTGGGGTCGAGCGAATATTGAACCGGCGAGAAAGTTCAATGGCCCGCTCGACCTGGGATACGCGAGCAGCTTCATCCTCGGCAGGGCGTATTAGCCAGTATGCTGCGATCCGCATGGGAAGATCAGGCTGCTCTTCGTAAAGACGTGCCAAAATGTCCCAGGCCCGTTCATCCATAGCCATCTCGATCATTCCCGTCTAGCCAGAGGCACTGTATGCCTCCAATGCCGAAATCATGTAGTTTTTGGTATCTTCATCGGTTGCAACACTTGCGAGATATGGCCATGTGATGCTGACGACGGCACCCTCGCTAAGCAACCCAGATGGATTGCCTTGATGGTCCCGATGAATCTCTCCGCCCGCGGGCTCTGGGGTATCCGCAGTGACACCAAGTTCAGCCAAAGCCGATGAGCTACACCACATTGAATGCAGATCAATGGCGTTGACATAAATAGGCCGAGGATCAATGTCGTCTAGCATTGATGTATCGACGCCATTAGGAGTCAATATCTGCATCCATCCTCTGGCAAGAATCCTTGGCACGTCTGGGTTTGCTTTGGCATAGCGTCTGAGGGTGTCTTGTAGTTCCTCCAACGACTGGCAATCTGCGAGAGAAACTTGATGAATCAATTGACCCGTGAGAAGAAGGTGCATGTGTCCGTCGATGAAGCTGGGTAGAACGGTCTTCTGTTTCAAGTCGATCGTTGTAGCCTCAACATGTTGATAGGCTTTTAGGACCTCGTCGTTGGAACCGATGGCTTTGATGATGCCCTCTTGCACGAACAGGCTTTCCGCGAAAGTGGCCTGGCCGTCGCGGTCATGCCCTGCCTTGGCGAGAATCGAGCCATTCACGAAGTGATAGCTTCCACCGTCTCGGACAGATGATGAGACCATGATAAGGGATAAGAAAGTAAGCCAATGCAAGGGTCACAAGCTTAGTACACGTCTCTTAATTAGAAGAAATCTACTGTTTATATCAATTGCAAACTGGGCTGGGGATGAGGGTTACAGACTTGGGTCGAGGGTTACAGGGGATGAGTTAGCTTGCAAGCTAATCTACTTGCAGGTGAGCTGTCATTTATGCATTAACGCCCTTCTTATCGCTAAATCCCCGTCTTATCATTCAGCCTCCTGCTTTATCGTTAAACCTCCGTCTTATCGTTAAACCTCCGGACTATCACCACTCCCAATTTGCATCAAGCTGCGTCAACGAACTAGATAGCTCTTGTAGCATCCGTTGCATCTTGACGCCACCGGCAATTTCTACTGGAGTATGACAAATCCAATTTGTCGAAAGCATTACGTATAGTTCACCCGCCTCCACTTCACCAGCTCCCTTGGTTCCCCGGACCCGAGATAAGACAATCTTAAGCTGCAGCAATTTGGTCAGCCAGTGTCGCTCGCTTACTGTATCCGGTCAAAATTCACACATGGCCCTTGAACTCGCTTCCTCGGATCCGAGATATGCACTCATTGAGCTGCAGCGGGGTGGTCAGCTGGCTGTCACAAAGATGGGGTTTAATTCGGTGATCCTTCTCCTGTTCGGCCCAACCAATTGTTGAATGGGTCGAATTTCTTTCTCAATTAAGGTAAGCAAGAAATATGAGGTGTTCTGAGTACTACAACACGGGTATAAGTTGGTCTAGCCAGTCAGCTCCATTTCGTACAGTACACCCATCACAACAGCCTTCCCAGCGTTCTACAGTCATGGCCACTCAAGAAGGGCACTACTACCAAGGTGGAAAGGCCCAAAATGGCCTTCGATGCTCGGGCGTAGTCAACCCTCGCAGCAACGTTCCATCAACTACGTCAGACATTTTTGACGTGGTTGTTCTTGGAGCCGGCTACTCCGGGCTCACAGCATGTCGTGACCTGTGCAATTCCGGTAAGTATACTGGATGACTAAATCTGCATTCAAACCATCACTGACTAACCACAAATTTATTCCGGTAGGATTCAGAGTCCTCCTTCTCGAAGCGAGAGATAGGATTGGGGGTCGTACCTATACTGCTGATATAGACGGCCACATGTATGAGATGGGAGGGACCTGGGTTCACTGGAATCAAGGTCATGTCTATCGCGAGATGGTTAGGTTTGGTGAAACAAAGTTTCTATCCAGCAACGGCGGTAAAGTTGGGTGCAACTATTTCACGTCTGTCGTGAGCCGGAATACCAAAATTATGAACTACACAGACGAGGTAATCTACCATGCCCCAGTTTGTTTTCCCTGCCAATCAATCCGTATCATAACAGTCTTTCAGGGAGCCATAACTGCAAAAGCCTTTGAGGAGTTCTGCAATGTTGACGGCGAAGGCGGGCGTCGAGTGCTACCATACCCCAAGAGCCCCATCATCACCCCGATATTGTGGCCTGGGAAAGAATATCCGCCGCACAGCGAATCGATCAGATACAGACGAGGCTAAGTGTAGAAGAACTGGGATTGCTCCAGGCATTTATTGCGTCCATGTCTGGAAACACGATGGATAAGACGGGCTTCTTTGACATCCTCCGCTGGTGGGCTCTAGCGGGCTATAGCATGCCTGGCATGCTGGAGTTTACCGAAACGCAAGCTCAGCAATGGCCAGTCAAACTTTGCGCGTTACTTTTTTGACGAGGCTCTGACGACCAGAAACCTTTCTTACTCATTTAGGACCATTGTTACTCGCATTCAGGACAACAAGCATACAGTGGTAGTTGAAAGTTCACTCCACAAGAAGTGGCTTACCAAAAGGATGATCTACACCATGCCTCTCAATGTCCTGCAAGCACTGGAATTTGACCCAAAGTTGCCACTTGAGAAAGCCGAAGCTGCTCGGAAGGGCCAAGTCAACTTCGCAGCCAAGGTACACATAGAGGTCGAAGGGGACTATTCGAGGACTTGGACTGCTGCGGCTTGGCCTGAGTCAAGAATCTTCACATGCCACGGCGATGGTCTAACTCCGGCTGGCAATACACACGCCGTATTCTTCGGTATCAACAAGCCATTCGCGCGACCGGATGACAATGCTGAAGACTTTGTCTCGGAAGCCAAAAGGCTACAAGACATGAACGTGGCAAAGGTGGTGAGTACGAACGATGCCCGTTTGCTTCAACTGTTCCCTAACTTTGGTCAGATTTGGCACAATTGGTCTGACGACCCATTTTCACGTGGTGCCTAGTGTATGTTCCCGCCGGATTTCAGCTTCAGATACCTCCAGGCTCTGCGAGAAAGACACGGGAAGGTCCTTTTTGCAAATGCTGACTAGGCCTTGGGGTGGAGGGGCTTTATCGATGGAGCTATCGAGGAGGGAACAAGAGTTGCCCGGGAGGTGGTTGCGGACCTTGGATTTCCTCGAAAAGTCGTCGCTTCTTTGTGACCACTTGCCTCTGTAGTTACTATGTCATTCTCCTTCCAGTCTGATCCCCTGGTACTGTTGACTTGGAGGTTAAACATTATTCATTGTCTTGCCTACGATGTTTAATGACCCGATGATGGTTTTGCGGTCGACTTCTGTCACTGACGAAACCTGTCAACTGCCCATCCGATAACTAATGGTTTATATCTACTATGCCAGCGGTTCTAATAATTGGCCCAAGCCATGTAAATACAGTGGAGTTTCAGAGACTCTTAGAGCCCAAAATAACAGAATGAACCCCCCAATATAGGCATCGTATTGCTCTGAGCAACGTATCAGGTCTGGCAAGCGAGCAAGCCACCGCCGCCTCTCACTTTTGTCCTGTATCTCAAAGCGGGCAACAAGAACCGGTATCTCCGCTGATTTGACGCATTTATTAGTAGCTAATGCCACTGTGCCCAATTGTGTTAGAATACTCGTTGCCATTGACCGCGCTACGTCGTCGTTTGACCCAAAAGCATGCCTTGAGCGATGAATTATTAGCAGGGTTGCAAGTCGCCAAATACTTATCTGGCAAAGCATGTGAGACACTTCGACAGCCGTATAAGTTGAGCAGAAGTTTTCCGGAATGCATGGTTGCCAGCTCTCTACTTCGTTCTGGATAGGTTCTAGCTTTTCGAGGATAATCGGAAAGTCGTTGCTACTGGCTTGGCGAAGGGCGCTGTTCAATGCGCAGATATCGTAGAGGTGTGGGAGAAACCAAGTGCAGAAACCAAGGTAACGGTTGAGACCGACGGATTTCGATGGCTGGCGATATCTCAGAGTCGGCACCGAGCCACGAAGGAGGCAGTCCAAGAGGTCTGCCGTAATCAAAGGTGTGAGAAGTATAGACTGCTCATTGTCGAACCCAACGGGCAAGTCGTATAAAGGCCGAATAAGGAGGAGCGTCTGACGACAAATTGCTGGGGTGTCACGGGGCCTCAACCAGCATGTAAAGGTCAAGACCATAAGACCTAGGGCCAGGCATTCTGAGGCAGAATCATTGCTCTTAACTCGAAAATTGCGAAGACTTTTGCAAAGCAGAAGACGCATGTTTAAAAGCAGCATCAAAAACGGAGGAATGTCTTCCAGGACTAGGGGCAATATTAGGCCAGGAAAGAGCGCAGGCGAGGTAGGCGTCCTGGAGAGTGGACTCGTGGTTCTGGTAGTGTGACGTGACAACAGCGCGCTGACTTTCCCAGAAGCTAGGTCCAACCAGAAATAGGTCGAGTATTGTGTCATCGGCCAGAAGCTCACAAATAATGTGGCGCTTTGTTGTATTGACGGCATTATCGAACGAAGGTACTTTAGCGATGGATGAACTTTGATTAGGCGAGTCACTATCAAATTCACGCCTGCCTGTATTGCTTTCGGCCTGTAGTGAAGGAGTTTGATTTGAGACGGTGAAGCCAATTCGACGGCCTGCTTTCTTCATTGGTCGAACATTAAGGCATTCGAGACCGAGACGTGTACAGCGCAAGCAGGCCATCGAATCGTGAGCTTGTGACTGCTCACATCGTGATTTTATGTCGTAACATCGATCGCAAGCCCGAGAGGTAGTATTTAACATGGTTTCTGCCTTAGGAACATCCAGACTTTTGGAGTTTGATCGGTATGTTATGAAATGAAGGAAATCTGCCAAGGTTATGATTACAGCGGGGAATAATTGGTAGTCGATTATAAACTGTATTTATTTAACCCACTTTACTTAAAGTCGGGGCGTTAAGGCGACTTATCTCCCCTTCTAAGTATAGACTAGGTTTAGCTCCTCCACGGTTTGGTCCAATCTGGAGGTGTAGGGTAGGGCCGGGTGTGAGAGATAATCGAGTTGATTAGGATGGATGCGTCTAGCTCTCAAACACCCCAAGCAACTCATCCTCCGGTGAAAGAATGAAACATTCTGGCGGATTGACTCCGTGCGTCTCAGGCTCGACTATTCCGTCAGCATTGACATTATCCTCGTTGTAAATGATGGAGTTTGTCAAGTCCACCGTCCCTTCAGTGTCGCCCCAGTTCTGAGCGGCAAACATGGCGTTGGAGTGCGCCTCTAGCATGAGCGTGTTGGGAATATCCTCCGACCGCGTGTAGTGGTGCATGCTCAGGTCAACGCAGACTACCAAATCCTCCTGAACCAAAGGCTCTCCATCGAAGAACATCCAAAACTCGACGAGTGGCGCGGCGGGGGCATTCTGGTTGAGAGCAGCAGAAGACGCTTGTTCGGTGTCCTTGTGGCGCGAGACGGCAAACGCCTGCTTCGCGAACTCGGCCGACTTGAGGAAGAAGGGCGATTTCATGGAAGGAAGGTGATGTTGGAAAGACCGGGCACAATGCGGTAGCCTCGGGGCATCCTCCACTTGTTCAGCTTGTCCTTGTTAGAGATGGTGTACATGGTCTGCCCATTGGCTGGAATAGGGAGGCCGTCGTCCTCAGTCCCGAGTTCGGTGAATTCGTATCCCATCATCTCAAACTTGCTGTGCTTTGGGAACCAAGGCTGTATAACGTTCTCGACCACGATTTCGGTCTTCAAGAATAGGTTTTCGGTGCCTAGCAAGTCAAAGTCGGCTTTGAAGTTCACGACGTGGGTGTGAAGCGTGCCGGCAATGGTCTCGGCGATACGAGGGCCCCATTTTCCCTCGTCGTCGGGGCGGAAATAGTTGCCCTGGACGTAGCCGGAAGCGTGGGCGTCCACGGTCATGGTCCCATCGACGTAGAATGCATATAAGACGCCTGCGCCCGTGAATCTTCCGTGCAAGCTCGTCAACCGATTCTGCAGCTCTATTTTACCAGATACTGCTCTTCCTAGTGCAACCGAAACTCTTCCGTCATGACAACTCTCATCTCCCTCAACAATCAGTCCTTTTAGACACCCCTGGTGCCTCACTCGGCCATACCTTGACACATACAGTCCCCAGAGCAAAGCCAGAACCAAGAGGCTACTTTACCAACAATCAGATTGGACACTTGCCCCTCCTACGACACAGTAGTGATCTCTTCCGATGAGGACTCTGACTCCGATGACATTGATAATACTGAAGACGATAAGGCTAAAATGGCCGATTATCTCCTATCTGTTCCAGAGATCTTAGCTAAACTTAAAGCAGAGCGTAGTCGCGCTAACACCGTAAGTAAGTAAGCCTAACTAACTTGGATGTATCTTGATGGGTGCTGATTTTTCTTGCTGCCCCTCTGTCAGTGGGCTCTGCTCCCGTGTCTCAGACTGTACATCTTATACATGCTGAGTCGCAGAGCTCATCTGTCACCAGCCGACGTTCCACGTCTGCTCCAATCTGCGAACCACTAGTAGCATTAGTCCCCGAATGGGATGCTGTCGCTAGATCTTCAACATCAGATCTGATCCCACCCACGGCCACCACACGGATTGAGAGCAGACAGCCAGCCGTAGCGAAGAAATGAGATCTCACGGGCCAGATGATTCACCGCTCGTCCACGAAGGCACTCCGCCGCCCGAGTCTGAGGCCACCCCAGAGGTCTCGCGGGGCACCGCTCCGAGGACCGTACTGGAACTGAATACTGCGCTGAGACCTGACCCTTGCGAAACCGGACCGGCGCAGAAGCCCCCCTCACTTCCGACACAGTCAAATAGCCAACATGGATCTTATCTACAAGCACGCGGCTTTGACCATTCTGGCGGTTGCAGAACCCATGTCGAGCAACAGCCTACTTGGCATGGGGAGCCAGGCCAGGCCAGGCCTCGAGAAAAAGCATGTTTTGCGCCTCGGAGCCCACGAGTTTGTCAAACCTTGGATGGATCACTTCCTTCTACTAGGAGTGCGGCGGGCTCTAGAGCGCGGCTGATCACTTCCTTCAAGGCTCAGTGTACCGAACCCAAGGCTAGACGTACCAGGCTCGTTTTCACCGACCACCAGGTCGTCTATCAGTGTCCCAGAGGGACATGCCTCGAGGGTCTCAGCACGCCCGCCCCCGCTACATTAGCCGAAGCAAGCAATGATACGACGTTGTTTGAGACAATCGATGACAAATTCCTGGAAAGAACTCCAGCCGATGAGTTTCTGAGGGTCGAGCCTTGGGGGGAGGGCAAAAGTTTCAAAGACGCTTGACAGCCAAAATCTTCCAACATCATGTTCAGCAGTACACCAAGCGCAGCCTCTCCATGAGTTCCGACTCGCTCGCTGCCGTCGAAACTATTCTGAACAGATTTGCCGCCGAGAGCTTCCCTATACACCACCTCTACGGGGTTCCGACACATGCGAAGAGCACCGTGAGCGGAACACACCGCGGTCTCATGTGGTCCCACGGGGCTGAGAATCGTGCGCTGGAGCGTCGGGCTGAGTTTCCCATGTGGTCTTGGGCTGGCGGGGGAGGCGCAGTGCGATGGCTAGAGGACGATTGGGACGGTCTCGACGCGGATGCGAAGAATACAGGTATATACATCGCCGACGAGTAGTGAGAGCTGGAAAAAGAGAGGGATTCCATATCAGGGCCTCGGAGACAAGCCACTCTCTACACACTCTCCGAGCACAGATTTATTGCACCTTCATATGCAGCATATATTACCAGATACCAGACTTAGTGCCAACCCTGCCGCAATCAGAAAAAGCATGTGTTGCAAGTCCATGATCAAGAACTGCGACGGCCCCGCGGCTCAAAAGGAAACAATGCCGAAATCAAGGCGAGACCTCCAAACAGCGCCGCACAAACGTAGAGAGGCGCAGACGTCGCCGTATTGGCAGACGAAGCCACAAACGCCGAGACGATACCCATGAGGCGGTTGAAAGACACAGCAATACCGTTCCCGGTTGCCCTGTGAGCTGACGGGAGGACCTCGACCGTGTACGCGTAGAGCGTGCTGTAGTAGACGTTGATGGAGAAAGCTAGGGCAAGTCAGCAGGGCTGCCTTCTGGGACCTACGTGGATGAAGGCAAAGGAAGAAACTTACAGATGGTACAGCTGATGCCGACATTCTGTGCCTGCGTCGACACGCCGGTGAAACCGAAAAACAGGGCCATGCCGCTGAGGGCACCGATGACCATGGTGTACTTGCGCCCCAGTGCCGGGACACCCACCATATATCCCGCGAGAATAGGTCCGGGAATCCCAGCGACCGTGGTCAAGATTGTATTCCGCCAAGTCTCATAAGCTCCCGGTGTGCTATCAGAGATGCGAGTCGACAGGTATGTCGGCAGGAAGACGTAGAAGAGAGGGTACGCCAGCCCGGTGATGGCCCAGGACGCCCATACCATGACCGTGGTGGCGCTCGTCTTCCGGGTGGTAAATAGTCCGTTGACATGGACGGCAAGCTTCGCAAGTAGGGACTGCTGCTTGCCGGAGCCGCTGACGGGGCCGCAGGCTGCGAGTGCTTCCTCAGTCAGGGAGCAGGGGCGGTTATACTTGAGGGCCAGATCGCGGTAGAGCTCAACCAGATCTGCATCCCTGCCGACGCTCAGGAGATATTTGGGGGACTCCTTAAGACGGACGACGGTCACACGCAGGATGGACGCCACCAGAACGAGGGCACCGCAGGTGAACATGACATATCGCCAGCCCGCATTGTTGGACCAACCGCAGTTATCGTCCTCTGTGCAGTTTAACCGTTTATCGGCTATAAATAAGAGTCAGCAACCATCCACCTGTAAGACTTCGGACATTGACTTACTCAGAAAGCCCCAGGCAATGAAACCAGCAATGGACTGTCCAAACCCCCACCAGCCAGCAAGCGCCGTCACAACCCACTGCTTGCTGCCAGGCAGAAACTCGAGAAGCACCTTGGGGTCCAGGATCAAGTTACCACTGGAGCCAAAGGTCGACAGAGCCAGGAAGGCGCAGAGGACGAGAAGCTCACGATTGCGGACATCATCAGCCGGCCCGGCTTTGCTTCGGGACTCAACGACCTACAGGAGGGGACTTTGCAAGACAAGAGCTCTGGTGGGAGGATCGTACTCGTGGGCGACGCTTGTCACCGCTTCACCCCAAACGCCGGACTCGGATTCAACAATGCCGTCCAGGACATCGTCTCCTTGTCTAATCGCCCCTACGCCCTCTTGCAGAAGACGGACAATCCGGACAGTAGCTCTTTAGAGACGCTTTTCCAGGGTTATCAGGAGGAGAGACGAGAACCTCTCAAGGGCGACTTTACAGTGGCGGCCAAGTCGACGAGGCAACAAGCATGGGCATCCTGGCCAGACTATATCGCGGCGCGATGGGTGTTTTCTTTTGGGTTTGTGAAAGACTACGTCACGGACAAATGGATAGCAGCTGGTATCAAGGCTGGTCGGGTTCTCAGCTTCATTGACGCCCCTGAGTTCCTGCATGGCAAGGTTCCTTGGGATCACCCTCTCGGGATGCCATCTGAGATCTCTGGGCAGAATAAGACATAGAAAGAACATAAAGGCTTCTATGTGATTTCAGCCTAGGATTGCTCACAGAACCAAAGTAGTTACACAGTTACCATCAATTTGGCACAGAATCTGGTGTCTACCACCTAACATCATATTCGAGTGGATGACTTAGATCTCAGCGATTAAACCGTGAACCTAAGATGACTTTGACACATGCTTCGAATCTTGAATTGAAAGTTGCGAGATCAGGCAGGATCGTTGCTGAGCCTTAATTGATACGGCCCCGAATAGTCTCAACACCAACCCGCGCCCTCTGGTAATAAGGCACCGCGGTCATCCAAGGATGCGACCTACCCAAGATCCTTGTTCATCTACAAGGAACGGCGTCACTATTGCAAGCTCGCTGCGCCTGGGACCGGTCTGCTGGGCAAACATCTTCCTGGGCCAGGTCACCTGTTCTCGGGCCCACAGTCAAGTTCTTGGCCTATTTTGACGTCTTTTGCACTGTTCCAAGCCCACGAAGGCCTTTGCTTTCTACCAGTTCCTGGGATCGGTACATATTCCCCAACCTCGATAAACAAATGACAAGTAGTCGTCGACCCAACTCTGTGTTTGGCTACGCAGCCGTGATATTTTGCATACAGGGCGATTCTAGTGGATTGATCTGTGACTTTTTCGAAAACCACATCGACGTTGCAATCTTCCTCGGCCGACGAAGGGTCATCCTCAAACGCCTGTATTGCAGCAGCCATCTCTCATGGCCTAGCAACCGAAATTTTTCTTCGACGTGCCATCAACACCACTGATCTTGCGGCTTTGGCCCAGCTTTCGACAAACCTCTATGCCGCCGTCCTTGGAGTGCCCCTCGACTCCAGCTCCATGACTATAATGGCATGGCCGCTTTTTGTGCTTGGTTGCGAAAGCGTGCCGGGATGTACGCGTGCCAACCAAGTCATGCAATTGTTTCAGGAAATGATACAAAAGCAGCAAATACTAAACATAGCACGGTGTTTTGAAGTGCTCAAAGGCTCCATCTGGCCTTTGTCAAATACTAGTCAAAATGGCGAGTCAAGATCAGGAGGGAATAGTCCATTCCAGTTCCACCAAGTGGATTGGGTCAAGTATTGTTGCAGGGAGCGAGTGGAATCGTGTCTGGCTTGAGCTGGAAAAAGTATTTTGTAACATTGAATGAACAGAGAGTTAGTCGTCTGCTTTATTGCAGTATCTTGGATCTGCTGTGCCTTGTACCTAATCATATGATGCGTGTTGAGGCCATCCAAATCTGACCTAAGCTGACGTCAAGAAAAGAAGGATTCTGGCAAATTAGACCACCTTAGCCTGAAGCCACTACTTATTGAGGTATATATACCTTGTCTGAAGCTTTGCTTTGCGTACTCAATCGTAGGACTGATGCTTACATGCTTGCTGTTCTGTCCACCGTCCCCAGCCCCTCATTTCCAACGCCTCCCCCACGATCGCCTCAACCTCATATTCAACCATGGTTCGATTCATCACCGACTCGCGGGAAAAACCTGCGAATAAAGCAGCTCCACTGCTTTTAATCGGAGCCGGAGTTCCTAGGGCTGCTACATCGTCGATGCAGGCCGCATTCGAACTGCTCGGCTTCACTCCTTGTTTGCATATGGCGGAGATCATTCCACACGCATCCCGTGAGCAACTTCTGCTGGACGCAGTCACCGAAAAGAATACGGAACGACGACAAAAACTACTGCATGAACTTATCGACGGCCACGTCTCTGTTTGCGACCTTCCCGCCGTATTCTTTGCCGCAGACCTGATGGACATGTATCCCGACGTCAAGCTGGTCTTGAATGGGCGCCCGAGTCCAGAAGTGTGGGCACGAAGCGCTAGAGCAAGCCTGGGTTTCTTCTTCACCCCGTGGTTCAAATGGACTGGAATGCTCTGGAAAACCGACAGGCTTTGGTATTCTCTGAACATGGAGTGCATCAAGTGGTGCAAAGCGACGCTCGGCGTTGATGACATATTCACTGCGCAAGGGTACGAGACGTACTATGATGAGTACGTGAGAAGCGAAGCTAGGAACCGCGGCAAGGAGATCTTGGAGTTCAAGGCCGAGGATGGATGGGAGCCTCTCTGCAAATTTTTAGAAAAGAATGTTCCGGAAAAGCCGTTCCCGCGGATGAACGAGAAGAAGATGATCACAATCATCAAATCAATCATCAAATCAATCATCAAATCAATCATCATCGTACGAGGCTTGTTCGCTTGGGTAGGCCTTGGGGTTGCATGCTGGGGCGCTTGGAAGCTAGGAATGCGGTTCTTCAAGGAACTAGCTACAGCGGGAGTTTAATTGGCCTTTTAACATGCACTAGGTACACGAAGTACACGATGAGCTTGGAGGTGTGAGAAGAATCCATAATTAGGCTATGAGTAGTTGGGCAACGGGCCATCTCTATTTGATCAGGCCAATTTTCAATTCTGCAACAAAAGCCGGATTTGAGTTTGACTAATGATCTGACTGAATTGTCTGGCCTGGATCCTTTGGTACGGTCGCTATAGCAGACGTCTGTTTTCCCCCTTCTACCAGAGAAGGTGTTGACGAGGCTGAATCGGTGGCTTGGACATCGGCAAGTCTCCTAAACAAGGGTTAGGAAGCAAGTAGTAGAATTCAAGTGGAAGACGTACGCTTTTCGCTTCAGTGCATAGTTGAGCATGTGACATGAAACAATGAGCACGGCCGCACATGCCAAGCAGAACGGGTATCCCTTCGGGTACCGTGGCGCTTCCACTGTTGGGAACGTCAAAATTGGTGTCCAGGCTGTTGTGGACTGCGCGATAGCGTTGATTAACACCAGTGTAAATGCTCGCTCGGCTGGAGAATATCTCAGTAGGCTATTCACCCAACCGTGGAAAACGCTTGACATTGCAGGCGAGGAGTAGGACGTGGCAAAAGCGAACCATAGCGCAGATTCAGGCACGTCCCAAATAGTCTTGATAATGAGACCAAGGATATTCCATGAATGCGCTATGGTGATTGCCCACGCCGGACCTGTCACCAGATCTGATAAGAAGCACACAAATAGAGTGTAGAAGATGCCCAGAGCGGGGGCGATCGTTCCAAGCTCGTTGACTTTGGCCGATGAGTACCGGTTGAGACTTTTGATCCAGAGGAGGAAGCTCCCTGTGCTGGAGTGGGTGCCAGCGTTCCAGAAGAAGATATCCATGGCCACAATGACCCAGAATTGAGGGTTGAAAATGACTTTGTTAAAGGTTCGCAGCTCGAACTTGCCATGCAGCACGTGTCCAGATCGCTCAAGGCGCCGTCTGGATATCTCGAGGTCCTTTTCGCTGAGAATTCGTCGGTTCGGTTGCTCGAATGTACCCGGAATGGTGAAATATCCGAGGATGCCCACTGGGATGGTGATGACGGCGCAGATGATGTACATCCAGCGCCAGCCAGCGAGACCGTGAACGCCGTCCAGGCTTTTCGTAGCGCCGGCCTGGATGAGACCAGCGGTGAGCGTACCAAGTGACAGTCCAACGTAAAAGATACCTCCGCGTCGGCCGATCTCGTGTCCTCGATACCATGCTCCTAAACCTCGTGTCAGCGTGCCAAACCTCGCATCTTGGGTGTCATTGGGATAACATACCAAAGACGTAATGCATTGCCGGGAAAAAGGCCGCTTCAAACCAGCCAACCAAGAATCTGTAGGCCGCCATCTCGCCAAAGGACGCGGCGCGAAATTGGAGAAGCGTGAAGATGCCCCACATGATGTCGAGGAAGGGAATGATCCAGTACATTGGGATGTACGTGAAAAGAAACAAGAAGGGAAGCTGGCCAACTACGGCACCCACGATGTACATGGTCTGCAACTGCACGAGCTCGTTACCATGGAACCCCAGGTCCTCCTTCATGCCTGCGACGTAGGCATTATCTGCGTCCTCATCAGCGACACTTCTTTTCAACGCGGCTCGGCATTACGCACTCAGATTTGACTGATCGATGTACTTGACCCAGTAGGAAAGCACAGCGTACGGCACCACAATCAGGTCAAGCTTTTGGATGAATTTTCGTTCCTCCGGGGTATCATCGTCCGAGTACCATTGCAGCTGGTACCATCTGGACCGAGGAATGCTAGCCATCTTGACAGCCACCTCCAGTCGACGCCGGGCTTGAGAGATCACTGCAGAGATTCGTCGTCGGGGAAGACGTAGGCTTGGCTGTATAAACTCCGGGTGGTCGGCGACAGAAGTTGCTTTTGGGAGCCTAATGATCCTGCCGGTAGATAATAGACCGAAAATGTCCTTTTATGATGGCCTATAGACTCCCCACATTCCATCTCGTCATCCATCCCAGGCTTCGCATAAGCTGATAGCGGCCACCATATACCCTGCTACGGCACAATCCATGGGGCCTTGCAGGCGAGACATCAGGGCGGTGGATATCCTGCGACACAACCTGGGAAAACGGGATGCCGACATGCGGGTAAATGCCGACGCGTCTCGAACGGGTCGAGCACCGACTAGTGCTACTACGAGAGACGGTGGCAACGTTAAGCTTATTGCCAACTAAGGATAAAGATGCAGGGATCGTGTCGGAGAAACTCCGATGGTGGTGTACTCGGCAGTGGTGTTTGTGGATGGCGTGCTTATACCTCATTTTCCCGCGGATGATGCAAGCAGCCCAGGTTGCGCTTTCGAGAAATAAACCAGGCAAAGTCCCGCAGAGTGGCAATTATTAACCTCGAAAAGCCCGCACCGCTTACGTCTGGAAGAAAGATATCGGGCCCTTATCGCACCAAAGATCGGTTCATCACCTGTTTACGATCACGAACGGCTTCACGTTGGGTTGCATTGACCAGCGCCAACGCAAGACAGTCGTTCCCCATCCACTCTCTCTGCATACAGGCTTCAATCCTCACAACAAGGTCTTACTAGGTGGATGATTGCAGCTTCAGATATACTATTTAATACGTACCATTTGTGACCTCAGGTATCTATGTTGAAAGAGTAAACAATCGGGCCGTCCTGAGCGAAGCACGAGGCGCTAAGCATGGATGGGTCTCCTCTGCAATGGATTAGATAGACTCTCATCGCCATGCATGACCAGCCCACCATGCGAAACGGGCAACCCTTGCCGCTCAGACATTGTCTGTTCAGCCGCAGACTAGATCTAGTATTAGCAGAGGCTGTTAGTCGATGGTGAGATACTTCTCCACCTTGTTCTAAGCTGCCAGCTCCATTTTTATTTTCGTTTCATATATCTTTATTCCCTCCAGCCACTCAGATATGCTCCAGGGCGATAATTTGTGACAAAAGTTTCTCCTTTCCTAATTCTCCGCCTCCCCTGTCCGCCCTCCACCGACTGTCGCACGCGATCGTGGCCTGGTATTGATCTGATTGAAGATGCCTTTTTGAATCGATATGGAGATTTGATCGACCACGGGGTTCTTTCAAAACTTCAGAGGGGGTTCGCTCGAGCCCCAAGGTGATGATGATCACTTTGTTTTCCATGAAATCAGCATGGTCCATCGAGACGACTTTCAGAACGTCAGCGACATACGAAGCGCAATCGTATGAAGAGTCACAAAACTCAAAAGTTCTCTGTAGGGCCGATAGTATCCATATTACAAGACTGCGGATTTTTCGTTGTGTTGCAGACGGTTGTTTGGCGATGTGCTCGCCTTGATGATGGCCAATTCCCTATGCCGAGGCATTGGTTGCCCTCTTCTTGTGAATATGTGGTACATTGATTCACAGTGAACTAGATATCGGACGACATCAATGGTGCTTTTTGTGAGCTTTGAGCGTGGCGAGGTGTTTCTCTATATACGAAGAGGCGAGGACATAGGCTTCGAACATTGCTTTCAAATCCACTTTCTCGGAATTGACAAGACTCATGCTAAGCCTGAAATTGAAAGGCTACAATCTTGGGAATGACCATGCCTTGATGAAACTATCTTGCGAGCTTCTGCTTAATTCGATTCGCGCGCGCAGGTAATAGGGTAGCTTGGCGAAATTGAGTTCAGCCCCCCACTTATGCTACGCCAGACATAAAAATGTGTCGAAAGCTAGTGTTTTCCTCGTCTAAACAAAGTCTGATAACCACGGCTGCTGCCCAGTTGATGGTCCAATATCCTCCACACTCTGTTTGAGCCAGGGAAGGACACATGGTGCTTCGCGCAGCTCGTTAAAAATAGTGGCATGTGGCTGATTGCCTTCACCTCTCTCATTCCGCGAAACGCGGCATCACGCTCCAACTCTCTTGTGGAGCACTGCAGGGATGAGGCCTGCGGCTGGGGCCGACGAAGATGCGACAATCTCTCTCAGAAGCACGAGGATCCATAATTAAGCGCCGAGTTGCGGGAAGTGGAGGAGATGAAGATCTCGCTGGGGTCGCATGCAGCCTCCTGTTGACTACAGAAAGCATCTGCTATCGACCGGTCGCTATATCGACTCATTCTCCTGGCGTGCTGAGCACTGCTCGTAAACGACAGGTATTTGGGTCTAGATGAAAACTTAAACTGATCGAACCTGATGAATGAATCCAGGTGAGCGCTTTGAAACTGTCGAAACGGACCAGGTGAGCGCTTTGAAACTGTCGAAACGGACCAGGTATTTTTGTCCGAGGCCATCGGGCAACATCTGCAGGAAAGTCAGTGAGGCTCAGAGCTCAGCCTCCAGCTTCCAATCGCCCGCATGTCAACGCATCCCAACATGCCCTTACCCTGTCTTTACCTTCGTGCGCTGTCAACTTCTCCATACTTGTGAATCAATACACCCTTGAAGCCGTCAATGTCGTGCAGCAGGACCAGGGCCGGCGAGGTTGGGGTCGGGAGATTTACAGCGGGGAATCGGAAGCTGCCACTAATCAGCTCCGCTGAAAACGTGCTTTTGGCACTCTATTCATGGCGTTTATACCCGACTCTGATGGGGCTCGCGGGATCTTCTTTCGCGTCGTAGCTGCCTGTGGCCAAGACAATGCTTTTTGGCTGCGGGGCGCTCATTTGACAGCTCATCAATTGTGGAGGTTGGCCGTGGCCAGTGTCGCTGTCTTTGCGTCGGCTTTAGGGATCAGGGAGGCATCTCAACCGTGTTGCTAAACTCTGTATGCGAAAGCTCGGATATTTTCGGCGTGAAACTCGGCTCAGAGCCGCACCACCAAGGCATCAGATACCTATATAAGACGACGTCTTCAACCCCCAAATCGAAAATCCTCTTCACTACCAATCCATCAACTCAAACACATCACTCACTCTTCACACTCAACTCCCAACCTTCCCCTCCCCCCTTTCAACCACCAACATTCAAGATGTCTGCTCCCAGCGCGTAAGTCTTGCTTTCAATTTCCTTCTCGAGGAGAACCTTCTCTATTACGATGAGAGCTTCAATCGCGTTCACTCCAGCCGAGCTCACCTCTTCAAAGCCTCACCAAGAACTACGACTCTGAGTCCGAGACCCAGAGCCAGTTCGTCGTCCCTCTGCCCACCGCCACCGGCCTCAACCGCCCTGCCGGTAAGTCAAACCCCCGGTGCTACACCTGATCATCTTCTGACAGCATTCTAGGCCAGCTCCTCAAGGGTGCTACTGATGATGAGGGCAAGCAGAAGGCCGCCGCTCTCCTCGTCGGCATCAAGCTCGACCTCGAGGCCGAGGTCCACTTGACTGCCCGTGTCAAGGGTGACATTGCTGTTGGTCTCTACTAGAGAAATATGGCTTGACTTGGCCCAGGACCAGTAAGGGATCTTGGGAAGACGAGATTGATGGTAGCCCTGCCAATGCCTACAACTGAGTGAGAAGGGTATGTCAAGGAATGGGATCCTAGAGAGGTGACCACAGGGCTATGGGTTTTGGCCGATATTTCTTTTTCTGGATACGTCTATACTATGAAAACGCTGTAGTTACACATACATGAAGTGTTCATTCTCCGTGACCCCGCCTAGAGATTTAAGACATGGTCCATCATCCTCTCTAAATCTTTCGATTTGGATATCGGCTCAATGTCTTTTTTCTCCAGCAAAACGTTGTCGATGCCACACTGATTTGTTTTACTACGCTCAATTCTTTGCGGCATATTCTGTTCTTTACCCTGGTGAAAATGAGAGCTACACAGAACTTTCGCTGATGAGGGCAAAATAACCATGACATCTCCATGTTTCTGGTCTTGATAATAGATAATAACTGCTTGAGAAAGATTGAACATGGTCATGATGCTGCCCATTTGTAAGCTGATCCAGGATGGTCGTTTGCTAGCCTGCCGCCGTTTCCCAGTTCAGGGCCAAGGTAATTTTCGCGCGTAGTCTTTCCCTCGGCAGCCTTCGCATCCCAAAATACACCCCGTTTCTTCAGCTCGGGGATCAGATATTTGACCACATCTTCCAAGTCCCCCGGGCCGACGGCGTAGGAGATGTTGAAACCGTCGATCCCGGCCCCATCTATCCATGTCTGCAAGAGATCGGCCACAGTGCTGGCCGACCCAATTGCTCGGGGGTGTGCACCTCCCAAGGCGAGCTCACGAGCAACTCGCGCCTTGGTCCATCGCACGCCGTCACTCCCTGGGATGGTGTTGTGGAAGGACGACGTGATGCTTTGGATTGCACCGGGGCCGCTGAACCGAAGATCGTCGTCGTCCTTGAAAGTACCCAGGTCTTGGCCGGTCCAACCACCAAATAGAGCTAAGGAACCATCCAGATCGGCATAGGAAAGATATTCCTCGTACCTGGCCTGGGCCTTCTCATCTGTCTCGTCTACTATGATCAAGATACCAGCAATCAGTTTGATTCCGTCGGGATTTCTCCCTTGCTCGGCAGTGCTTTGTCTGATGTCTTCGACAGACTTTTTGACGGTGTCGATGTCCATTCCAGGCAGAAACATGGCTTCTGAATGTCTTGTAGCAAAGCTTTTGCCGGCCTTGCTAGCTCCCGCTTGGAATATGAACGGGGTGCGTTGTCGAGAGGGCTCGACTTGGTGAGGTCCGGCGCAACTAAAATACTTGCTATATGAAGCGTCAGTAATCCGGGATAGTCAGAGCCAATTGCCGTGGGCATCGTGTTTCACTCACCCTTTATGGTCGATTCTTCGCACACGGTCCGGATGCGTGTACTGCTTCAAATTCACATCGCGGATGACGGCATCATCCCGCCACGACCCTTCGAGAAGCTTGTAAAATACGGTAAGGTTTTCTTCCGCTATAGCGTAACGTTCATCGTGAGGAATCTCCTTCTCAAGACCAAGATTCTTGGCGGCGCTTTCAAGGTAGCTTGTCACAACGTTAATCGCAACACGACCGCTGGTGAGGTGGTCAAGCGTCGAATACCGGCGAGCCAGCATGAATGGAGGCTCATAGGTGGTCGATGCAGTAATTCCAAACGACAATGACTTGGTCACAGAGGCCATTGCGGCAATTGGCAAGCTAAGAACAGAGTCAGCAACTTTGTCCGTCCCAAAAAGCGTCAAGGGGACCATTGTTTGCTTACCTCGGGTCAGATATTGGGAATTGGGCCGCACCAGGAAGTACCTCCTTAATATTGCCAGGGCCCTTGTAAACGTCATAGATACCGAGCATGTCGGCCAGGAATAAGGCATGGAAGTTTCCCTCAAGTATCTTTGCCAATTCAAGCCAATACTGGATATCTGTGTATCTGCTAGTTTGGTTGCGAGGATGCCTCCAAAGTCCTACGAATTCGTTAGTCACTTTAATCGGATAACTGCGCCATTTAACACACCAGAAGCCACATGGGTTGGGGTACTCATGGAAAAGGCGTTCAGAATCCATTTCTTCGGTTGCGGACTTGCTTCAATGTCACCCATGTTGGCGTTTGTGTTGGGTGTGGTATGAGGTTCCTTAGCATGGGTGTTACTCCATCCTTTAAGTGTTTGTTGAACTTGCCATGCCTGTTAAATAGCCCTCACGTCTGGTCTCCGGAAATGATGGACCACGTGGTATGATGCAAGTCTTATCTCCAGGCGGCTAACAGCCTTAGATGTGGGACTTGCATCCTGGGCGGAGAGTATCGGCATTGTGTGATTGCACGCCTGGATTGCCTGCTTTCGGTAGTCAACTTCAGCTCCTCCCAAGCGGGGGCATTGCATGGATAGAAATCCTTCCTTAGTTTACAGCGTTATACCATCTCGTCCACAGATGGCGCACATGGGCTTTGCACTACTGATAACGTATCGCCGAACCTATCACCAATCATCGGAAACTCTTGGCGTTGCATGGCCTCAACTTGGGAACCACTATTTCCGACAGTACTAGGGCAACTGAATAAAGATGGTGACCGTTGCGATTTTCGATCGCCGGTACCGGATCATTATATACGCAAGGGACATGTGACGAGTATAATTAAATCTTCGCTTTCACCTTGGCATGGAATTCGGAAGTTCTCTTACAAAACGGTCATTAGTCTGGCTGAGTATCTCAACACCCATCTTTTAGGTATTGACAAGTGACCTAAAAGGATGAGTGAGAGCCTTCCCTCTCCCCTCTCCCAAGGTGTCGGATATGGCGTCGTTGTTGCCCTCGGGGTCGCCTTTGCAGTTGGTTTGTATATCAGCACCATCATCCTGTGCGTGCAGACTGACACCTCGCAGGCATAATTCCAGTGACTCGAGGTCTTAAACACGTCTTTGGCGAGGATAACAGTACAACCGAGAGGTGATATATTTCACCTAAGTTCCTAACGTAGCTGACGAACACTTTGCGCAGCTTCATGGTCACAAATAGGACAGTTGGGACCGGACTCACTGCATCCGCTGTCATCTCATCATGGATATTCACGTCTGTGTTTCTTGGCGCGCCGTACCTTACGTACTAGCATAGAATCGCCCTTCTAGTCTAGTAGGCCAACGGCAAGAGCGTCATGATTTGCTTCTTCGCGTTCCTTGCCATCCAAGCAAAGCTGAAGGCGCCCAACGCGCACACTCTACTGGAGCTTATCAAGGTGCGATACGGCCACATCGCTCATGTGCTCTAGATTATCATGGTACTTCTCAATAATATCTTCAACTTCACTTCTATGCTGGTTGGCGCATCTACAGCCGTGTCTGCGCTAACAGGCATGGACATTGTTGCCTCGACGTACTTGCTTCCCCTCGGTGTTGTGGTTTACACCTACTGGGGTGGATTGTGAGCGACCTTTCTCACTGACCATATCCAAAACTTCATCATAATGATAGTGCTGGTCTGGTTCAGCTTGAAGGTCATCTTCATTAAAGAGATTGGGTCCATCGGGGCTATATACGACCTAGTCCGAAATCTGCCGCAGGAGGGCTCCATCGAGGGCAACCATGATGGTTCTTATCTGACCGTGACGAGCCAAGAACCCCATTTTTCGGTATTATCCACATTGTAATGAAATTTCGGCATCGTGATCATGGATACTGGGTTTTGGCAAAAGGGCTTTGCGGTGGACGTTGTGGCAGCTGTGCCCGGTTATATCCTCGGTGGTAACGCATATTTTGCCATCCCGTTTACCTTTGGCACAGTAGTTGGTCTTGGTATGTTCTAACTGAATCTCAAGGATTGTGCTATTTATGTGATGGCTAGACTTGCTGACCTGGTAGTAGGAGCCTTAGCCCTTGAGCTTACTCCCGTGTGGCTAACATACCTAAGATGTATGACCGAAGAAGAGGTTGGTGGGGGATTAGTACTCCCTTATATGGCCTAGGCAGTGACTGGGAAAGGAGGCGCTGTTGCTATCTTGTTGATTCTGTTCATGGCTTGTACTAGTGTTGCCTCGGTACAGCTCATTGCTGTGAGCTTAATTGTGTCTTTTGATGTCTATGGAGTATACGTCAACAAGAAGCCCACGAATGAAGAGCTGATTCGTTGGTCTTATATCGGCGTTGTGGGATATTCTCTATTTATCTTTAGCTTCGCTGCGGCGTTACACAAAGGAGGCGTTGACTTGAATTGGACCATTTACATGCTTGGGGTCGTCATCTGGTATGTATGTTATCCCATCGGTGATAAACAAAAACCCCCAGCTGACTCCGTTCATAGTCCTGGAACAATTCCAACGGTTCTTTCGCTCCTTTGGCGCGGCCAATCTCGAATCGCAGCCACTGCTGCGCCGGTAATCAGCATGGCAAGCAGCTTTGCCGTTTAGTTCAAGACTGCATACGCACTCTACGGCGAAATCTCTGTCGCGTCTACCGGGAAGACGCTGCCATGCATGTACGCCTGCCTCACTTCTATGTTTGTACCTCTCCCCATATCATTGGTCATCTCGTGGCTCAAGCCGCAAAACTTTGAATGGGAAGAGTTCCTCAAGATCGAGAGGGTTGGTGCCCACGGCGACGAAACCAAGGGTGGGTTCGACCACGACGCGTACTTCACACCCGTGAAAGTCCGTTACATGAAGCGCATGTCCAAACTCGCAGATGTTTGGGCTGCTGTGACATTTCTCGGCCACGTTGTTCTTTGGCCTCTGCCCATGTATGGAGCCAAGATGATATTCTCCAAGGCTCTCTTCGTTGCATGGGTCGTCGTTGGACTTATCTGGCTGTTCCTGACGTTGCTAATCGCAAACTTCCACCCTCTGTACGATGGAGGTATCAAACAAATCTGACAGGTCGTCGGACATCTGGGCAGACCGGCCACAAAGGTGGAAGAGGTAGATAACGGCACTGACTCTCCAATCGTGACGGAGATTCACCTGCCAGCAACTGGTGAAGTAGATCCCAAGGCATGAATAAATATGTCCCTCAGTATTGGCTAGTTCTCTGAGCTGAATTCTATCAGTACGTACAGTGTGTGGGAAGTATAATAGCTTTATGTAACAATAAGATGACAGGTGGTTTATATCTGCGGGGTTCCAGACAGCAAAACTTGAGTTGAGCATCAAGATTCAGTAGTAAATGTATTAGTTGTCTCGCGGGGAACTCCCAGCAGCCAGGACAATGGGATAAGATCAGCTTACGATCACGCAACTTGTTCCCGGTAGTCTAGGCCGTCACTAAAGCTACTGCATGCTTCAATGCGGCGATCCGGCGATGTCCTCAATTGGACAAGCGCTTGGTTTGCAATTGGTCCTCTGGTACAAAGTACAGCCAAGCACGCAAGTCCGGTCGCGATGTTGAGGATGCAGTTAGTCTGTGTATCTCGGCTACGTCTTGGCTGTCGAAATGCAGAAATGCTCTTCAAGTGCGTGACTGCTGTGAAAACACTAGAGCATGGTCAAATCCTGCGATACCGGGTCCATTGCACACCCTGTTCAAGCTTACAGCACAACCGACAAAATGGGACTTTGGATCCTCGAGCCTCATACCGACGATGTGGTTCCCGGCACTGTCCACCTACAAAAGGAGGTTGAGAAGCGCATCCGGAGCACGATCCACCTTAAACACGGCTGGGCCGATATGCGGACCTCGTGCTGGCGCCGCAGCCGTTGGACTCATTCAACAACCCTCTGAGTGAGTTGTCATGGTATTATTTCCAAGTATTTATCCCGACTGATACAAATGTCTTTCACAGATTGGAGCCAGAGGCGAAGATACTCACGTCCATGTTCCTCAGCATCGGCATGGGCATGATGGCTGGAACACACAACTTTGTCAATCCGGCCAACTCGCAGCTGACCAAGATCTTCCACACCAAGGTTTCCACCATATGGCAAAGCGTCAGCGTCATCCACTTAACCTTTGGCGTCAGCGCCGTCATCTTCGGTCCGGCGGTCTGTATCTGGGGGAAGCGGCCTGTAATCCTCGTCTCCAACTTCCTGGCCGCTTTCGGCTACATTATTGTCATCGCACCGACCAAGAGCCTTGTTACGTTGTTTGTAGGTCGTGTCACCCACGGGCTTTGAATTGCAGAACTGGAATTCCCCGTCAGGGGCTCTCCGGTGGTTTTGCGATTGGACCACAATTTATTGGAACGGCCATTTTTGCTTCGCAGGGCTAGAAATTGCCGTCTATCTACTCGTAAGCCTGCCTGTCTAATTTTTGTCCGATTGATCTAACAACACCTCCAGCGTCATTGTGTATGCCGTCTACACACTCGTCTACATCTTCACCTGCCCAGAGACGACTTACAACCGGGCTGCATTCCTCAACATCGATATCAAGGAGCAACTAGATGATGGCAGCAGTACAAGTGACCGTGACGGCTTGGAAGTTGAAGTCAGGGGTACCAATAGCGACACGAAGATTGATTGCCGAGAAAAGTCATCGGCCGATATCGAATACAAGACCAGCCACGACGTCGAGGCTACAATCACCCCCGAGGCCAACACGACCTACTGGCAAGGTTCACGTGTCTACAATGGCCGCTTCAGCGACGAGGGTCTGCTGAAAGCCCGTGTCACACCATGGAGTGCATTCATGCTGGCCGCTGTGTCTTGGGAAGCTTACACCTACGGATGCTCCGTCGCCTTTGCCGCCTCATTTTCCGTGGCTCTATCCCAGATCTTCACCAAGCCTTCCTACAGCTCTCGTCTTCCTCCGCTGAGTTAGAATGGTGCGTTTGGATACATGAGGCTGTGTATACATCTTGGTGTCAAAGTAACAAAATTCACGTACAGTCTCGATGTGATTATTATTCTCCTTGTTAGGGCTTGCAGAACGGACTGGAGGCATGGTCCGAGCCGAGGAAGATGACTGCCCATATTCGAGTTCAGTGAGAGAAGCAGACAATCTTAGATTGCATAAAGACGAGGGTGAATGTCTTGTTTCTACGCAAAGGATTAAACCTTCTTGCTCTAAGTTATCATTGCCTTGTGTCGGAAACATTTTTTTCCACTATCGTACCCAAGTGACGATGGACACCAATCAGTCCATAAAACGAAAAATGAACTGCATATTCAATCGACTGGTCTTTCGTTACCAGGTCGGGTACACTAAGATGTGTAGCCCATATGGTCCTGTTCGAGATTGAGTCGGAAACGCCCTGTAATCAGCGTGAGGAGTAACGTGCGGGAAGTTGTTGAAGTCGGTGAGAGAGGTATCGGCTGCGTGGCCTTCGCAAGAGGCGAATGTGTGGCTTTGGCTATCAAGGTCATCTAGAGCCTCGTCGTCGACTAAAGATGAGGTGAATTAGTTCAGGTAGTTTGGAAATGAAGTAGTGCGGGGGAAAACTTGCGCAAACGCGGTGCTTCAGACCTCGAGTTTTTCCAGAGTCGCCAAAGAATCAAAGCAGCCGCCGGAACATTTATGAGGACATCGATGATGGAAATGATCGCCTCCTTCGACAAAGCCATGAGTGTGAAAAACTTGGGATGAGAGTAGAATGTGAGCTAATGGCGAGAAGGACGAGGAGAAACGGATCTTTCAGAACATTCGGTGCTCCTATATGTGTCTGGGCTTTGCGAATTTTGGCAATCTGGTAAAACAGAGCACTGCCACTGAATCGATTGCGGCTGCTAACGACGCGTGCCAAAAAATAGTCGGCTAATCGGGCGCTGTTGGCCCTGGCAGAATGAGAATTGTGGCCGGCCACTGCCAATCAAACCAATTTCCAAAGCGGCACAGGACTCCAGCTTGACCTTGCACGAATTTTGGCAAGAACCAATGGCAACCAATATCTGAGCCGTGCTGCATCATTGCCGACCTGTGAGGTTTGCAAATTTTGGTGAAAGCCAATGAAGACTATACTCGTCAGCCTAAGCACTGTGACGTTGCCGAGGCTGATTGGGCAACTCGTGCCACCCCGGCTCAACCTGCATCGCCTGCATCGGTGCCTCAGCTGCAATCAACCGTCATCGGCATTGTAAATCTTACCAATTATGTTGAATAAGGCTGTGATTCTTAGCCTGAGGCCTTAAAGCCACAGAATACATAAAAAGACAGACCCTCCATGATCCAAGGCAAAAGAGGGTCCGAAACCAGCACTCTCACTCTTTCTTTTCTTCTCAACTACTTCACGCTCGCCACACACTTCCCACACGCCTTGTACCTTCATTCACCTTGTCTACTTTCTGCTCGTACTGCTCGCCATGTCCCGCGCCCTGAAAATTCCATCTACAGAGTGGGATTCGCACAAGGAGCAGATCCGATCTTTGTACATTAACCAAGACAACAAGCTGGAGGAGGTGATCGATTGTATGAAAGGGCATCACGGATTTCATGCAACGTAAGTCACCGGTGTGACATTTCCCTCGAAGAACCAGCCTTTGCGTCTTTATGAACTACTTTTTAATATACTGACGCGCTCGTCTCTAGCAAGGCGCAGTATGTCCGGAAGCTGGACAGCTGGAACATGCGGAAGAACCTGACCAAGGACGAATGGAAAAATGCCACTTCACTTGTCCGCAAGCGAAAATAAGCAACCAGCAAAGAAACCGAGTTTGTCATCGGTGGACGAATCATTGGAGGCAAGAAGCTAAAGAAGGAGTTGGGCAGATACGCTTACACTCAGACCTTCTTTCGAGCGTCCTCAGGTATGTAACACCCAGCCATGAATGAATTCGATTCTAACCTAACCTGTTTCTAGCTGAGCTCGAGACTGGCCTCGAGGGCATCGTTGCTCGTACCCCTCCATCGATCCTCTGTCCCTTGGTCTTGCGCAACAACCTGCCTTGGTTCCTGTTTCAGGACCATTTGGCAGAGCTGGGTACTTAATGCCGAAACCTTTGGCTCCTTTTCGCATCGAGTCCTGACTATATATAGCATATTCTAGGCCATGGGCTGCGACCACCAACTGGATACCTCTCTCTGAACCCAGCATTGCGTCTGTCACCGAAGTCATATTTGAGATGGCAAAAAGCTTCCTTAGAAACGTATCATCAGGCTCCCGCGCAAATCCGAATTGCTATTCCCGTCTACCCAAAATGCTGGAAGACATGATGCCCAAAAGAGAGAACGATTCGGATCTTCTCATTCAGAAACTCTCGGAATCACAACCATTGGTCGAAGTTATTCAATGGGCAATCTATATGTCTTCGAATAGTCTCCTACCGGAACACATGGCCGATAGGCTTCTACATTGGGTTCTCAAAGCCGAATGTATGCCAGCTATGGAGACTATTCTCGAATTACAGGGAACGACAGCTCGAACCTTCGCCTCGCAGACTTTTCTCAGCGCTGTCAGGATTGGCAACATCGACATTGTCCGGAAGCTCCTTGACAAAGGGGTCAGTCCTAACAGCGGAGACTCCTTCAGAACTGCCTTGCATACGGCTGTGGCGAAGAAAAACAAGGAGATAACTCAACTGCTGTTAAGCCGGGGAGCTGACGCTGAGTACAAGCTCCCAGGTACAGACTATATAGGTACCCCTTTGAAAATTGCCCTTCATAACCGCATGGATGATCGGGGCTTTCTGAGGATGCTGATCGAGCGAACGAGGAACCAAGACACTACTGGTTCTACAGAAGCGCTGGCACTCTACAAAGCGGTGCGTAGCTCCAATACCCCAGCTATTAAGCTGTTGATACAGGCTGGTGCAGGTTTAAATACAACAGAATACGGTTTGTCTGCGTTGCAGACGGCAGTTGACATGGGCAACATGAATCTGGTTAAGATCTTGATTGAGGCTGGCGCGGACGTCAACTTCCCTTGTATGGAGAAATTCCTCAGAGAATTGAAGATTGATGATATGAAAATTGCGCTCTCTAATTCCATTACTCCAATATAGCTTGCCATTAAGAAGGGAAATGCGCCAATGGTTGAACTCCTGCTAGGGGCTGGGGCAAGTGTGGAAAAGATGTTCGCACTCGATTGGATACCGAATCATCTGTTCGGCGAATTCAAGAATTATGCGTACCAAGAGGCTTTCTTTGAAACACCGCTTCAGCAATCAGCGCGAAACGATGATTTCAGCATTGTTGAACTTCTGTTGAACGCCGGTGCCGACCCCAACGCAACCGACGCCTTTGGTACAACGCCACTTCAATCCGCAGCTGAAAGTCTGCACTCGAACACATTGAAGATTGCACAGTTGCTCTTGAGAAAAGGGGCCGACCCAAACGCTCCGGCTGGTTTGGGTCGGGGCGGCAAGACTGCTCTCCAGGCAGCCGCCAGAAGCAGGGATGTGGCTGTAGTCAACCTTTTATTGGAAAAGGGGGCCGATCCGAATGCGCCACCTTCCGAAAACAGGGGGCTAACAGCGCTCCAAGCAGCTGCTGACCTTGGGAACATGCATTTGGTTATCTTGTTTTTGACCATGGGAGCATCCATTAACGCTCGTGCCGCTGAATGTGATGGGCTTACCTGTCTCCAAGCCGCAGCTTTGTCTGGGAACCTGGAACTGGTCGATATGCTACTCCGGCTAGGAGCTGACATCAATGCACAAGCATCGATCGCAGATGGACAAACTGCCCTGCAATGTGCTATCAAGAGTGGCAACCAAAGCATTGTTGAAAGACTACTTGATGCTGGTGTAGACGTCAACCAAATCGGAGGCACCCGTACGGCCTTATGTGAAGCTATTGAATGGGGAAACTTAGACCTCTTCGACTTGCTGATGATGAGAAATGCTGACCCTGATCCTCCAATGGTTGAACAAACACCACTGGGAGTCGCGCTGTATTATGGGCCAGCTAGCATTATCAAGTCGCTTCTGGCCGCTGGAGTCAATGTCAATAGACACCATCCTAATTTTCCGGTTGATTTCGATGATGAATCGACGCTGATTCCGCCGCTCTCGATTGCGATATGTATTAACAATTTGGAAGAGGTTAGAATGTTGCTTAATGCAGGGGCTAATCCAAATCTTGCTAGCTCTAACTTTGGAGAAAGGCCTCTCTATTACTCTTTGAACGAAACCGACCTGGCCGACGGAATTACGGAGTTATTGATCAGTTATGGTGCTAATATGAACGCCCCTCTGACAAATAGGCCATATCAAGAATATCCTTTCACAGCGCTTCAGCTAGCGGCCATCGGTCAAAATTGTGGCTTGGTTGAGTTACTGCTCGACAATGGGGCAGACTTCAATGCTCCAGTGCACCCAGAAAGAGGTAGAACAGCCCTACAAGCTGCGGCGGAGCAAGGTCATTTTGACCTCGTACGTGAGCTCATAGCACGTGGCGCCAACGTCAACGCACCCGCAGCTCTCAGATATGGTGCAACGGCATTACAGCTTGCAGCTGCAAATGGCCTCATCAACATGGCAATTCTGCTTCTCGAAAACGGGGCGGATGTCAACGCTGCACCGTCAGAATACTACGGACGCACAGCACTTGAGGGCGCCGCTGAACATGGTCGTTTGGATATGGTCTACCTTTTGCTAGAAAACGATCGGGATATGAATTCTGTGGAGAAGCGGTGCCGGAAGGCGGCAGACTTTGCTGAAAAGAGATGTCATCATGTCATTGCTGAAGTTCTGCGAGATTGGAAGAGGCCGTGAACAGGGCGAGAGGATAAAGATGGCATGCATAGTGAATTGGGCGCAACTATCTCGGAGTAATGCAATGATTGAGACGAAAGAGAATGATAAAACCTTTGAGACCGAACCACTGCCAAATGGTCTCTGGAAACTTGTCAGTAGTCATTATCCATAGAAACCGCAAGGAAATTCAACAGTTTGGTCGGTAGACATAGGCGAAACGGCTACTTATGACTATAGAGTGATAGTCAGAGCAGACTACCAGCATGCTGATGTGCTTTATTTCTGCGAAGCACGCCAAGACGCTCGCCCAAGATCGCAGCACGTCACATGTGGACGATGTGCATTCAGCTACTGTAAATTGTCTTGACATAATAGCATTCCTAGGCAGTTGATGGATTGCCATCCACTCTGGCCAAAAAAGCCGATTTGAGGGCTGTCGTGAGCTAATCGTGCAGACCGTCTCTGTGCTATAGAAGCGAGACGCACCGCACTGCACGCCTATATAAATAGAACAAAAATATGATAAAGCGCTAATTAAACTGTCGGCATGTGAAATGGACTGCTGACAGCGCTTCTGCCTCGTCGACTCCACTTGCGGGACGTCAGCCTAGTTGGGCTAACTGAGTACTTAAGACCACTGCTTTCCCTACACCTTAAGCTTCTTACAAAATCAGCGCTGCCCTCAGCAATTGTTTCGGTCTTTATAAGCCATGGAGCTCGATGATTTTCCCGAAGAGCTACTAAGTCATATCCTTCGCTGTCTCTACCGACCGGAAGATGCCGAAACTTGCGATGAAGACGAGCCAGATGGCCTTCTCAATACACGTCTCGTATGCCGCAAATGGAACGTCTTAGCAACCGCGTTTGTCTTCCGCACGGTGTCGCTCATTCCGTCGGAAGGTGGTTTCAAGGCCTGGCACGCGATGCTGGATTCTCAGATTATTAGAGCAGTTGCGCGGCGTGTCGTTATTAACAGCTCGCGCGCAGACTTCACAGATGAAGAATCTGAGGAGCAATCAGATGAAGACGACGACGACGACGACGAAAACTCCAAATTCAGAAATGCACTATCTCGAATCGGAAGTCTTGCACTGATTGACAAGATATGCTTACGCTTCACGCCCCAATGTCATGGGGTACAAACCGAGGACAGATGGGCATATGAAGACTATGAGAGCATCGGGGAACGGGAAAACACCTTGGAAGCTGTCTTCAAGGCCATCAAGAATCGTGCTAGTAAGCCCGACAACAGCAAGATTCGATCTTTGACAATAGAAAACCTGCAAAACATCCCTTTGCCAGATTTCACATCGTCGGAGCTCTTCAAATCGGTAACCAATGACCTCGACCAGCTTCACCTCAAAGTCAGCCAAGAGTACAATGAACATGGCCCAGACCGCGATATCTACTTGATTGAGCTGCAGCAACTCGAACCTTACATGCACAAACACTGGCTTTCTCCCATGGCTGACCAGCTCACTTCCCTATCGCTTTATTTCACTGAGTGTTGGGGCACGATGCCTGCCATCTTCAAAGGCTATGGTCTCGTTTTTCCACAGTTGAAGACGCTCAATCTCGGCAATTTCACCATTTCGTATGACGATCACCTGGACTGGGTTCTCGCCCAAACTTCGCTCAAGTCACTACGCCTGGACAGATGTTTCATTGTTTCTCACATACGCACCGACACCGACATGTTGGCGGAATGGAACACGGACACCGAGGGCTGGGAGAGACTCCCGATGGGAGCGTATGGTTTCAACTTTGACAACGACGCAGCCTTTTACTATCCAGGAACGTGGGAGTCGGTATTCGACAAGATCCGCACCGGACTTCCCAACCTTGTCGATTTCCAATTTCACTTGAACGACTGGGGTGATGCAGTTGGCTTCAACGATCCGAGTCCGCTACCTGCAGAATTATCTTTTCTTCGATACATCACCTTCGATCGCGGTCTTTTGCCTTCGCGTTGGATTGAAGCACGTAGCTACAATGGCGATATGGGTTTTGGAGACAACGACCCAAGCGGCTCTGGAAACCTCCTTGAACAATGCAAACTGAATCGTAGCGAAGAGACACGAGAGGGAGATGAGCGTGCTTTGCAAGCGCTTGTGGAAGCGACTTTACAGCGTCGGTGGTAGTTGAAGGTTCTCGATGCAAAAAACGATACATCTGTTTTGGTCATTGAGCATTAATTGAGATTCTTACACACATCCTTACAGCCAGCCGCTTCTTATTTCCTACAAGACACGAGAATTCGTTGGAGATTTGGCTAGGTTGTAAAAGCTGGATCTCTCTCAGAAATCGTGTGGTACCTTGCTGTATTTCACTCAAATGAGCTCTAGTTACTAGTTTTCATACACGACGAAGCCAAAAGGGAGCGCAGGATTTTTAGCCAGACCGACATCATGCACTATTTATCGTAGGATTCTCACTAGCAGACATTGGATCTGGACTCTGCACTGACGCATAATCACGACGTTGTCGGACGCTTGGGGGCACTACTCACGTGTCCATGCGCGCGCTCGCCACACACGGCTATGCTCTACGCTTCCATCATATCGCGCCTTCTTCTATGGTACCAGCAAGTAGCGCAAGACATGGAACATGAGAATGTCATCAATTCCCAGCACCAATGCGCACAAGGCGGTACTTCCAGCGCCCGTCTTGGTCGGGACCTTTCAGAGCGATGATGGAAGCTTACAAACAGCCTTGACAAATTATCTGATTCTAGGTGAGCTGAAGAAGTTGGGCAACTTAATTGAATCGTTCATATCAATTGGCACAGGAGCAGGGACGAAAGATTTGCAGACTGCATCGGATGCTTGCCCTGCCGCTGGGCAGTCAAGTCCTAGCGTGCCGGATGCAAGCTTGTTTGCGAGTCTGGGTGCCTGGCTTCAAGCGGAACATGGACGCATTGTGACAATGGCAAGATCCAGCTTATCTCTTTTGAATGAGGAGAAGAAAAAGAACTGAGACGTTGACGGATATCATAGGAACTTATATTACAGCGATGGTGAGCAAGTCATAGGGTTGAGCATGATTGTCTAAATTCTATGGAGGTGGGTCTGAAGAACAAGAAGCTCAAACTCATCATCTAATAATAATCACATCTTCCATTATCAAAAAAAACATTGAGCCCTGCTAGCTCTCCTCTCCGGGTAAATGTGGTTATCGACGGTCAACAATGCACTTTCAGCGTGAACAGAAGACAAACAATGCCAAGCACGAACAACACAAACCCGATCGGGTCGAGATTCCATAGCAGGCCCATGACACCCTGCTCTGTAAGAAGATTGGGCTTCGGCGACAAATGGAGAAAGAAGAAAATGAAGACGGCCGAAACTGCACCGAGGGGGAGATTGATGTAGAAACACCAGCGCCACGTCGCTTTGTCAGTGAATACTCCGCGGACCAATATTCCAACCACAGAGGCAATGCCAAATACACCTCCATACAGCCTTTGGTACGTGGCTCGCTTCTCTATCGGAGTGATGTTCGCAATGATAATGAGGCCTCCACTGAAGATACCTACACACCCAATACCAGCGATTGTGCGCTATCACATCGTCAGCTGGTCGTGCTGGAATAATAGTGAAGGTCCATTTGAGACTAAAGAAACGAAACAATTTCCCAAAAGACAGCTGGAAGGCTTCATATATGTAAGTAATAGATCAAGGCTGAAGAGAAACGCACACCTACCGCATTTGGTGAGTAGGTACGACGATCCATACCAGCCTACGTCCTGAAGGGCGTGAAACTCATCGGTGATTCTTGGAATGGCAGTCAAAATTATGGTACTGTCCAATGCGACGCAGAAGAGAGAAATGAAGAGGGTGAACAATGTCATGCCAAACTTGAAGCCGGTCGGGTACGAGGGAGTCGGGGCCGGCTGGACTGTTGCGATGGGACCTTCAGCACCAGCCTCGTCGTGTGTGTTTGTCCTCGTCTGCGACATCTTGTGCATTGGGAACTTGTGCATTTTGAATTTCCCACTGACAGTAGCTTTGAAATAAATTAAATAAGTTGGAAAGTGCCATTTTTATCTGTCTGAAGTAGCTTCTGGACACTCCGTATCTTCTCACATGGGAGTCTTCAACATGCCGGAAGTAGAGACGATTACAGGTAGCAAAAACCTAGGAGGTTATAGATAACCTAAGATATAGCTTTAGTATTAACCTAAGAGGTAGTAATACTAGTAAGGATATAGGTAAAAAGAATTCAAATTAACCTATAATATATATTATTTATAGTAATTAGCTAGAAAATATTTAAATAAGTTTATCTTTTATTTATACTTAATTAATATATAACTTTTTTCTTTCTTAATTTTTTTCTCTTTAGCTTATATATAACTTTATAATAATAAAATATTATTATATAAAAAAGTTCTTTTTTTCTTAATACTAATAAAATATTATTATCTTTTAATATTTTCTCTTAATAATAATTTAATAATTTATTATATCTTATTATCTAAGATTTTCTTTAAATAATTATATATAATATTTATTTTTTTATTTTATTTATATACTATTTTAACTCTAGAGTTATCTAGACCTTCTTCTAAGTAACTTAGATTAGTCTATAATAGAGGGGAAAAACCTAATAGTAGGCTATAGGATAAAAAACCCTCTACTACTCTTACCTAAGGAGGAAGTAAGTTAAGCTTAGTATATATATATAATAGTATAAGTTTTAGGTAGATTAGCTTTATAAGAAAAGCTAGTTATATATTTACTTTAATAACTCCTTATAGAGCTTAGCTTAAATTATATATTAGAACTTATTTAATCCTAGGGTAGGTCTAAGTTACTTATACTACTTATCTTCCTTATCTTCCTAGGTATTATCCTTATTACTTAGTATATCTTCTCTAACTTTTGAAAGTATTTACTCTCTAAATTAGTTAATTAGCCTAAATACTACTAGGATTAGACTAAAGTCTAGTCTAGCCTAAGGCTACTTTAGAGGCTACCTAAGCCCCCTTTAAGCTAGGTTATTTAGTACTATAGTTAATATTAGTATTAGTACTACTATTATATCCTATAGTAGGTATACTATATAGTTATACTACTTATTTAGAATACTAAACTATATAAGTCTCTCTAAATAGGTATTCCTTACCTACTCCTACTCCTTCTATACTATATAGTATATATAGGACTATACTAGGTATAGCCTATTATAGTTATAATATACTAAGGGGATATTACTAGTAGAGATAGAGTAAACTATATCTCTTATATAGTAAGCTTCCCTATAGTAGCTATATTTAGCCTATTCCTAATAGTATTATATAATATATCTAAAGTAAAAGTACTTAAAGTACTACCTAGGTTAAATCTCCCCTAAATAAAGCTTAGTCTAATATACCTCTATAGCTATAATTATACCTTAGTTATAGAATTTATTTATATCTATTAGTTTAATTAATAATATAACTAATAACTAATAAAGTCTAGTTATATAGTAGCTCTATAATAGTTTAAAAGTATATACCTTAATACTATTTACTTATTAGATATCTACTATAAGGTCCTTAAGTAAGCCTCTTATATAGCTAGTTAAGACCCCTTTAGTAACTACTATAAACTACCTAGGGACCTAATATATACTTATACTAAAGATAATAGGGATCTAAGTATTATCCTTTAGGAGATCTATAACTAGTCTATAAAAGAGGACTATAATATCCTTACTAGGGAGGTAGTATAAGGCTACTATAGGCAAGGGGTAGCCCCTTAGGAGGGTGCAGTTAATAACTATTATAGTATCTAATAGTATATAGGATATAATATTAGGAGCTATACTTAGTAACCTAATAATAATCTCCCTGCTAAGGTAAGGAGGGATTATCTTAGATAGTAGTACTATAGGGGGCTAAAGTGTCCCCTTGTTATAAGTGACTTAGGCTTAGGTTAGGGCCTTAGTAGGTATTTCCTAAAGGGTAATTAATATTGCTTTTTTAACTATAATTATAATTATTTCTATAAGAAATAGTAAGATTAGGATCTTATTACTTATATATTAGGTATAGCTTATAGTAGTATTAGCTAGGACTACTACTAATCCCTAAACTAAGGGAAAAGTAGCTTCTAGGATAATTACTTTAAGTTTAAGTTTAGTCTTAATAATAAGGTCTTCAAATTAATTATAGGTTATACTTATACTAGGCCTAGCCTATAGTAGGTATAGGTTTTACAGTGAAAAATTTTCCTCGAGGGGAGGAGGGGGGTAGTCTATAATCTTAATATCCTCTATTTTACCTAGCCTACCTATTACATATAATACAGTAATAATACAGGAGTAGAAAAAGGGTAAAGAAGGTCTATAGAGAAAGTTACTTAAGTTAGAATTAATTTTAGGTATATAACTAAGATATAGTAGGGGTAACTATTAGATGTTTATAATATTAATATTTAATATTTAAAGTATTATATTAGTTAGTTTAATAAGAAAAAAATAAATAATATATTAATAATTTATAGATAATTTTTAATAATTAATTAATTATATAATAAGTTATTTTAATTAGAAAATAAATTATTTAATAAAGAAAAAAAAAAGAATTTCTTAGGTAAAAATACTTAAAGGAAAATCTATTTATAATTAATTATATATTATTAATATATTATTAAGCTAATAAAAATAAATATAAGTTATAGTTTATTTATAAGTTTATTTAACTATTAATAAAAACTTAAGATATAAGATATTTTACTTTAAATAAGATTATACTAATAAAAATATATAATATACTTTTTAGGTTAATATATTATAAATCTACTTTAAATTTTATTAGTTATACTATCTTTTAAGCTAATATTAAAGCTATCCCTTAAGGTAAATATATATAACCTAAGAAATAACCTTAGTATTAACCTAAGAGATAATATAATTAGTAGAGTTTAAAGTAGATTTATAATATATTAATCTAAGAAGTATATTATATATTTTTATTAATATAATCTTATTTACAATAGAATATTTTATATTTTAGGTTTTTATTAATAGTTAGATAAGCTTATAAGTAAACTATAACTTATATTTATTTTTATTAGTTTAATAATATATTAATAATATATAATTAATTATAAATAGATTCTCTTTTAAGTATTTTTATTTAAAGAATATATTTTTTCTTTTTTATTAAATAATTTACTTTTTAACTAAGATAATTTATTATATAATTAATTAGTTATTAAGAATTATCTATAGATTATTAATATATTATTTATCTTTTTTTTTATTAGATTAATTAATATAATACTCTAAGTATTATATATAATTATTTAAAGAAAATCTTAAGTAATAAGATATAATAAATTATTAAACTATTATTAAAAGAAAAAATTAAAAGATAATAATATTTTATTAGTATTAAGAGAAAAAGAACTTTTTTATATAATAATATTTTATTATTATAAAGTTATATATAAGCTAAAAAGAAAGAAATTAAAAAAGAAAAAAGTTATATATTAATTAAGTATAAATAAAAGATAAACTTATTTAAATATTTTCTAGTTAATTACTATAAATAATATATATTATAGATTAATTTGAATTCTCTTTATCTATATTCTTACTAGTATTACTACCTCTTAGGTTAATACTAGGGCTATATCTTAGGTTATCTATAACCTCCCCCTTGGGTTATATATATCTATAAAACCTAGGCCCATTAGCTAGGATGTCTTACCCTGGACCCACCCCGAATCGCCGGTCCCGAGTCCGGATACGCGGGATCGTCTCTTTGGGTTCGAAGAAAAGGAATTAACAACGTTAAGTCTGTCTTAAATGTAGAACAGGGGGTCGTTCAGTATGGCGAGATCTATGAATTTAGCGTCTGCAAGCAAAATCGGGTCGTCGTCATCGATTCAGAGACGATGAGCGCTAATCTTCCAAAAACCTGTTCATCAGACGCCGACTAGGATGCATAGATCGCCTATGTATTGAGACTCGTCTCACACATTTATCTCCCAGTTTCTAGCGGCGCTGGTACACAATTCATTGGGTAGACGTAGTGCATAAACGATATAAAGCAATTTTCCCCATCCCGTGCTTAGAAAAGTCCTCCTAACTCCAAGCCCAAATCGTAACAATATCCAGTCATATCCTCGTTTGCTAGATTCTCTTCCTAAACCTTGACATCCTCCATCTCTCCCTTGAGCTTGATGTTATCTTCATCGTTGAAAGCCTCAATCTTGTAGCTGCTGAACTTCCTGGCCGAAACATTGTTGTGGAAGAGAAGATCCAGCTCTTCAAAGGTGCGGTCCTTTGTCTCCGGAAGACGAAAGTAAGCCCAGACGAAAACAAAGAAAGCAGTTGAACCCCAAATAAATCCCGTGTATCCCTTGAGGTTCCACTTTGTCGGGTTCATAAAGTATGGTTGGAGAACACCGGCGATGATGCCAACAATCGCATATGCATTGCGGGCTAGGCAAATGGTCTTTTGCCTGAGTCTAGTTGAGCTCAGTTCGGCAGGAAGAGCCCAGCCAAGCTGGCCAGCAGACAGTTGGAACACAAAGGTCCAGACCAGAGTCAGAGAGGCTTGGGTTAGCGCAACACTGTCGTTGGATGTTTTTGTGTTGAGCGCTCCAATGACGAACAAGATTGCGCTCATGACGAACATGCCCCACAGATACGCAGTCCTTCGTCCGAAATAAGGCATGACGCAAAGCCAAGAAATGATGGTTGCGAATAGAGCCATTCCGTTTCCGCCGACGTTGAGACGGTAAGTTGTAGTTGAGTCTAGGCCAACCTGCTGAAAGAAATAGGTAGAGTTGTAGGCAAAGTTGAGACCCGAGAGAATCTGACCAGCGAACACCATACAGGCGATTTCAGTTCGGCGAAGCTCAAATCCCTTGAAGCAATCCCAGTAAGAAGTACCGACGGAAAGTTGCTGTTCAAGGTTGTTGGTATAGACGATCAAACTCAGGCTCTCCTGAAGCTCGGACTCCGTGGCATTAGGGCGCAGTCGGACCAAGGACTTCATCGCATCTTCCTGGCGTCCCATCCGGACGAGATGCCATGGAGAATCAGGGGCGAAGCAAATGATGGGGATCAAGACGGCAGGCCAGAACCATTGAATGGCAAACGGAATTCGGTAAGCCCACTGAGTCGGGTTGTTGACGAGGCCGGCCATGACGCCGGCCGAGATGAGCTGCCCGATGATGAAGCACATGTTGGTCCAGCTCGTCATGTAGACTCGCAGGGTCATCGGAAGGACTTCCGAGGCATAAGCCGGGGCTGAAGTCGCGAAGATGCCCCAAGGGAGGCCGCAGAAAACCTGGCCGATGACAAGAACCGTGTTGTTGGGGGCGAAGAAGACGATGAAGATGAAGCAGCTGAGAGCTGATAGCGCGGCAATCAGAACCCGGATTTGGCCGTACTTGGCTACTAGGTAGCCGTTCAAGAGCGTGCCAAAGAAGGCACCAACTCCGGATGCATTGCTGATCCCAGCCTGCCATGGCGCCGAAAGCTGATAGTTGCCAGTAGCTTCGTTCCATTCGCCGTATTTCTTTGCAAAGGCAGGGTAGGCATAAAAGTTCCCTAGCAGATTCGTGTCATACCCTTCCATGACGACGCACATGGAGATGATCAGACACCATACGATGGTTCTGGGGTATTTTCGGATGGCTTCGAGGGGTGGCAGGTTGTGCTCGGCGTGGGCGGCTTCTCGCGCTTGGTCGGTCGTGTATTGACCAACGGCGTGCTTTGCGACTGCCACGGGAGGAGTATCTTCGGCGTGGGAGACGACGGTCTCCATGGTTTCTTTGGTCATCGCTGTGGTATCTTGGAAGATGGGTGTTTGCTGAAAAGAAGTGCAAAAGGAGAAGTGTAGATGCCCAAGAAGAGCTTTCCTGGTGCTTGAGAGTTCTGAGCAAGATTCCGGACTCAGCGACGACTATATAGACATTCAAACGGCATGCAAGCAGTCGATCCCCCCACGGGGTTCTGTTCAAGTCCGGGGTAGGTCAAGGATTAGTTGGTGTTGGATGCGAAGAGAAGTCCGAAGATTACCCCATTAGGCTAGTACTACCCCATTCGGACGTCCCCGAGTCAGGCCTAGAACTCTAAATCCGGGACGATTCCTTTCTCAGTTCTCACCCCGCTTGTCACCTGACGGACAAACGGCGGCCGGGGGTTGGGCCGGAGCCGCAAGCTCCATCCATCTCCTCACCTGCTCCGTTGCACGGCAGTTGAGGATGGAACCCCCCAAACACCGCAATGGCAGGCAACAAGGAGAAGCTGCGGCAGGCGTGCGACAACTGCCGGTTCCGCAAGGTCAAGTGCAACCGCGGCCGGCCGTGCAACAACTGCGATGCCGGAGCCCTGGACTGCCAGTACCTGCACACCATCCAGCGCAAGGGAGCCCGCAGGGGACAGGGGCGGAGGCAGTCGCAGCTGAGGCGAGGGTTGGCCGGCTTCGACGAGGGGCTGCTCCGAATCATTACTCCGGACACGCACGCGGCCTTGCGGCATCCTAGCAACAGCAGTCCGGACAGCGTTGGCAGCAGTCATCACCGGCCTCAGAGTCTTCCTGAGCAAACATACCAACCACCTGCTTCTGCTTCTACTTCTGCTTCGCCACCGACGGATTCCCACTCAACCAGTGAAAATGTCACTCCACAACCCACTCTATTCGGCAACTCTACCTCCTCGCTCGATGACCTCTTGGAAGACGCCGCAGGGTACAGCAGGCGGCTGTCTCTCTCCCTCTTCGCTCACATCCAAATCTTTCTCAAGTATCTCTTCCCCATCATGCCCGCCGTCGATGGCGACGATCTCCTAGCCGACGCGATTCGACTCGACGAACTCCCACCGTCACGGTACGCACTGATCGTGTCGCTATGTGCAATAACCCGAATACAACTTCGCATGGACAGCCCCCAAAGTTGCCCCGGAGAAGGCCCAGGTGCTCATCTTCCACTCGAGCCGCAGCTGACTGGAGAAATGCTCATCGGTCTCGCCGAGAACTCGCTTCGGCAGTACAGCGTCATTGATGATACTAGCCTTGACTCCATTCTAAGCTCCTTCTTTCTGTTTGCCAGCTACGGCAACCTCGACAACGCTCGGCATGCTTGGTTCTACCTCAACCAGAGCATATCACTTGCGCAATCACTCGATCTAACTCGGGAATCCGGCTACACTGGTCTGCCTGAAAATGAACGGGAGAGGAGGCGTCGATTATTTTGGCTTTTGTTCGTCACAGAAAGGTGGGTGAACAATCTCCTCAGCAACGAACTGCTGAACTAACCATCTTTACAGAACCTTTGCTCTACAGCACCGTAGAGGAGTGCAATTGCGAAGCTCTATTGTCAAGCCTCAAGTCGTGGATTCAAACTGCCCTGCCGTCATGCACGACTTCCTCAACCATATCCGCCTCTTCGAACTCCTCCCGTGCTCCCTATATGAGTGGCAACCACAGGGCGATCAACAGCCCGACGACTTGACGTTGACCCATGAGATCAACAACAAGCTTTGCAGCATCTCAGCAGATAGATCTGTCATTGAGAGCCAAAGGTTCGACACACTCATCACGCAACAATGGCTAAGAGTCTCCATGTGGAGATTGGCATTTGGGAAGAAGCCATCTTCGGCGTACAACCGTGGGCTTCTGCTTCCCCTGAGTGTCCCGATCGACGCTGGAAAAATGATCGTGACCGCGTTAGACTCCGTTGGCTCTAAGTCTAAAGATTGCCACGGTATTGGAATGGTAAGAATTTGGACACCGATAATAATTTATCTTACTGACATGGTATAGGAGCAAAAGCTTTTCGATGTTGGCATCAGCTTGGTGGATAGCGCTCTATTACCAAGCTGGAGCCATTCATCTTTCGAGATAGGTCCTCGAAACCTGCTGCACGCCGTCATAAGGGCTCTCTCGGAAGTCAACGGTAGACCATCGTACCTCTTGCCTATGTTATTAAAGCATTCCGTTGGCGTAATGGACTTTGCGGATCCCACAGCACACATTGATATCCAGTGGGACATGCCCCAAGAAAGGGATAATCTCGAACAAGCCCAGGTTGTTGAAGAGATTCCGGAGCAGGTGGAAGAGACGATAGAATGTATGAGTTGGGCAATGGAGGATGATCTAGGGCTATTTGATCTGGGCACCCCGGCTTTGACACCACTGTGTGAAGTTACGACCACTTCTGGTACAGGTTTTGACCAAGAGGTCATGTAAAAGTCATTTGAGGTGTGGAAGCACTTTTTTATTGTTAGCGAGTTAGTCACCAATCTGATCCTCCTTACTTCTATATCCACATGGAACAAAACCTTTCTTCCACTGTTTAGGATGTTTGCCTGCCCAAGGTTCTTCTGTTGACCTTGTTTCAGGGCTCGTCCCTTTCGTCCCAGTCAAACCAAGTCCAGTCTATTTTTATATCTTTTCTAAGAAGACGACCTTGCTGTCGTAATCGGTTCCAAATCGATACTGAATACCGCCATTCATCAGCGTCGCACCCGAATATGTTCCCTGGCCCTCTAACTTGTACATTGCAGAGGGATCTAGGCCTTGCAGTCGGAGCAAGGGGAAGTTGAGGACTGAAGTTGATCGAATCTGGAAGGCAAACAGAACCGCCTGACTCCCATCTTCTGAGATGAATAGGACTGCCGGATGGTTGGAAGTTTCGGGGAGAACCAAGCGCCACATGTCTCCTCTGATGACAACTGGGTTGACCTTCTCCGCGAGCGCCACCAGCTCGGGAATAAGGGCTTTGTCTTCCTCCGGGATGACGTCTGGGTTGAGCTCCAATCCAAAGGAACCGCCCATCATGGCGACATGAGCACGGAATCGGAGCGGTGTAGTTCGGCCCGTCACGTCGTTTGGTACCGCGGAAATGTGCGCGCCCATTGTTGAAGCTGGATACACTAGTGACGTTCCAAACTGGATGTGGATTCGGTCGAGAGCATCCATATTGTCAGATGTCCAAACTTGAGGGAAGTAGTGGAGAATTCCAGGATCAAAGCGACCGCCACCAGATGCGCAGCCTTCCCAGATCACGTCGGGGAATTTGGACGTCAGTCGCTCAAATACACGATACATGCCGATGATGTACGCATGATGGTTGTCCGGAGTTGGGCTCTCGTGAATTCCTCGGTTGTTGTCCCATTTGACATATGCAACGGGCACGGTCTCGAGAATATTGGAGACGGAGTTGACGATGAATTCCTGGACTTCAGGAAGTGCAGCGTTCAAAACCAGTTGCTGGCGAGTCTCACTCCGAGGGTATTCGCCCGCATGGAGGACCCATTCGGGGTGTTGCTCGTAAAGCTCCGAGTTCTGGTTGATCATCTCAGGCTCGAACCAGAGACCAAACTTGAGGGTTTCATTGGAGTTGGCAGCTTTGAGCTTGTTGATGTTCTCCGCGAGCGCCTTCAGGCCATTGGGAAACCGCTTGGGGTTCACGACCCAGTCGCCCAGGCCAGCTTTATCGTCAACGCGGGGATGTTTGTCGCCGAACCAGCCGTCATCGAGCACAAATAACTTGACGCCGTACTTGGCGGACTCCTGTGCCAGCTTGTAAATGGTGCTCTCGTCAAAGTTGAAGTAGAGGCCTTCCCAGCTGTTGAGGAGAACAGGGCGGGGCTCGTTGACGAATTTGCTGCGGATGAGATGTTGGCGATAGAGTCGGTGGAACTTGCGTGACATTTCTCCGACGCCTTTGTCCGAGTAGACTGAAACGCACTCTGGGGACGCCAGGGACTGCCCAGGTGCGAGCGGCCACGAAAGCTGACAAGGGTTCATGCCAACGACGGCACGAGTCAGTCCTTGTGGGCTTTTCTCAACCTCGACACTGAATGATCCCGTGTACACCAGGGAAAATCCCCAAGCCTCGCCGTGGGACTCGGTCGTATTGGGCGTCACCATGGAGAGAAAAGGGTTGTGGTAGTGTGAGGAGTACCCCGTGTTACTCCCAAAGCTGGAACGTGTTAGTTGAGGTTTTGGGGAACTAGAATTGCGCTTACCCTTGCATGCCGTAATCAACCTTGCGACGCGTTCTCGTGCACTCCCGTGTCCATTCGCCTTGGAGCTGGAGCATCTCATAGTCGCTGTGGGGAAAGTCGACGCTCACACTGGCCAGCTTCTCAACACTGATGCTGCTGGCACCGGTGTTTGTGATCTTCACGCTCCGTACAATGGCGTCGTGCTTGGGAAACACCGAGTACGACAGGTCCGCTTCAACCAAGCTGCACGTATCCTCGAGGTGCACAATCAACGTGGTGACGTCGTCGTCTGCCCCGAATGTGCACGGGAGGTCGGGCAAAGCGGGCTTCCCCTCAACAATGGTGTGCGACTTGTACTTGAAGTCGCACACCGTGTAGCCCTTGGCGTGTTTGATGTGCACGGCTGGGGTTCGGAAGTCGCCTCTACCGAGGTCGGGGAACTCTCGTCGGATGTGCGCCTGCGTCGACCATCCGCCGCCGTTGATGAGGAAATTCTGCGCCACGGGATCCTCCGTCACGCGTCCGCCGTAGTGGTCTGAGATAAGGTCGCCAGTGACGTTGTCGACGTGGAAGCGGTAGGAGACATTCTTCCCGTTGAGAGCAAACGACGGTCCGTCAACCACGACAGCTACATCGATGCGTGAGCTTTGGGGCTCCGCAGCGGGTTATTTGCCACGGGGTCGACTCACCTTTGGCCTCTGGGCTGGAGGAAACAGGGCTGATCCAGGTCGTTCTCATGATGACGGAATACTCAAGATGGGCACGGGATTTCAAGAAGAGGTCACGCGTCAGGAAAGAGGCGGTTTAGTATTTCAGCAAGAGACGATCCAAGTACCGACATTTAAATACCATCTCGCTCCCCCAAAACCGACGGCGCTGAGAAATGGCCGAGCGTGATGCCGTCCTGTGGAATCCGAGTATTGCCCCATCGAGTTAGTGCTGATAGTCTTCCCCGCGCCACGTCCCCCGAATGACGCCCGTGTAAGGCATGGATTTACCACGAGACCCTCTAAATCCAGGTAATAGCTGCACCTCTCTTTGGTTGGGCTATCACTCGTGGTGCCATGGATCCAGCAGCTCTCACCGACGAATTGCCTTTGCATTGAGCAGCTCGCTGCGGCTTCGGAGGTCGAAAAGAAAAAAACCCCGTTCCAAAGGTTACAACCACAACCGACTCTAGGGGTATCATCGTCTCCATCCACGGGAGATGTGACCCGTCTCGAAGCTCAAACAACTTGAATAGCTTCTCGTCTACCAGACCAATTTTTGTGCGACTGCGACAATGCTTGAGGAACGTGCTTTTGTTCGAATGACGGTGTTCGTAGGCGTAACTGAGTTTGTCGCGGTGCAAATCTCCAGGCAGCCTGGTCTCGTTTATTAGCGGCGAGAGATCTCGGCCGAAGCCCCATCTTGAAGTTGTCTGCGCTTGCTTAACATGAATCCAATTCTTTTAAAGAAACGAAATGGCCGAGAGTGATGTGTTTAGAAACTGATTTAGTTAAGTCTGTAGAAACTCAGCGAAAGAGGGTAAGATGGTTAGTACGCTGTTCGCATTCGCCTACCCTATACCTTGGCGGACAATGGAATATGGATCGACAACTTCACCAAAACATCAACATCATTCGCTGAAGAGAAATATTTAGTACAACTTTGAATTGATGTTTCTAAGTGTTCGGGCTCCTGGATAAAGAAGTGTATGCCATCGTCCCCCCATTTTCAAGAGAACGCCTTTGTCGACGAATCTTTGTCGCCATCCGACCCATCGTGGACAAGCGCCGGGTCCTTCACCTCGACCCCTTCAGTCATTGTCGTGTGGCCCATCATGTGGTGCTGCAATTGTGTGTTAGCATCCAGTATTATGAACCCCGCGATGTACAGAGTACGTACGTTGATATTGATCTTCGGCCCCTTGAACCATTTGTGAGCATCAACAAAGAACCATACAATGACCAGCAACATAGGTACACCCTATCACTTATGTTAGTTGTGCTTAGACTTCGGATGTAGGCAACTTACAAATACAACGCAAGTCCAGTTCATGCCGTCAGCGGTCAAGTTCTTGCCCCGGGTGGCCGGGAAGCAGAAGATGGGCATCATGACCAACGCGAATGTGCACGAGACGATCCCACAGGGTACGCTGAGCTTTCCGAGGTTCCAGGGTCCAGGGCGAAAGTTGTTCTTGACAAAGACGATCTTGATGAAGACGGGAAGGACGAAAGCGATGTAAGCAGCAATCGCGCCAACGGAAAAGATGGCTGTGATGCTGGCGTCTCCTCCAAAGAGGAGGAGCATGCACAGCACTCCAATGAGGGTGTTGAACCAGACCGCGTTGACGGGGGTAAGGGTGTGTCGGTTGACTTTCTTCAGCGTTGGGCTGAACACGCCGTAGCAGTCGTCTCGCGCATATGCGAAGCAGACTCGACTGGCGCTCACCATGCAACCTTGGCCCATTGAGTAGGCACAAATGATTGTCATGCAAAGAACAGCAATGGCGATCGGCTCGGGGAGGATTTGAGTCAGATACGCGGCCCAAGGTTGACCCTGTGAAAATTAGCTGACAGGTCGAACCCAGGTTTAGCGGCCGTCAACTTACCAAATCGCTCTCGAAGATTGCCTCGACATCCTGAATAGTGTATGCAATAAGTGTGTTGAGGATGAATCCAAAGATGGATCCAGAAACAGCAGTCATGACGATTGATCGGGGTGTTGCTACGGATGCATTTGAACACTCCTCCGACAAGTGAAACGAGGAATCTAAGCAGTAAACCATGATTAGCTAGGTCTTTCTGATGAAGCTAAACGTATGGTCCAGTAAGAAGCGCCTGGATGGGTGGCAACGAACCATAGCCGGACATTGTCCAAGTAATGGCGAGGAACGACATTAGCATGGCCGTGCCATCAGGCCAATCGGTAAAGTTTTCGATTCCCCAGGCCAAGTCACTGGTCTGGAACTTGGGAGTCGCAGTTGTCGCAGTCGGAATAATGATGATGGTGATGAGCAGACACGCCACGTTGATTATGCTTCCCACCGAGTTGAAGTTTGCGATCCAGCGCGTCGGCATGCTGCTTAGAAGTGATTGGGTGATCATGATGAACACCGTCAGCAGAAACGTCTGCCAATCCGTGGGCACGTAGTCTGGGTTTCTCATTGACGCGACTGCTAGGATCATTCCGGCTAGAAGCTAGTTAGACTCAGAGCCTTCAAAGTACCAGGAGACAGTCTGGAATGCGCAAGCAACTTACCGCAGCCATAGCCAACGCTTGGGGCGCCAGTGACTTGCACTAGCCAGTTTGCCCAACCAGTAATCCAGGCGGCAAAAGGACCGTACTTGGGGCCCGCAAGGACAGTGGCTGCATAGTAGAGTCCACCCGAAGTTGGCATGCTTGACGCCAGCTCTGCCATTGACATGGCAACCTGAGTTGTTAGGATAGAACTGAGAGTCCGCGGGATGGTGCGCTTACACAGAGAACGAAAAAGACGGAGAGGAGCCAGCCCCAGGTGTTGGCTGCTGGACCAGCTACATAACAACGTCAGCAATGGCAATGCAATTGAGTAAAGTGCAGGACATACCGTAGCCGAGTCCGTACCACATGGTAGTTCCGATGCTGGGAAGCAGACCCATGACAGCAAAACTGACAGCAAATGTTGACCAAGCAGAAAACTCTCGCTTAAACTCTTGCTTATATCCCAACGCTGCGAGGGTTTGCTCATCCGCTGACATCTGAGCCAAGTTGTCGGGGAGATCGCCATTGGCCAGGACGCTCGTCACCTGCGGCGCAGCGAGGGCTTCTTCATCGCCTGCCATGCTGGGCAACGTATTTGGTGCAAGACGAATGGCTGGTTTGTTGGACCTGAAGTGTGGATGGATTTAGGGTGAAAGAGTCGAGTCCTGCTCACGGGCCCTTTAATGACGAGAGCAACACTGAAGCACGACCTCGGTAGGTTACACAATCCGCAGTCAAGAAGGCGGGGTATTGTCCGTCGTCGAGGAGGTTCCGGTCAAAGTTAACCCTGTGGACATTGATTGATCTCATACCAAGGCGCACAGTTCGAATCGCTAGTCAAGCATCACACCAAACCGTCTCTCTGCCTGCGGCAGCCATCGCATATCTATACATCCACGACAACCAGACCACGATGCCCCTTACGGCTTCGCGGGATAGGGCAATTGCTCGTGGGGGTGTGACAGGTCGCTGATAAGCCGGGGCTGAGAGATAGCACCGCTTATCTTCCACGTATAACGTCCGAGTTGTGCGGCGATATCCCTGCAATCTGTAGAACTAGAGGGGGGCGGAGATGAAAAGGTTTACGACGCCCCAGCTATCGGACCGTCCCAAAAAGGTCAATGGCTTGCAATACCCACCTTCACATCTACGCCACAGTTTGACAGTTGGCGGGAGCGCCACTGCTCGCAGTTCTTATCTTTAACTCTCCGGGGAGTGCCAGCTGATCCCTGACGTACCTATGGAATGTCTGCTCGGGCCAACAGACATCTCCAGAGTCCAAGGTGGTATCGGTGCTAGCGCGGCCATGTTCCGCCTGTCGATCTTTCCCCCATGAGGAAGTAATGTAGCAAGTTACATTTGCGGGGAACCGATGGGCTCACTCCACTGGTCGCAATCGCTCGGAAACGACGGCCTCATTCCAAGCGAGCCTGATGTCTGATTATCCTGGCTAGCGCTATCTTCAGGATGAGATGTGAGTGCCCTTCATCTTCCTAAAAATGTGTCAAAATCTCACGGGTTATTTTTGTTTTTCTCTTGTGATAGTATCAACACGCCCTTGATGTAGCGGAAAGCCATACAGAAGCAAAGCGATGGGGGGACACTGATAATGGTGGAAGAAGAGAGCAATCGATTATAACGAGTGATGTCTGCTGAAGATCGGGACAAAGCAGACAGTGAGTGGTTCGAGTACTTACTATGGCATAAAACTGACCCATTCGCAGGCTGCCAGTCCTCTTTAATCGATTCTCTAAACTTCGTGCTGAACGATGTTTGAGAAAGTCTCATGGCTGCACACCACCCACGGCGCGTACTTAACTTCTTATCAAACCTCTGAAGTGCGGACGCTCTACATATTTGTGTTTGAGAGCTTTGCAACCGATTGTGGTGAAGCATCGATACCCATAAGCGACTGTTAAATTCCAGATGGGCCCACCATTGACGATTGACGAAGAAGACTCCAACTATCCTCGAAACCAATTCGAGCACTAGTTCCCCTTCATTTAACACGCGAGTAAGCCATGATTCTGCTTTGCCGACCCCATTAACCCATACAGTATCTTCTCAACGCACCCATACGATACCGTTGGAAGATCGCATGATCGATTTCCTTCAAGAAGCGGCTGGAGCAGTGCATCATCTGCTTCTACGACGATCAAAACGCTCTAGGGCTTGAGGCAGCAGCTACTCTGCTCATAATCCAGCCACAACCCTCCGTTCTACAGTTCAGCCTTCATGGAACGGACTGCCAGACAGAAGCTGCAGCGCAGCCTTGCATTCATTGATGCTTGGCGCTATGTTAGTATCCGCGATATGGACATTGGTACGGTTGACTTGAGGAGAATATCCCTCTATTGACGCTGAACAGTATCCCTACAAAGCATCGTCAAACAGCCAAATTACCCGGACATCTCAGTCTCCGCCTGTTAAAAATACTCTGTAAGAGCAGTGCCAAATGACTGCCCCCTTGCAAGCCACGTCCTTTCCAGATCACGACTAAAGCGACTGATTTGCGAGAAATTCGTCAAATCCCATCTTCGATGCAGATCAACACGAATGAGCTCTATATCCTCAGGAGAGTTCATAAAAAATCCCAGCGTGTAGACAGGCCAGTTTCCGATAAAGCACCGTGGCCATCCATCATCACTTTGCTGTCCTCGAAGGATCTGTACCGCCTTTCTGACCTGCCAGCTGTCGCTTGCTGGCATGGGGGAAGAGTCGGCGCTCATCTCGTTCCGCTCTAGTTGTTCCAACAAGATCGAGGCGATGATGGCGTATAGGTAGCCTGCGTCTCTATAATATCGTTCTTGGCAATTGGGTCGGTCGCTCGTAGTAGAGAATTTGAGATCTTGGTCGCAGAGAAGTGCCGCTTCCCACACTTCCACTTCGCTTCGTATTTCGTCGATCGTCTCCTGTTCTACCTCGGACTTCCTCCGACACATCTGCCGTAGTGACAGATTGAGTCGAAACAAAGAGGCAGGAATGCCAAGCACTGGACTGTTGAAACTTGTCGAGCGCTCTGGAAAAAAGAGAGACCGATTGAGGAGCTTCTCGGCTCGAATCCAAAAGTCAATATCGAAGTCGTAGCCTAGCCCGGCAGAGTCTGACCACAGTCCTGTCGTCACCAGGAATATTTGGTACAAGACACTCTCCACTGCGAGTCTGTCAAAGAGTCGATTGATACTAAAAGGCCTACTGAAGAGCCGTAGGGTGAGGATTCGCGTAGCAGCGGTGAGATGACGCGGTATATCGGCATCGGTACCGTAGCCCATACACTACAATATGGGTGTTAGTTATGCAATATCCAATCAACATGCCGCAAACTTGTAAGAAAGAAATATGCTCACCCCATGCAGATACATCAACATCACCGACATCAGTAATCCGTTATGGTTTTCCAGCTGAGAAGCCTTTGCTAGGAACCTCGACAGTTCTCGAAGCGCTTTCGAATAATAGGTAAGAGCAAGCTCTTGCATCCGTGAAGATGCGTCAATACAGTGTATGTGGGAAGCGGCGCAGGCCAGTACAGAGTAGTAGAGGCTCTTGTGATGCACCATGAGGTCCTGTATCTCATTCAACCACCCGTCATGAAACCCGGGATGGCACTTGGGCAGCAGCAGAAGACCGTAGAATCTCTCGACGAAGTGGCGTGAAATGACCAGTTCCAGGCCATGGGACATCACGCCGTGCGCCGCAGCGGATTCCGGGAGGGGACATAGTTCTGATTCGATCGCGGCGCGACTGCGTTTGACAGCGACGATCAATGCTTCATCGTGGTCTTCGTCATCCCGGTCGATTTGCGGGGGTGACTTTGCCGCCGCACGCTGGACCTTGAATACACTCGTTTGCTGTCGTGAACGCTTTTGCGAAGCAAATCGACGATCGAGTAGTTCTGCCGACGTCGGCCACTGGCAGTGCTTATTGGAGCGGTGGCATCCCCTGCAGACGGGGAGTCTCTCGTCGCACTTCTTCCTTCGTTTTCGGCCTGTCCAACACCGTTAGATGAGTCTACCGCAGCTGGAAAAGAGGTGTGCGTTACAGGTGAGGCAGCCAGTCTTGGTACGTAATCTAGCTTGTGTAGCACTGCTCATGATGCCCAGAGGGTTTCAATACGGGGTCTTTGAGCAAACGAAACCATTGAATCGAGCGTCATGCAGGAGGAAGATGGGGCAAGTGACTACGGGGGTGCGGGGACGAAGCAAGGGGACGTGTATGTTATGTATGTATCGATGATTGGGACTTGGGTTATCTGGGGAGACTAGGATAGCTGTGACCTGATTGATCCGTTGTGTTAGAGATAGCTTAGCGTGAGGGGCTTCGGCATGAGATAAGTTAGGGCAGGGTATTTGCCTGGACTAGTTGAGCTAGCAATGCATAGCGGCGGGTTTTCGGATGGCTATATCCGGGACAGCACAGCTTGCGGCTGTGGTTCATGCATTGAGGAAGCTATCACGTTGAACGAGGTGTACGCGTGGTTTGGATCAGAAACGCGAGAAGATGCCTGGAAATGATGACACCCACATGTCTATGTCAGGTTTCGTCTCGACGGTGGATAAGTACACATGGAGCCTCACTTATCACGGTTGTTTGCGGGGACTGGGTTGAGAAGGGAACCATGCAAAATATTTAATTGCTATTAGACATCTAACGAGTGTGCTCGAGGCGAGAAGGCTATCATAAAAGTCTCAGCCTTACTTGGCACCCCACTTGGCCTTGTCTTTGTTCACAAGATGGCGATATTTACCGGCACTCAAAACTCGGAGACTCTTCCCGTACTTGATCATGATGAAGAAGACAGAAGAGGCCGCCATGCCGACGAATGCAGCGGAGATGAAACAGTTTTGATAGCCCAGGTTTGTGATCCAGGGAGTAATTCTGCGACCCTCGGTCAGTTTGCTTACTTTCTTAACATTATGTGAAAGATTGCAATGCTTACCCGTAGCTGATGGCAAATGACATGGTGTTCCGCACAAGAATTACAGTGACAATAGCGTCGCCGCTGATGTCGTGGTAGCTGTCGATGAGGTAGTTGACGCTAAGCGTAATGCCCACCGTGGTGGTAAAGGCAAGGCAGCACATGGCAAAGATCAGTCCAAACCAATGAACTCCGTGCTGAGCGCCAACGCCCCAAAGAATCAAGGATCCAGGAACCATGATGACGCAGATGACGAAGGGCCACAGACGGTGCTCAGCCTCCATGATGCCGTTGTTCCGTCGGGCAAGCTTGATGGTGAGCCAGTCACTCAACCTGCCAGAGATGAAGGACCCGAGAATGACACCGACGCAGCACGACAAGTAACTGAGTCCAACCATCGAGGCGCCAAAGTTGTAGGGCTCTCCGGATAGGATAATGGAGGCGGTGGCGTTCAGAACATTGAACCAAATTAGGTACGAGCCGTATGAGAAGCCTGCGTAGAAGATGACCGGCCAGCTGAGAAATTTCAGGCTCCGAAGCGCTCGGTGGATCATGTTCTGTCCTGGCGATGGCTGCCAGATCGACAGCTTCTGGGTAAAGGTCTTTGGGGCTGCGTACACCTCGCCAATCTCGGCCAGGTGGGGGTTGACAGCATCCACAGGGGCCTTGTCGTCCGACGGCGACTTCGATTCCGTTGATGACAATGTCGCTTCTGAGGTGACATCGGGGGTGACGCGGTTGTAGTTGGTCTCTTCCATGAACAGGAACAGAAAGACGAAGACAAATGCCAGGAAAATGGCTGGCCAGTAGAAGACCCATTGCCATCCCTGATACTCGGCGATGAAGCCGCAAATGACGGGGGCAAAGTAGTTGCTACCAGCCAGAGTGAAGGCATATATTCCCATGTATGTACCTCGTTCGTGGGTAAAGTACTTTCGTTTGGTCAGCTTACTCCCAATGGGCGTTTCGGGAGGCACGTACGATGTCGGTGACGGAAATCTCTGGGAGCGCCTCGATGGGTGAGATGAAGAAGCCTTGGATGATGCACTTGGCAATCCACTCTCCGTTGCTTGTCACATATGCGCTGCGACGGATTAGCATGTTTCTAAAGATACTTGCGACACCTTGCCGGTGGAGGGTGTTTACCTCCAAATACTTGTGCCCTGTTGAACCCAGTCAGCTTTCGCCAGGGAATAAACTGGAAAAATGGTGAACTTACAATAGCTCCGAGGATGGAAATCAGGTAGGCGAGTCGCTTGCCGTATCTCAGGGAGAATGGCTGCCAGAACAACAACCCCCAGCCCAGAAACAAGAACATGTAGCCGGTGCCTTCGTTGAGCGTGGCGATGGAAACTCCAGATGCTGCGGAGAGGGGGACGATGACGGAGTAGACGGTGGAAACTGCGATTCCTGTGAACCAAGTGTACCTGTTGGGCGTTAGTCTTGGGATCCCGACACCATGGGCTTTCTCTTTGGATTACTCACAAACTCTGGCATATCATGGAGATTAGCTTTCGGCGAGGAGACCAGTTGAGCGGATCGTTGGGGTCTTTGGAAGGCGTCGGATTGAGAACAATATCGCCCGTGACACCGGAGTGAGGAGTGTGCATGGTGTGATCCAGGTCGACCAGATGCACCGTGCCGGGGACGGAATCCCGGTCCGACATGCTCTCTGAAGCAGTAGACATGGTCGTGTTGAGGAGAATGAAGATGCTGGAGGTTGAGGGGAAGAGAGGAGTTTGGTGGCGACGACTGTAGGACGAAGGCGAGGTTGCAGGGGCCTTTTAAGCAGCTGGGCTCCAATGCGTATCTGGTCCTTCACTATCTGATGAAGCTGGCCAGGGTTGCTTCCTTGGAGTGGTTGAGAGGCCTCAACTATACGCCGGCTGATAACGCGCGGGCTGACAGGATACATAGAATAGACGACGCCTTGTCCATGGCTACCGACGGTTTCCTGCCCCGACCGTGCAACACGGCAAGCACCCGCAGATCCGAGAGTTGGCGACGTCTGGTCGATCCGAAGCTATCACACGGACCCCGCAAAACCCGGCGCAAATACGTGTGATTGGCCGGACGCTGCGTTGGACGGGCATGCGTGATAAGCGGTGGTTATCGAGGCGCATTTGGAAATGATTGGCCGCGATGCGAGATAGTGGTGTTGCACGTTGCTCGTAGCGTCGTGGCGTCCTGGTCTTGGCTTGCCGGCGGGAGTCTAGGCTGGTTTCTGCTACTGTGATCCTTGCTGACGTCGAGTCGGGTTTGTTCAGAAGCCAACGATAGACGTTTGCGACGGCGGCGATATCATATCTATAGATGGTAGAGGGGGCGGGGAAGTTGGACTACATCCAAAGGCCAATGGGTGACATTTGCGCTCTGGGGAAGAGATCCCCGTGGGCTTAGATAGCAGATAGCAGATATCACAGATCATGGCTTTGGTGGATTTGGTGACTCGATGCAGTCAGTGGTCTCGTCCTCGCTCAATCGGCCTCGTGACACGCTGCAGTATTAAATGCGTCCACCTTCAACGACCAAACTCCGACGCCATTCACTTATCTCTCTCCCAGCTCCCAGCTCTCCCTCTCCCCATCTCATTCCTTTTCCCGCCGAGATAAGCAAAACATCTTGGCAATCGATCATGGCCATCTCTATTCCTGCCAAGATGGCCACCAAGCCTCTCTCCGTTGTCCAGCCCAAGACGGTGCCAAAAGGCACTCCTGAATTCGAGGCGAAGCGGACGGCCTTGCTTCAAACCTTTTCCGACAAGATCCCGCTGGAATACCATCTCCCTCGAGACCTCATCGCCAACCCACCCGTCGACGTCACTGGCATACCAGCTAGCTGTGGCATCCTGACGTCAGAGGAAGTCGACATCACAGAGTCGTACGATGCGGTCGGTCTTGCGGAGGCAATCGCAGCACGCAAATACACTGCAGTCACCGTCGCCACGGCCTTTGCAAAGCGCGCTATTATCGCCCACCAACTGACTTGCTGCTTGACCCAGTGGTTCATGGACGATGCGATTGAACGCGCCACGCAGCTAGACGCCTATCTGGCCAAGAACGGAAAGACTGTTGGTCCCCTCCACGGCGTTCCCGTCAGTATCAAAGATCACATGCCCATGGCGGGCACTTTTTCCTCGCTGGGCTGCTTCAGCAGTATCGTCAAGGATGAAACGGACAGCCACATGCTCGCCATCCTGCGGGACATGGGCGCCGTCTTCTACTGTAAGACCAACCAACCTCAAACGCTCATGCATCTAGAGAGCGACTCTCTCTGGGGTCGAGTACTAAACCCCTTCAACATCCACCTCTCAGCCGGCGGCTCAACCGGTGGCGAGGCAGCCTTGGTCGCCATGAAGGGCTCCGTTCTGGGCGTCGGCACAGATATTGGCGGAAGTATTCGTGCACCAGCTGCTTTCTGTGGCATCTACGGCTTTAAGCCCACGTCGCCTCTACTTCCCATGCGAGGCTTTCTCGCCACACCTTCAGCGGCAGAGCTCAACATTGTATGCTCGACTGGGCCCATGTGCCGTAGCTTGAGAGACATGGACCTTTTCATGAATGGCGTCATCGCAGCGAAGCCATATCTCAAAGACCCCAAGGTCGTTCCATTTCCCTGGACCGGTTTGAAGACGCCCATCACCCGGCCTTTAAAGATTGGAATCATCAATGACGATGGCTTCATCGTCCCTCAGCCTCCAGTCAAGCGGGCGATTGTCTGGGCAAAAGAGCTTCTGTCCGACCCCAAGTACGCAGACTTGATTGAAATAAAAGAGTTCAAGCCCTTTGGCGCCGCCGACGCCTGGGACAGCGCACGGAAGATGTACTGGCCTGACGGCGGCCAAGGCAGCAAGGGCGCCATTCTCGCCACAGGAGAGCCAGTTCACCCCCTGAGCCACTGGATATGGAAGGACGAAGAGGCCGGTGGCATGCAAACCGCCCAGGCCGTCAACCTAGCACGCAGAGAGAGGGACGATTTCCGATGCGCGTTTGCCGAGAGTTGGAATGAGCAGGATGTCGATGTCGTGCTTGGTCCGGCGTTTGTTGGCCCGGCGTGTGCCCACGAAACGGCATTCTACTGGACCTATACGTCGTTATACAACCTAGTCGACTACCCTGGCGTGGTGCTGCCTACTCCAATAAAGGCCAAAGCCGGGGAGGAGTATGCCGCTGATTATGTCCCGTTGAGCGACGCGTGCAAGCACGTCAAGCAGTTGTGGGAAGACACAAACTTTGAAGGGGCGCCGGTTGAGCTTCAATTAGTGGCGCGGAAGTTCCATGACAATGAGCTTTTTGGCGCACTCACGGTATTGAAGGATATTCTTGGGTTGCAATAGCGGAGAGGCTTGGTTTCTTGTAATTGTTTCTTACTTGTGATAGTTATTGCGTGGACGTAGCGTCGGTACGGGTGGTGCTGTGAGCAGCATGAAGAATTGATCGCTGGACGCCCAATCCCAGATACGATGGAACAGCAGGAGTCCAAACAATCATCGACACTTTTAAACTTGAATGATATTTTACGTTTTCTTCCTGATCACTATTTACCGTCCTGATATGTGCATATTCTACGGTAATCACTGGGTGGCCAACATGTCTAATAGCACCAAGAAGTCAAGAATCGCGCACTACGAGGGCTTGAACTTTGCTGGCACCATTGACTATGTAGCAGTTCACCGACGATGACTTAGATCCCAGCGGTAACGACGACCTTCCGATACTACGCCCACAGCTGACTGCAGCGCTACATACACACGCCTTTGAGTGACTCGACGCCAATTCCAAGAGCATCCCTCACCACTGTGTTACTCAGTACACTATTCAGACCCTTAATGCATGAATTTCTGAATCTCTGAGCAACTGCACCGATTAGATGAACAACACATACGACAAGAAGTTTGGCATCTACTCCAAAACGGTCGCCGGTAGCGCAGGGCAGTCACGCCTCGGATTCATTAATGACCACGGTAATAGCTACGCCACCTGTACCGTCGCCGAAACTCCAATTTGCTGTACGGATTAAAACAACAACAAGAAGTCCGACAGCTACTGCGACTACTCTTCACCGGCAAGTACTATAAGGAAGTGCAATGCCGTAGGCTGCTCCAACGACAAGCGCGACGACATCGGCCCTCAGCAAGAGCTCATTTCGGAGCCCTCTCCTCCCAACTACAGCAAGCGTGGGTACGGTCCCAAATAATCCGTACGAGCAGACAGTATATTGGAGCTGGAAAAACTCATCGGGCTTCTTTGCCGATTTGGACTGAAGTACCGGTATTCCCAAGTCAAAGACTAAGATGGGTAACTAACTACAACTACATGAATGGCTGCGCGCCGTCGGCGAAGGCTGGCGATGACTACTGGTCAGTAGGGATGTACTACAACGTGCCCGTCATCAATAGCTACTCTGCTTCTGACTTTACCAACCCCAAAGACGTGGTTAGCAAAGGTCTGAGATAGATTAAAGGCTTTCCAGGGCAATTTGACAAGGTCTTGACTACTCTACAGCTCAACGGCTACCTTGGCGACGACATGAATCTGATTGACGCTTCGTCGCTGCCCATGCTCATGCTTGCCGCCGTGACTGAAAATATGGGCACGATTGTGCAGATTGCAGACAAGATCACCGAGGAGGGGCGCAAGGCTTTCATTCTAGCCTTTCTCAGCGCCATCTTTCTCATCATCACTGTCATTGGCGAAGTTGTTGGCGGTGTCGTAGAGCTGGCTGATATTGGCTCTGCTGGGTGCCGCTGGCAACCCGGCTGTGGATATTTACACCATTGTCGACGATCCCAGAAACTCGCTTCTGGCCATCTTCGATCTGATCCTAGCTTCTTTGGTAATTGCCGATGTAGCCGCTATCACCAAGGCTTCCAACTTAGGCCGTAGCATGAAAGAGGCCGATGTTGCCAAGCTGGGCGACCGGGTTAAGGGCCAAATGGACAATATTGAGAAGCTCAGGGGTAATGCAAGCCAGACTTGGCTTTAGGTAGTAAGATGGGTGAAGAATTGAAAAGCATATATATTGATTTACACCTTGACTTTGTCGTTCATTGGGTTGCTCAGTACGGTGTGTTGTGCACAACGCACGCTGATAATAGTCAAGAGAGCGGTGCCATTGACTCTACAAAAACAATTGAGAGACCGGCAGCGACTGGTAGCAGTCTGAAGACGGCAATGCTTTCTGTCGAAGTTGAGGTGCTGAAACGTCCCCGTTCTGCACAGACGTTTCGGGTAGAGTGCGTAGCAAACCCTTTTTCTGTATCCAAGGATGCATCCTTGTCTTTTCGTATTGTGGACAACGCTCATCCTTTGGATCCTGTGGGATCAGGGTGCGTATTGAAGGAGCATACTCCGTAAAGAGCTGCTAACTTGAAAGCAGTCATCAATTGTCCCAATGCGAGCTGTTCGTCAAAGAGTCAAGGCTGTTTGATGCACGTAAATTGGATGTACGCAAAGAGCATCCTTATTTGCTTTTGAGATTCAAGATTCCCCTGCGAACGTGTGGTTCTGCGAGTGATGAGGCCACGCGGTCTTCAAAGGATTCTGTGCGACCACGGGATACTCTAGCCCGATTGGAAAGGTGCCTATGTTAGCCTTATACCTATCATAAAAGTTTGATTTCATTCTGTCGTGGATTTGATAGATTTCAGCGGGACCTATCTATAGTCGATGACCAGGGTGTAGCTGTACGAATACGTATTCATCCTCCGGTTTAGCTTACGAAAAGGGGCTTGGAGTCTCTTCCCCAAGACGACGCCGTCATTAATTGTAGCGCAGAGGCTCCGATGCCTATTTATGTGTTGCAAGCTCTCTGCTATGAGCAGACCTCATCGAGGCCACGACACCCATCATGACGCGAATCATGCTTTTCAATGCCTGCAGGAGGAATCGTCCGGCTTCGCCCGACTACTGTGCCGGAGAGCCTGTCAGTCAAGGATCACAGCCCCCCTAGCATGGATGCGGATCCAGCGGCACGGCCGATGGGCAAAATGGCCATACCATGGCCCGGCTCTTTGCTTTTGATCAGGTGCCGGCTTCTCCACGCGTTGCCCAGGCTCCTTGCACTCTCGACCTTCTTATAGCACTCGTCGCGATGCAGGGTTTCGCGCGTATGGGTTCCGGCTAGCGACAGCGGACGATAGCGAAGTGGAGATGGACCAGAGAACCACTGCTGTGCTTAAATGGCTGTCCTTTTGTTCCCCGCGAACCCGAACTTCTGGCCCGTGTTGGTTCTTGCATTTGCTTTCTCGAATCACGTCCCAGCTCCGTCGTGATGGTTGTGACTGTCGACGCCACCATCTTGGCGGCCTTTGGCGAGCCTCCGGAGGGCATGGACCTCGAGGAGCAGCGTGTTGTGGCACACAATGTCGCCGTGTGTGTTTCCCTCGGTCTGGCTGTGGCATCGGTAGCCCTCCGGCTGTATGTGCGCAGAATGAAGGGCGCCAGACTTGGGATGGATGATTATACCATCGTTGCTAGCACCGTGAGTCAACCGAGCCCCTCAGTAGGGAGATATATCCAGGCATCGTGGCTCATCTTCTTGGTAGTTCTTTTCCGGCACAACGGTAGCACTCACTATCTTATGTAAGTAAGCAAACATGACCTTTTTGCGGAATTCCGACCTGTGTTCTAACATGTCTCCTCAACCACAGCGGGAAGGTATGGAGCCGGTGAGCATATTTGGGCATCGAATCTTCCGCGACTGATGACACTTCTCAAGGTACGTGTACTACGTTTCGATTCAGATGACCCCCAATGCTGATGTGCACATAATCTAGATCATCTGCTCGGAGCCTTATATGTATGGCTTGGCCGTAACCTTTACCAAGATCAGCGTCCTCCTCCTATACCGACGCCTTCTTTACTCCAAAGCATCGCCCAGGAGTCTCTTTTCCATTCTTTATTGGCTAGCCTTTTCCCTTTCGACAGTATATCCAGTAATTCTCTGGGTCACCATGGCTTGTGCCTGTCAACCAGTCAGCTACTACTGGAACCAATACATCGGTGCCGAAGGCCACTGCATCAACATCAAATTATTCTTCCTCGTTCTCGGGATTATGAACATGTTGAACGACATCGTCATTCTTATCGTGCCCATTCCCAAGATCATGCAGCTCCAGTTGAGTAAAAGATTAAAGGCATCAATCATAGGCATCATGCTTCTTGGAGGCTTGTAAGTTTTAGCCATCAACACCGCCCTGGAACCTGTCTAACACGCATAGCGTATGTGTTGCGAGCACAGTTCGCATTTACTACCTCAACGGCCTCTTCCAAAATACAGACGCAACCTGGTGGATGGGTCCTACCATGGCGTGGTCCAGCATCGAGCCTTCTGTTGCCATCATCTCGGCCTGTCTCCCCACATTTGCGCCTCTCTTCCGTCTGAGGCGGTCGAAAAGATCAACAGAAAGTCCATACTACGTCAGTAACTCGCGATCGAAGATGGGAAACACAGTTACGAGCAGCATCCGCAACGCTGGTCGATTGGGAATTTCTAGCCCGGGCCGTACCAACGCGACACATTTTATACTCGAGGACGACGAAGTTGAGCTTACATGCAAGGTCGTTGGGGGCGACTCAACTTCGAGTCATCGGTCAGAGGGCAAGAGAAGTTCAGACGACGACCAGGGTATCATGGTCAGTACGCAAGTATCCGTCATTTCAAGTGGGAGGAAGCACAACCCTCGACAGAAATTTAGTTCGGTATCAAGCGTGTAGCTAATACAAAAATATGCCTAATTTATCAGAACTTAAAGGACTAGATTGCACAGGACTGGTTTGTCGCGAAAACAACGGGTTTTATCACACTATTATTAGTAGCTTTCTATTACACATTATGTGTGAATGAAAATTGAAGGAAAAAGAATGCGGGAAATTGAATGTATGATTAAACTTGCACTAGATATTTGCGCAGTCTCAGCGCCAAGCGATCGAGTAACCCGAGATGAGGTGTTCAACAGCGGCTACGTCACCTCGATTACGACAAGATTATTTTAAGTACTGTACCTATCCTCTGTCCTCGGTCTTATTGATAGTGGATTCCACAGCATACCTTGTCCAAGCATGTTTCACCATTGTCCTTCACGCAAAAGGGGTTGGCGGAATAATTAGGGATATAACCCTACCCAATGGGAGGCATAAATACGGTATGGGGAATGGGGGGCATTTGATGACGACATGACTGTGTTGCCTACATCGCTTTATGACGACCTTCTCGACGGGAAGTCGGCAAACCGTAAGAGCCAAATGCTAGAGAATCGAATATCGGGGTTGTATCTTGGCCAACTGCTGAGGCTCGTCGTGTGCCAGCTCGCGGAGTCCGGATTCTTGAATATGAGAGTCGATGTGGATTCCCCCCTAGCGACACCATATGCGATCGACAGTCCAATCTCACACTCCTCGCACAAGACAAGAGACAATCCTTGGATGCTACAATACGCTGTATCTCAGGAACCTTGAGAGTACGAAATTTCATGTATGAAGAGGCTCGTGCGTTACGAATAATCGCCACTGCCACTGCTCGTCGGGCCTCACGATTGGCTGGAGTGGCTATAGCAGCCATCCTCATACAAACCGGAAAGCTCAACGCCACAAACATCGTCTCTCCATCCGTATTCCTTAGAAAACCGAAGACCACAGATGCGGAGGGAGAAATCAACAAGCCAGCCAGGGTAGATGTCATGTCTAGAGTTCGGCACTTTGTTGACCGTCAATTTTGCAAGATTCTGCCCCGGCTGGGCTCAAGGCTTAGCAATTCCCCGACTTCAAAATCGGCACTAGGGTCAGACCTTACGGTCTCCGAGCTTTTAGAGGTCACCGCCGACATTGGAGTAGACAGCTCCCTGTTCGAGTTTTATCCAACGTTCGAGGAGGATGTACGGGGAACACTACGAGATATACCGGAAGTTGGCGCGCAAGGAGAGAAGAGAATCACCTTGGGGATTGCGAAAGACGGATCGAGCGTTGGGGCTGCGCTGGTAGCACAGTCAGTACCATAAAGCATCTTTGTAGACATAGATTTTGTTCATTGTGATCCTGAATTCCTTGCTAAGCTAACTTGTAAGGACAGTATGGAATGGTTATGGACAGCGGCTGATTACCTACTAAATAGCATAATTACATCTTAAAAATCTTCCATTGCGAAAATAAGTCCACTCTACATCTGGTGAATGTTGCTGTCCTTGGTCCATCTTCTAAAGGTCTTTCCGTAGTAATAGAAGATGATTCCAAAGAGGCACCAAAGTATTGTGAGCGCCATGTTGGTCATGAAAGCCGGCAAGAATCTGGGCAAGATTAGCATATGCGCTACAGGGCGAACCAAAACACTACTTACCCTGCTTCCATAGTCCATGGAGTAATGAACTTGCCCATTCCATAACCCCATAGGTTCTTGTTGACAGTGATGGCCACGAAAAGGGAACTTGCGACCGGCTTGTAGCTATCAACAGCATAGGTGCTGGCGATGCTTGGTAGAGCGGCCACCTGAATACCTGCACAAGAATAACCGATGACCACGATGACGGGCCACGGCCACTTTCGCTCGTAGCCAAGAGCAGTGATAATGTTTCCAAGTGCCATTATAAGGATATATGGGATCATGGCAGGCAGGCGCATTTCTGGTTCTCGGATGCCCCCGTTTCGAGTAGTCGCCCGTTTGGAGATCCAGTCGCTAAAAGGGCCGGCGGTGACGAGGCCGATCAATGCGCCGACGAGAATGGCAAAGTTCAAGAAGCCTTTTGGATCCAATGTTAGATGCAACTCAAAGATTAAGCTGAAAGTTTGGGGTAAACTGACCAATTGATTGAGAACTCATGTTGTACGGGGGAGCTGCAAAAACTTGCGACTGGGTGAGGTTGAGGATCAAAAAGTTGCTGCAACTCCAGCTGGCAACGAAAGAGGCAAAAAGAACAATGGGAAACACAAACAGTCTCCAAGGCGTCCAAAGATCGTGCCAGATAGTCTTGAGCGGAGACGAGTTGCGCTGGAACAACCACCATTGCTGCTTGGATGGGGTGCCTCTTCCCAAGTATGGGTCTTCATCCGACGCATGTTGTGTGGGCTGACTTTGCGTAGCTGATAGCTTCTCTGTGTTGCCATGGGAAGTAGAATGTTCGTTTTGCTGGTCGGTGCCTTTCACGGATGCATCGCTCGCAATGGCTTCAGCTCGGGTCATTTCGACTCGGCTCCATCTCGTTTCTGGGAAACAAAAGACTCCAAGAAGAATGGAAACCGAGGTCATGGCGACGTTGAGCCACCAGAAATTCTGCCAGCCGACGTGATCGGCCATGGGACCGGCGATGATTGGGGCGATCTTCACGGTGTTAGCTATTTGCTATTAAAGAGGATTCATATGTGTTACCATCAAAGACCCCATGTAGACAACCCAGTATAGAGTGTTCCAAGAGCCACGGTCGTGGAGAAAGTATATGTCCGATATAACCGCGGGTTGAAGGATCTCGCTAGGGCCCGCTCCGATACCATTGAGGCTGTCAAATCGTTAGCAAAGTCAGAGAGATGAGTGTGAGTTGGTTACTTACACACAAGCACCCATGAAAACGCCGTACGAGGTGGCTCTCGCCCGGAGAATATGAGATGCAAGGCACGTCAACTGGGACGCAATAAAGACAGGGCGTCGGCCGAAGGAGGTAGATATCGGTGCCCTGCGATAGATCAGTACACGTAGAGCATAGGAAGGATGACAAGTAGAGCTAACCAGATGAAGTTGCTGAATCCCAGGATTAAAATCGTGATACCGGTGAATTGAATGACATCCTCAAGGGTGCTCTGATAGTCGGCAATAAGATACGGAAACATTGACGCAAGTGCCAAAGGAGCAAAACCCTGAGTGAATGTCATTGTCGACACCGCAACGATGGTGGAAAGCTTCCATATCGGCTTCCAGTTGAGAGGATCGTGCGGATCTTCAGACGGCTGGGGGACAAGGACACGATGCGAGTGTTCGCTCTTGATGAAGTGGTGTTTACCGACATCAGTCATGATCTCAGTGCCGGGAAGCACCTCGATGTGCAGCTCATCGTGGATTTCATCCCGTTCCTGTGAATCAGTGGTGGTCAGTGTCACATGCTCGTCATCGAGGAGATCCTGCGGGGAAACGAACTGCTTGCCCCTGCAACATGGTCATTTTTGGTAGCCAGAGAATTGTGTGGCGATTTTGGTCCACGTCAAAGTAGGATGTCAGTAGGCACTAATAATGACCCTCCATTGTGGTAAGGAAGATGGAGATATTAAATAGGTCTTGGTCATGTCCAAGTCAATTACACCAACGTCAAGGCACCACACTTGGATCGCTCGAAGTGGCGTTCCAGACCACGTGAAACGAGAGTTAGCGACACATGGTCGCAACCGGGCGTTGGGGTATTACACCTCGGCTCTTTGGGTCGTATCTTCGAAGCTGGCCTAGATTGCACGGCAAGTGTACGTCGACGTCGTTTTGCGGGGTAGACGTGATGGACGGGCGTAGAGCCATATTGGGATATCGAACCCCATGGGGAAGCTCGGCGATTGATCCGTGTCACAGTGAGATGATTCGTCGAGTGTCAGTGGAAGCCGGCTAGTTCTCGCCCCTTACCACCTTAGTCGCCTTGGGTTAACTATAGCAGCTTAGTTTAGCGTGAAGCATTTACCGTCACAGGCCCCTCGCCTGTCAGCCGCGGTCTCGTCAGGATATTAGAGTTCACGCCACGCGGCAGTCGCATCGGCATCGCATTTTCTTGGGGTCCAGACCGTTCTTCGTCGCTGTTGGCAAACTCCGTGGAGGGAACGGAATGGCTGGAGCTAGTAAAGTGCTGGCAACCGACGCAACGGGAACAGTGAAAGTCGACGTGTAATAAGACACAGATGAGCTCGATAAGGACAGGTTTTTACAGACTAAGACGGCCTTTCAATGTTAAAGTCAGGGTTTCCTTCCCCATACAAAATACACCGGGAGGTGGAGATGGATCGCCGGATTCCTGAGGTCCCGCTTCACCTTGGCCATGAGCACCTGTATCTCTGCCTCCCCCCAGCCAAGTACGCGCGAGAAGATGGCCGGCGTGTAGGATTCAATCAGCTGAGCTTCCTGAAAAGCCTGGATCTTCCCAATCTCCTTCAGCGTCGGGTCTTTCGGCCAAGGGCCAATGGGTACCTATAGTTTTACTTGTCTGAGCAGTGAAGGAAAAGAGGGAGAAAGAAAATAAAGAACGAACCTTGCGGATTTCTTCCTTGACGTCTACGAACCCTACACTCTTCAACTTCTCCGCCCACTCATGCGCGTTGTCCAGGGGTTTTCCGAATCTGCCCGCTCCCTCACATATGCTGGTCATCCAGAATTGAGCATCCGTGGCCAGCTTGTCCGTGTCGTCGTCGGAGAGGAAACGGCCCGGCCGAGTTGCCTGCAGCTCGAAGAACCCGCCCGGGGTGAGATGCTCAAAAGCTTGCCGGAACAGCTTCTCGTCGTCGGAGATGCAACCCCCCAGTTCACGGGCGTGGATGTAGTCGAACGGACTTCGGTGGGTCCATTCCGATTCGAAATCGTCCACCTCGAAGATGCAGTTGGGTGGAGTCCTGTTCTGGTCAGAATGGCTAGCCCGGATACGCGGTTACATAGCGGGAAATACGAACCACTTGGGTTGGATGGGGCTCAAGTCAGTCCCAAGGACTTCGGCAGACGGATGCTCACTAGTAACATATCGAAGCGTGAGAAATCGTTTACAAATGAGGAATTTGGGAAGCAGGGCACCAACTCTGCAAAGTCCATGGCCCAGATGCCGGTGCCGGTACCCAAGTCAAGAACCCGTTTCGGCTTCTCGCTAATTGGGGCGAGGTAGAGCTCTCCCCCGAGTGTCAGGCGATATACGTGGTGTCCCAAGTCCATCCGCTCTTGTTCATCGTCGTCGTTGGGCTATTATTTATATGTTGGCGTTCATAAATCACTCGCATCTCCATGTTGGTGCCACTCTGACCTACCATGAGGTATGCGCCTTCGCGGTATGCATGGTAGCGTCGACCATTCTGCAGCGTCGTCAGCACCGGATTGTCAAGTGCGTGCAAGCACTCTAGGTAAGCAACGAACCTCATATCTAGATGAAGTTGCAAGGTTGGCGATTAACAAGATCCGGCCCTGCTGCTGCGGTCGCTGTGCGATGCATGACCTACTTGTAGTGTAAAACACTCGAGTTCAAAGACGTGAGATAGCTGCCAGACCCTTCGCTGTGGGGAAATGGTCAGGTCCATCTTCTGATCTGGGAAACGGGGCCGACGACTCACGAGCCGAAAAAGCCGGGATCGTCTTCGCCTAAGGCATCCTGCAGACAAGCAATGTCAAAGTTTAATCAGGGATCATCTAAAGAATAGATGACTCACATCCACTTGAACGGGACCCTGAACGACGGTTTCTTGCGTTTGTGGTTCCGGGCTCAGCGATTCCGCAGCTGGCGTCTGTTCTCGAGCGGGTTCTCCAGCCATGATATTCGAGCAGCTCTCGCCAACAATGAGGATGGAAGAGGAGAGGGGAGAAAAGAGGGGAAAACGAGCAAGGGAAAATGACAAAGAATCTTTTTTGGCAGGGCTGACCCCTCATATATTCTGCCGGCAGGCCGACAGTACGAAGTACAAAGGCGTCAGGCTACTGGAGCAAGCCACTCGGTACCAAAGTTGGCCTGCATCCCACTAGGATGCATTGAACCAATTCCCCTGCGTGTGAGATAACGCCCGTAGCACGTAAGCTGCTTGGCGATTCTCACCTGCAGAAGCAGAACCCTTTGGGATGTCTGCATATGACTAGGGCAAATGCCCTTTCACTGTTTTCGAATTCGTGCCGTGCGCGGGAATCATGTCGTGCCATAATTTTGAGTAAAGCTTTAAACAAAGAACTCGCACGTTCTCTTGTAGCATCGCTGGTAGCCTTTTGGAAAGATGCGATAGGAAGATTTCTGCCCTACGAACGAGCTCAAGCTTGTATTATGCTAGTTGAAGATATGTGTAGGATGTTTTGACAGGAATACTGACACTAGGCTCCCGATTTTGTTGGAGGTAGGGCACCAGATTGACTGAAGGAGGTACATGGAATCCCGAGCGGTGTTCAGCTCAGCCATGCGTACAGATAACTCGCAGTGACTAAGCCCAATTGACGTTTCCGGCTCGCTTTCATTGAGCCGATGGATGATGATCAGCTCTAAATCATGATGCATCGCAAGTAGACAAAAACCTTACAGTTTGAAGCATGATTTCTGATGCTCTGCGACAGGTTCTTTGGCGAAATTGGGGCCACCAAGTGATTGCAGGTATAGTGGAAGCTCAGTCAAGGACCCACAAACTTCCAATACATTCGTGTGACTTTTTCTGCTCTTGTCTCCCTTGCGCTCGCAGCCAGCGGAGAGCTATGCGCGAAGCCGTGCCTGTATAATCGGATGGCCGTCATCGGATAATGAGCATACCTCGAGTTGCATCAGATATGACTCCACTAACTCTGGACTTGGCGCCAGCATTATTGTCATAATTTCTGATTTTGATTGCGTCCAGAACATTGCCACAAACCTAGTTTCACGTTACGGGCGAAGGATATGCCCGTATTCAAATTCGCTCAATTCTCCAGCTCCATCGTCAACGGATTCGTCAACCCATCACCCTAGAGGCCATAGATGGAGGTACTAAATAATTGCGTGTCTAGTCGCGATACGAACTATTTTCATCTTTCTTTTTCTTTTTCAAAACACACGGAAAGCTCTGGAAGAGACGGCGACTAATTTCGACGAAATCGACTCACTCCAGCCGCTACAAGACAATGCCGACAGGCTCGCAAATTAGTTTCATGCAGATAATTTCATTCTTGCCTTCTAAATATACCAAGGAGTCTACCACCCATCTAACAAGTGTACTTGAACTTGAATTGCATCTTCGGAGTCCCCCCAAAACCCACAGGAACCACGTACGAAATGTTGTAGTATAAGTGATCCCTCAATTGCTGCCCATACGTGACAGGCTGCCTCTCCAATCCTGGCGCATCCACCGTCACCCTGAGGCACGGCAAGCTCTCGAATCCATTGACGACGTGCTTGCCCCCGAGCGTCCAGCTTGGTGGCACGTTAGACAGCGCGTAGGTAAAGATATTAGACCCTTCCTGCGTACGATTTGGATAAGAAACGACGAGGCTGTTTTTCCTGGCGACTGCGTCGATGGTCGATGCGGACGGGTAAAGCGAGAAGAATGTGTTGTACGGGAACGGCTCGTGAGACTTGTCTCCAGCCCAGTGCACGGTGGCAGGGACGAACTGGTTTCCCCGATTGACATCCTCGGCGACCTGCTCGGCACCGATCATGAGCGGCGAAGAGATCCATGACGTGGCAATTCGCTTGTGTGCATCAGCTCCAAGAGCGTCAGGAATAGTCTTGGTAATGAGGCGCGAACCCTTCCAGGGACCCTTAGCCTTGAGAGCCTTGGCAACGTCCTTGGAGATGAATTCGGCTGTGGTGTCCATGATGAGAGCAAGAGCGGCTCCTTGGGCAATGTCGAAGAGGAGATCCAGCTCGCCTTTGTAGAGATGGGGACCATACTCGTAACCATACAGACCCCACCAGAACATGGAGATGACAGCAGAATGCGTAGTCAAGTCTCTCGTATAGGCACGGTCGTAAGGCCCGACCATATTTCCTAGATACGGGTTCCAATGCGCAGCAACGTCCTTCCACAACTCGGCCATCATGTACTCGGCATTCTTCGTCATGGTGGCCTTCTTGGCGCCGTACTTGATGCTGCCTGCCAGAGCCCAGGCGTCCATGCCGTAGTATGTCGGGGCGTTGTACTCGGAGAAGACGTTGTCGCCAGTAGACTTGAAAAGCTTGAGAATGAAGTCACCTTGCTCGTTGGCAAAGTTGATAAAGGTCTTGTTGTCGCGGCGGTATCCGATCCAGCCCACGAACCAGGCGCGCATGAGGGCTGGGTTGGCGTAGGCGATTGTCAAGTTGTCATCCTCCGGGAAGGTGCCGTTTCTTCGCATGGCGCCGGTAGCGGCAGCTTCAAGGGCGTCTTCGATGCGAGAGACTAGGCTTTTGCCGAGCAGATCGGAAAACTCTTCCACGACTTGGACGAGTTGGGTCCTGTGACGATGCGTCAGTATACCACAGACAGCCAAGGCAGAAGGTGGCTTGCCCGACAAACTCTCTCCAATTTGGGTCATACGATCCCTTTCAAAATTGTCAGCAAATTGTATTTTAAGGTGAATGAGCAATTGCCACTCGTAGAGAGCCCACGTGGATGATGGGGGCTTCAATCTCAACTCACATAAATGTCAGGAGGATACAGCGGCGAGTCTGGTGTAGGATATGGCTCATCGGGAGACAGCTTGAAGGTGCCATACCACGCAGAGTCGTAATCCTCGTTCATTTGACACTTCAAGCTGAACCAATTGGTCAGAATTTATCCCAATAACGCATGTTCCCGATACAACTCACATCATGTCAATTGCGGCTTTTGCCTTGGCCACATCGCTGCCCTTGTTTCGATGCAGCAGACCGGCCGTGTACCAGGCAGTGAAGCGCACCGACCACGGTCCTTTGTCGGGATAGTTGATCAGCTTATACGAATCATCCCAGCGTTGGTCCTGCACTTCCATAGAATAGTCAAACAGGCTCTGAGCAGCTGCAAATTACTCAACGATTAGTGATCTGTTTTAATAAGCCATAGAGTATATGAATTCAACAGTCGATTGCACTCAGGGATTGATGCAAGTGGGACTCACGTTGGGTCAATTTCGCCCATGCAACAGAGACAGCCAAAGCAGTCACGACAGACTCGAAGAAACGCATATCGAGCTTCTTTTTTCTTGAGATAATTACCGTGTTAAAAATTCAATCATCTTCAGACCCGGAATACGCAAATCGAGTCCCGGACACTGGATTATAGATGGTTCGCTTCCCCTCAATCGCCTAACCTACCCCCCTTCTTAATCCATCACCAATTATCGCTTCCGATAGGTGGACAAGTCGGCCGCCGTCGTCGTCTATCCGAATCGGTCATCTGCAGCTCTTTTGGGACCCGGACATCTTACCGGTCTGGTGGCTCGAGCCGACTTCTGGTGACATCGCTGATGTTTGCCTGCCCCTCGTTCGATATTGGTGCGCATGACGCTCTTTGCATGGCATGGCCCCGCAACTTGAAGAGGTGATGAAAGACCCGGCCGTACGAGTCCTGATTCCCTGACGGTTTTTCCATTTTATTTTATTTTACCGTGGATTATCCATTGCTGCGGCGCTTGTAGCCATCGCCGAGAGCAGCACAGCACTTGCTAAGTCGGAATAACACCGTTTTCGACTTCCACTCCGGCACGCCCAGCTCGCCGATGCAACATCAGCCCATCCATCTCACCCATGGCTGCCGAGGCTTGTGTCGATCCGCCTACAGTCCCAGTCCGGCAAACCTCGATGTCATCCATCGCAGCACCCTCGCTCCTCGCCCACAATTCTTCATCTCTGACAACGCGTCCTCCACTCTCACGAACGACTCCAGTCTTTTCGGGATCGATGCCTGTCTAGCACAGCACACAACGGTTCCACTTCTCCAAGACCCCACTAGAGGGCCGCGGTAACTTCTTCCGCCTAAGCTACGGCATCTCAAGACTTTGACAATGCCACAGTCCCAAGCATATGGCAGCTCCATGGCTCTGACAAGGGTCCTTACTCCAACTGCTGCGTCGCGGTCGGCTCTGAGGAGCGGTTGAGCAAAACTTCACAGAGCTGGTTGAAGTCGACGCAGACAACATCCTGGTTGCTGAAGTTTACCATTGGTGCAACGGAAGCTGGACTGAAGACCAAGACTAGTCGTAGATGTCTAGAATCCTCCTCGATGTTTCCTTGAATTCCTTTCCGAAGGTGCACCCGATAAACTTCCAAGTCGAGACCAATCTTGACAGGACTATCAGGATACCACCCTGAAGATCAAAGCCACGATCAGTGCATGCATCCGTACGAGCTACATGAGCATAAGAAAAACGGTACAGTTGTTCGGCTGCATTAGATGCATCATTTTCTTGGTGTCGAGTCTTGCGGATCTCCAACGATGCCAGTATGCCTTGAGGGTAGAGGCATTTGAAGTGGAGTTGTTAGATTAAGATGGAGTGCAAACCAAGACACGAGTAGTCTCAATAAACCCAACCTCAAACTGTTCCCAGAAATACTTCCTCTGAACTGCGAGGAAACTCGACGGAAAAGCGCATTTATCCTCCCCTAGATCGATACCCTCCCACTTTACCACATCAGAACCCGGTCCTTTTGCCGGTAGCATGGTCTGATAAAGCGCCATCTCCGCCGACGATGGCCGGGTGGCATGCAACATCGGCACGTTGCATCTATGAACTGATAAGCCCGCTTCCGCAGCCCGTGATGCGGGCGGTCCTTGAGCCAAATGGGGCACCAATAGTCTATTTCACCCGAACTGGCAATAGCCTCACTTGCTGCTCTTTGTCCATCTCCTCCTCCTTCTCACGTTTACCCTTGCACACAATGGCTTCTCCGTCTCCTCCTGCTGAGCGGCCTGTGACCGTCGGGGCAGCCATCTGCTCCAGCGCCGGCGCCTTCTCGTGGCTCTCCAATGCGGGCATCGTCAAGTTGAATCTCATCCTGGTTCTGCCCCTCATCTCTAGCTATGCTACTGGATTCGATGGCTCCATGATAACGGCTTGCAGTCACTCGACAAGTGGCAGGGCTTCTTCAACCACCCCAGCGCTTCGGAGCTTGGCCTATGAGGACTCTACTCCCCATGAATTTGCCTTGTGCTTCTTTGAACACCAATGCACTGACTGACACGTCAACCGCAGTCTCAACGCCATCCAAAATGTCGGCCAGCTAGTCGCCCTGCCCTTCTGCGCCATCGCCTGCGACAGATTCGGCCGTCGGCCCGCCCTCGTCTTCAGCGCTTCCGTCCTTCTCATCGGCGTTGCCCTCCAAGGCGCCGCTCAAAACACAGCCATGTTCATAGCCGCCCGTGGAATTCTCGGTCTCGGCCTCGCCCTCAACATCACCGCCGCCCCTCTGCTACTCCTCGAACTCGCCTACCCGCGCCAACAGGCTCCCATGGTCGGCTTGTACAACAGTCTCTGGAGCCTCGGTGCGCTCAGCGCGGCCTGGATAACATTTGGAACGTTTCGAATCGGCTCCGATTGGTCGTGGAGAATTCCGTCACTGCTCCAGGGGGTTTCCAGCGTTGTGCAGATCCTCCTGTGTTGGCTCATCGAGGAATCGCCGCGATGGCTGTTATCCAAGGGCCGTGACGAGGAGGCCCGCAGCCTTATTGCCAAGTACCACGCCAACGGTGATGATGCAGAGCCTCTGGTCACTATCGAAATGAAGGAGATCCGCACGGCGTTGTATCTCGAGGAACAGTTCAACGCCGCTACCTCGTACATGTCCTTCTTCCAGACCAAGGGCAATCGCAGTCGCTTCTTTATCATTCTTGCAGTTGGCTTCTTCTCCCAGTGGAGCGGTAACGGGTTGATATCGTACTACTTGACTCTGATTTTGGACTCGATCGGTTACAAGGCTGAAGGAACCCAAACGCTCATCAATGCACTCATGACCGTCTGGGGCATGATCTGGAGCGTCTTTTTCTCCGCCATCGTCAACCGCTTTAGCCGTCGCACGCTCTTCTTGACCTCTACCATTGGCTGTCTTGTCGTATACATCATTTGGACAGCTCTGGAGGCCACGTACGAGCAACAGACGGCGCTCGACGGCACGGGTAACGGCGGCGCCGCCAAGGGTGTCCTGGCCATGATCTTTCTGTATAACTTCTTTTTTAGCATCGGGTGGACGCCTCTCCAAGGTGACATATGTGGTCGAGATATTGCCGTTCAACATGCGCGCCCGCGGACTCGTCTTGTATAACTTGTTCGTCGCACTGGCGCTCATCTTCAACCAATACGTCAACCCAATTGGTGTTACCAACAGCGGATGGAAGTACTATATTATGTACGACGTTTGGTTAGCGTTCGAAGTTGTCGTGGTGTATTTCCTTTTCGTTGAGACGGGCAACCTGAGCTTGGAGGAGACAGCTGCTGTCCTAGACGGGGAGGAGTATAAGGATAAACTGGTGGAAGGAGCGGCTGCAAACGCCGAGAAGCAGATGAAGCTGCAGGACGAGGTAGCGGTCCGGTAGACTGTCTCGAATACTGAAGTCGTGGCCAGATACAGTGTGTGTTAAGAAGACCGTGAACGCAATCTGCCTCATAAACTTGGTAAGAAATGGCCCAACTCCAACGGGTCTCGAGTTTACTCTGTCTCAAGGCATCGCAAAAATATGTTTTGGGTCTTAGTTTGGCGACATGTACCTAAAAATGCCCCGCTGGCGCCTGCGCAAATCGTAACATGTCGAAGGCTCGATTTCTAGCAAAGCTCAGATGTTTGACGATGCAAGGCGACTCTCCCCTGCGTGGTCAGCAATTTCAAAGTACGCAGCTAGTCAAGGGCGAAAAGAATCCAGCAAGGCTCCGCATCTCAGAAAATCACAAGTCTTTCAGCATTGGGCCAAGTGTGCTGCACATAAACCTTCTTCAATCGCTGTTTCCTTTTGCTGCGGTTTCGGTGCTGATCTTGCTTCATAGTCCTCTTCCTTTCCAGACATCTGCTCTTTCCCTTCACATGACTTTGTCTCTTTCAAATTAGGTGCCGACTCCGCGCAATTTGTTCCTCCGGGTTGCGCTGCTCAGAAATTGCATCGGATTTTCGCCGGGTGCCTACAAGCTTCCTACTTACACTTTAACATCTCCGAAAACAAGAGGTGGTCATTAATCCCAACAACCCTCGCCATCAGCACCCCACCTCGAGAATCACATTCTTCGTCTCAAAAAAAAAGGTTACTTTCTCCTCTCCATCGTCAAATACTCAGCTCTCTTTTTTTTCTCATCCGTTCCTAGTGCCAAAAGCGAGAAAAGCCCCCTCCTTTTCATTATCCCACAATCCGCTACACTAGCAAGCCGTGAGCCCTCCGTCAAAATCCCATTCGCCCAACACACGATAGAATGGCGCCCAAGACCAGCCAGAAAGCGCACGCACCCCGGTACAACTACTTCTCTCAAGCTCTCAACCGCGCATGCCGAGCCGAAGACTTTGTCAACGATGGCCCAAACTCCTGGCTGCTCGCCGGCGCGCTGATGGGCAGCAACGACTGCAAAGAAGAAGGACTCTCGAAGACCTGGAAGGACTGGGCGAAGAAACACCCCAACGAAGCGACCATCATTCGACGCGGGGTTGCCAATTTCTGTCTCGCAGATGGAGTCCTTCTGAAGCCCGATCTGCCCCCAGGCACAAAGACAAAGTGCAAGAAGCTCGTCATTTCAGAGCCAGGGTCTAAATCGGAAGCACGGGGAAAGGACATCCAGAAGCAGCCAGAACGCACTGAGGAAACTTTTGCGAGAAAGAGACAGGCTTCTGAAGGTGAGCTGCTCCACACCCTCTCGCTATCGTGATCTAACGTGTTCCTCTAGCTGAGGCGGCTCCGGCGATAAAGCGGCAAAAGTGCGAACCGAAGCAGGAGTCCGCGGCTCCCGAGATTCCCGAGGTAGTCGATGCTCAGCTAGTTGAGTCTCATGAACAAGACGAGCCGGACAACAGGCTGGATGTCGTGGTGGTTGTCGTGCCCGAGCAAACTGAGCCAGAGAAGAACGAAGAAGAGTGTCACTATGATGGGGTGCAAGATGCAGTAGGAGACTCTGATCTTCAAGCTACCGCAACTACGGATGTATCTACGCAGGGGCTCTGGGGGAATTTGCGCTCCTACTGGGATGCGGTGACGGGCCTTTGAAACAGTGGTGAAGGAGTTGAGTTTGCAAGGTGTGGGATGGTGATCGGGTCGATCACGCGATTGCTCTATGGAGCAGGATGGGCTCACGGATGGTTTGTTGCTTGTTCGTTACTCTTCTCAGCTTACTAGATTGGAAGCACAGTCTAGTTCTTTTCACAGTTGGTCTCGGGCCTCAGGAATCCAACCGTGTGAGTTTAGTGACTTTCGCCAAAAAGATGACATCACGTCCGTCCAAGCACGAAAAGGTGCATAATTTATCCGTCTTTGGAGAATCGCCCTTCTTTACTTCCTCCTCCAGTGACCTCTGCATGGATGCTAACGCAAAAAAGATGCAATTCTCGCGAGAGCCCAGACTCTGAACGTGTCAGGGTTCGTGGATTTAGCTCACGTCATCCTTGCTGGGCATTTAAGTGGTTCAGGTCTGGCGTCACACATTGCTGTCTCAGTCACAACCCGGTACAAGATCGTACAGCACACGAACAAAGTCAAACACAGCAATCATTTTAATAATTAGCTCGGCGCCGCGGGCTTTTGAGCGCATAAAGAATGAAAGTGTACGTAGGAATGCACCGAAGTGTCCATCAAATCTTTCCGCACCTTGACAAGAAAGACTTCAACCTCCTCGGGCTTCCACCCAAGACCCCGCGTAAAGGGTCCCATGGTGATGGCTTGGAGACCATTGTAAATAACGCTCCTGTTGTAGAGGCCAATCATCTTGAGGCTGGGGTCCTTGGGCCATGTCCCGACCGGTACCTTTTTAATCTCGTGGCGGATGTTTACGAAGCCTGCCTCTCGTAACCTATCTTCGTTCTTCTCGGCGGCGTGCATTTCGATACCAAAGGTAGCCAGCGCATCCCGGATATTGGCTACCATCTGCGGGGGCGTGTAATCAGGGCGCAGGGTTCCGTCGTCGCATCCGTACACCCAGCGGAACTCGGGGAGCTCAATCCATCCGCCTGGTTTTAGGGTGCTAGTCGGAACGGGTCAGCTACCAGGTGGCGCCTTTCGGGAATGGCAGCTATGGATGGTGTAGATACCTGTATGCCTGGGCGAATAAAGCCGGCCAGTTTTTAATGGCGGTGGACATGTTCCGCAAATGGACAAGGTCAAGCGAGTTGGGGCGATGGAGCCACGGCGCTTCGGCGTCGTCGACGAGGAACTTGACGTTGGGCGGCACCCACGGCGGCTGGATAGGGCTCAGGTCAATGCCGATGACTTCGGCGGCGGGATACTCGTCGCCCACTAACAAAGCGAATCAGCAAGCCTACAGATCACCAGCAGGACTAACCAGCATCGGGTATCAGGGTGGCAGACTGTCCATGGCCCAGCTTCCCGTGCCTGTGCCGACGTCGACGATCCGCTGTGGCCGGTCCAGCGGCGCATTGTGCAGCTTGCCTCCCAGCAGGTGGACGGCGACGGTGTGCTTCATGTCCTCGCGCTCCTGCTCGGGCATGTCGTTGGGGAACTGGTACAGGCCCTGCTTGAACTTGTGGTAGCGGCGGCTGTTCTCGAACTGGTAGTCGCGCACGCTGGACGCCATGGACGTCGACGTGGCCGAGGCCGAGGCCGAGTCGGACGAGTAGCCGTCGTCGGTTGGTGCGGCGGCGGGTGCATCGTTGTCGACGGCGTTGGGCTGCTCTTCCGGCGGTTCTGCTTCGATCGGCGGGTCCTGGCGCGGCGACTCGGGCTCCGCTGACGGACGAGTCGCCGCGTCTCGGTCTCGTTCTCGGTCGCGGTCGGGCTCCGACATTGGCTGGCGCCGTTAACTCCGGCTGGTCTCGACTGGGCTAGGAAGGGCTATGCGTAGAGAGGGAGGATCTGCACTGGCTTCTCGTATGATGATGCATGATGCATGATGCATGCCACGGGCCCCGCAGCCGAGATGTCAGTCGTTTGTCAGCAATCACGACGTCCAAGTCTGCTGTCTACTATTTACTTACCGCTACATCGGAGCTCCATGAAGCAAAATCTTCGCAGACAAGCATAGGTAGAGCATTTTGTCGGAGCAGCCATGGACTCATTTCAACTCACCCTGTCCGACAAGACGGTTCTGTCGGGCATTCGCAACATCCCTCCCCAAAAGCCCTCCAGGCCAAAGTACTGCCCGCTTGTGGTTGGCCTCCACGGCGGCTGTTACACGAGCCAGTACTTTGACGCAACGCCCAATTACACGGCCAGTCTGACAAGCAACTGCCTCTCAGTCCCATTCGTCGCCATCGATCGCCCGGGATACAAGGATTCAACTCCCATCGCATCAATCCCCCAGGGCTCCAGCTTCCCCGAGGAATGGGGTACCAGGCTGCACGAGTCCATTCTCCCGGCGCTGTGGGCAGAGTTCGGACTGCCGAATGCGTGCAGCTGCATCGTCCTCCATTGCCACAGCCTGGGATCCAACGGTGCCCTTGTGGCAGCGTCTCTATACACTACCAGCGCCGCGTCCAGCACTCCGGCATACCCGCTGGGAGGCGTCGTCATGTCTGGCTTGGGGTCTCTGGTAAAGGACACGATTGGCCACGCGCCACAGCATGATCCCCCGCTGCTGCACGTCAGCATCCCCGTCCACATCAAAGATAGCACGCTGTTGCTGCCAGGGACCGCCGACGAGGAGGTGTACGCCCAGTCGCAGCGCATCGACCACGCCATGCCGTTCGAGGAGATTGCCTCGTTGAGGAAATCGTGGCTGCCGACATGGAGGGAGAAATGGGCCGCCAACATCACTGTGCCCATCATGGTTGCGATGGTAGAGCGAGACCACTACTGGGATGCGACGGATGAGCATCTCCAAGACCTTGCTGCGAGTTTCCTCCGAAGCACTAGGATAGACAAGAGCATCGTCAAGGCTGCACCGCATAATATCGAGCTCAGTTACTGGAGCACCGGATGGTACGCTCGAAGTTTTGGCTTTGCCGTCGAATGCGCGACGTCGCTTGCGTTGAGGAATTAACAAGTAGCTGATCTGAGTTTTGTAATACCACGATACTAGCATCCAGCTTGTTTGCGCACTGCAGTGTACATGGAATCCAAGATGGTGTGCATCTTCCTAATATCCGGAGCATCCCTCTCCCAGAATCGCAAAGTCTGCAGCGAGCTTTCAACCAAGGTCTGCCAATCCATCGGTGACTGAAGTCCACAGTACGGCTGCAAGACGACAGCGAGGACGATGCATGCCGCAAGAAACGTCTTTCGGGCAAAGAACCACGACCCTCCATGGCGCAGCTTAGACGAATGCTTCAAAATCAAGTCCGCGCAAAGATCCACAGCTTTTTGTGCGTGGAGGACGGTGTCGGAGTGGACATGGCCGCCGCTCGGGGTGTGCAAGACGTGGTAGACGATAGGACGCAGGACGAGTTCGCGCCACTCGGAGAATCTGCCGTAGAGGAAATACGAAAACTCGTTGTCGCTGGGCTGGTCGACCTCGAATTGCACTGCGGCAGGTAGATGGTGGTGCCTATTGGCATGTCAGTAGGTCCCCGGATGCAAAGATCCCAAACTTACCACAGTGAGATTTGGTGCTCGAATTCATGGTAGTGGCGGACCAAGTAAGCTTGCTGCTGGAGCCAGAAGTCTTCGCCTCGCTGGTACAGCACCTGTACTGTTTCGTCTATGGCGCGTCGGAGGGATATCTCGGCGAGGTAGTAGCACCAGCCCTTCTCGTCGACGAGACGCTGGTTGTCTTGAGGGGTACCTATCGCGGAAGGATGAGTAGCTTCGCGTTGTGACGAGGCTAGATCCGGAGGAGGTGCCGGGAACGCATCTGGATATGAGAGATATTCCAAGCCGCTTGTTGGAAGTCCCGCCTCCAAGTGAAGCTCACTGTGACATCATTAGCCTTGCGCGCTCGGTATTGTGAATCACTTACTTTTCAGCCCGCCAACAAGACCAAAAGACTCTCTGCTCCAGATGTTGACTTGGCACCGCCTTCTCCATCTTGTCTGGGTGCTGGCGTTGTCCAAGCAGACGCGCATGAAGCCGAACAGATGCTTCTCGTAGGTGGAACCACGCCTGGAGTGGTTGGAGGCAGTACTTGTCATACATGGAAGCGAGGAACAGACATTGAATATCCTGGATTGAGTGGCCTAAAAGTCCAAAGCGCTTTTTTGCTGCGAGGTAGTAGGCCTCGGACTCGGCCCTTTCGTCCATTTGGCTCTTGATGCGCAGCTGCATTTGTTCCTCGTCGGTGTGTGTGGGTGGTGGCTCCCATGGAACAGTATACGCAGCCAAGGCGCAGGCAACGAGCTGTTCCTGTCAGCTTGCATGTTTATCCAGAAAGAGTTTAACTCACCACTAAGCAAGATCCTGAGTCCCATCTCACGCCCTCTTCCTCGGCGACTCTTGCCAAACGCATCAACTCGTCCCCGTCGAGAACAGGATTTCGAGGATGTACGTGATTAAGAAATTTGCGACACAGAGGTACAAACGCATCATCACGGATGCCGTTGCCAGCATGCTCCCGTGTTGCGTGTCTGGGCAGTCCTTCTGTGTCTTGCTTCCTAGCATTGTAATCGGAGTCTATCAGAAACGACTCAATTCCGGCATCCTCTTTGGACACGATTCCCTCGAATATTGGCCATCTTAGTAGGGATTCGCATCGAGCCAGTGCATGGGGACGGCTGGCGGGTCTTGCGGTGGCTGTTTTGGTGGAAGTGGTGTGAGGTACGTTGCCAGTCACCTCAGTCCACGGACTTGAGCCCGCAACATTTGGGGAGGCAGTAGCTTGGAGGGCCTTTGCAGTGGTTGTAGCTAATGAAGTGGCGGGACTGTCAACAGAAAAGTTCGATTGCAGGGTCGACTCGTTCTTTTCCAACATCTGCTTTATTGTTTCCAGCTGCTTGAGGATCTGGCGCCCCATTCCTTCATCCTGTTCAGCGTCGTCCATGCCATCCTCCAGCCATCCTGAGTCTCCGTACACGCATTTTGCCCCGTGCCGCACGCAATAACCGCAGCATGGGCGGGCGTTGTCGCACTTGGTCTTGCGCAGACGACAAAACTGGCATGCAGTGGCGACTCTCTTCCTACGAGTAAAGTCGGCAGTCGTGGCTCGCTTACGCTTCTGGCCCGACCGGCCCTGTGTACTTCCGGCGTCACCCTGGGCCACGTCTTCGGTGCCGTGCTCTCCGCCAAGGCCCGTCGGCTGGTGTTCCGGCTGCTCGGGCTGTCGCTCCATCAGCGCCCGGAGGTTCGGTGGGGCCGGGGCATCCCCGGATTGTGGACGTGTGAAGGGCACGTCGACCATGTTTGCGCTATAGCTCGTGATGGTGAGGTGTCGACGGATGGACGGGGAAGGACGGGGAAGGACGGCCAGAATGAATATGGGGGGAGCCTTGACGCGGGGAGACGGAGGCGAGAAGAGTCCGGGGGTGGGTTGAGGATGGCCCGATGCGGTAGGGATGAGTGCGCTAGATGTGGAGGTGGATCTCGAGAACCGAGAAAGAGGCAAATCAGATTCCAGGTAGCTTTTATCTGTTCCGTCTACCCCCGTTACCTCCGTAGAGTTCAAGCCGCTGGATCTGCTTCAACCCAAAGAAGCAAGGTCCGGTTGTCTAGACCCATCTGACGGCGACATATCGCCCTCGGCAGATGCAGAAACCACATCTTGTTTTACCCCGCAAGGTCCAACTCGTTGATCTCGCGGCCGTTAGTGGAAACCAAGTCCTGCGGCTAGTAATGAGATGTGTTGCATTGGCTGGGTAATGAAGTCATCCCAGTCGTTCCGTTCAGCTAGCCGTACACGATGATGGCTCAGTGGCAAGTCACGTATCCTCCACACCTCAAAGACCCTCACCCCTTTCCAAGGCGTCTATTCTTGACTGCGTAAGTTGGCCGTGTTCCACCCTTTGCGGCCATCAACAACCCTTAGCCGTGTCCATCTGCCGAGATGGTGGGGTTTCGGAGCTTCCACCCTCTCCCCACGTCATCTGCCATCTACTAGAGATCCGTCAAGGATGCATAGACCAGGGTGGCCCGAAATCGTGGGGTGCGGAGCGTTATCTCTGGGGAAGTTTGCCTCGGGTCTTTGTATCCGAACTGGAGTTGGTTCGCCGCTGTCAAGTAAAAGGAACAAGGTCCCCTCGACGCTTCAAGCGAAAAATGCTGGTCGCTCCTACATCTACTCAAGCTGACCTAAAGAGCCTCCGTATTCAACATGGAAGGTGGACTCGTCGAATCGCTTGTCGCAGCGCTCTCTCAACACTGGGCGCTTGTTCTTGTTGCCCTATTTCTCGGATGGCACATCAAGAATCGCTATCACAACGGTCTCAACAAATACCCAGGCCCGTTCCTGGCATCTTTGACGGATTGGTGGCGGTTCTTCGATGTGTACAAGCAGCGCCCCGAGCGAACTCTTCGAGCCCTTCATGACAAGCACGGAGATATTGTCAGGACAGGCCCAAACAGCCTTTCGTTTTCCGATCCGGCGGCTCTGAAATCCATCTACGGACTAAACAAAGGATTCATCAAGGCAAGCATCCGACCATGTGTCAACTCGACTCAGACTAACATCGCAATAGTCCAACTTTTACATTGTCCAGCAGTCCGTCGTCAACGGCTTCCGCTTGGCATCTCTGTTCAGCACCACAGACAATGACTTCCATGCCCAGTTCCGTCGCAGCGTCAACTCGGCCTTTGCCATGAGTGCTCTGGTTCAATACGAGCCCTTTGTCGACAACACTACCAAGCTCTTCCTTGACCAGACCGAAAGGCTCTTCGTTGGGAAGCCCGAGGGCTGTGACTTTACGACTTGGTTGCAATTTTACGCCTTTGATGTCATTGGGGAAATCACCTACAGCAAGCGACACGGGTTTCTTGAGAAGAATGAAGACGTCGAGGGCATTGTCGGATATCTATCCAAGCTTTTCCTCTACGTTGCACCCGTGAGTATTTGTCGGTCGATTGCAGAATACCGTCACTAACCCGTCATCCAGGTCGGCCAAATCCCATTTCTGGACCTGATTTTCCTCAAGAACCCCATCTACCTCAAACTTTCCCAATGGGGCTTCGTCGACTCCACGTTCCCCGTCGCTCGCTTCGCCCGCGCTCGCATGGCTGAGCGACTGATTCCGGAGCTCAACTCAGAAACCACCATTCTCCCAACCAGCTCGCCAAAGAAGCAGCCTTTGGGATCCGACTTGCTATCCAAATTCATCGGCGCGAGAGAAGCCAGACCCGAGTTCATGACTGATTCACTAGTCCAGACCATGGCCGTATCCATGGCCTTTGCTGGCTCAGAAACGACCGCAATCACTCTATCAGCTGTATTTTATTACCTGCTGCGCAACAGATCCTGCTACGAGAAGCTCACGAAAGAGCTAGACGAGGCTGCAGTATCTGGCAGCTTCGAAGATAACGAGACTGGGCTTGTCACTTTTGCCGAAGCTCAGAAACTGCCGTATCTGCATGCATGCATACAAGAGGGCTTCCGCATGCATCCCGCGCCCGGGCTTCCGATGGAGCGAATCGTGCCTCCTCAGGGAGTCGAGATTCTAGGCGAGCACATTAAGGGCGGCACTATTGTCGGAGTTTCAGCTTGGCAGATCCACCGTCGCCCTGAGATCTTTGGTTCGGATGTCGACGAGTACAGGCCAGAAAGATGGCTGGCTGATCCCAATGAGGACGCCGACGAGGAAGCGAAACGAATCAAGAAGATGAACGGCATGATGTTCCAGTTCGGAATGGGCAGCCGGACTTGCATCGGAAAGAACATCAGTCTGTTGGAAATATACAAGGTGGTGCCGAGTCTCATGAGAAGATTTGATGTGAGTATCTCCGCTTGAAAAGTCCAGTCAGCTGCTAATGGGGTTACAGATTCACCTTCGAGATCCGAACAAGGAATGGACCATCATTAATGCGTGGTTTGTGAAACAAACAGACTTTTATGTCCAGTTTAACCGGAGAGAGATAGTTCAGGCTGAGCTCCGAGAAAAGGAATCATAGAATTTCTAGTTTCATCAATTTGACATATTTCTGCCTAAGACAGCATGAAAAGCGCATCGCTTTTAACTTGATAATCGTGATCAGGTTGCACAACTTCCAGATGGCAGGTCACAATTGGGTTTCGTTCGAATGAAACTCGATGCCCAAAATTATGCTCCCTTCACGTCTAAGGCGAGGGCCTACTGTTTTCCTCTACGAGACCCGAGAGTAGGTGCATGTGAAAAGAAGTGAAGATTTTCTATCAATACAGTAATGCTACAATATCTCATAGAAACTAATGACATGACCTTCCAAACTTCCGCAAACGAATGTAGTTGTACGGAAGTGGTGCAAAGAACCCAGCAGCCATCGAAGCTAGGGCTGCAGCCCAAAAGGCAGGCGAGTCAAATGAAACTGTTCCTCCAGTTAGGTAATAGTCGACTGCGTTTTCAGCAGCCTCCATAGTCGCCATTGAAATAAAACTCATCCCGATGGCGGTTTTGACAGCCGGGATCCACGGTAGTCCGTCACGACCAAGTCGAAGTAGAACAGTCTCGAGTAGAATGGATGTCGAGATCCCGGAAATCACTTAACCAGCCCGAATTAGACACTTCAAATCGCATCACGCTGTGGTTCCACTCACTTGATATCGGCATAATCACCCCCATGCCAAGTTCTGGATAGTTCAACTGAAGGAGCCACATGGCGGTGAAGTCTCCTAATGTGCAGCCGGCAAGACAGCGCAAAGTATTGACAGAGGCGCGATTCCATGTTGGCCGGGAAGCCCAAAAAGACGACGACCGGATTGAGGGAGGTTGTGATTTTTGGCAAGGCTGGCTTTCGGAACAGGGCTTTGCGGGCTGTGTACTTGTGTATTGCTTTGCTGAAGTTGAAAAGACTGCCGCGACTTGGTTCTTTAGAGGGAGACTGGACAGCAGCGGAGGTGTAAATCGCGTCGCGGGGCGCAAAAGTCGCGACTCACAAAGACGAGAGGCTCGAATGGCGATGTTCATGGCTAGAGTGCCCTGAAATGGCGAATGTCGAGACAACTAAGATCGAGATTAAATATGGACAATGAAAGAATTAGAGATGATGTCACTATGTGCAGCCTCTTCCGGGATTCGTAGACGCTTCGGCCGCGAAATTCGCTCGTGATGTTGATGTTAGTTCTTGACTTGGGCGCCCGCGGAGCAAGCTATCCTTGCATAAAGTCCACAGAAATATGCGCTGTGACCACGTGACATTTATGTACAAACTGCTCTGCATTACTTCTGACTATGATAGATTTCGAATCTTAAGCAGACGCCTATCAATCTTTTATGGGGAACGATAAACACATGCTTTTAGTCCACATGCAACAGCAGTCGCTCGAATGGCCACCTCAATCACAGCTTGGCTTAAACTTAGTTTTCCACGCTCGAAGTTAGAATATTCAATAAATCCAATGTATTCTTGGACTAATAGAATCCCAAGCATGCTGATCCTGCAAAACGTCAAGGTGTAGGGTAGGTAGGTAGGTAAGTCTGGCGCTTGTCCGATTGCGGGGAGTCAGGTGACAGACCAGCCGGCCCCTCATCGTGAGCCCGTCATGTGAAGCTTGTCCGCGTCGTCCATTACTACTTTGGGCTGTTGAAGTTGTCGGTCGAAGCACGAATCTGATGGGCCGGGACTATGAGTTACAATCGGAAGCGCGCTGCATTGGCGTGTAGCTTTTGCCGGAGTCGGTAAGTGACATTTGACACGGACTCTCGCGTCCTGGATGCTGATTTGGTAGCAAACGACGATGCGACGCTCGGAAGCCATCGTGCTCCAACTGCATGGAGATGGAGGTGGACTGCCAATATGACGATCAGCCATCTCAAAGGTGCGTGATGCGACAAAATTTTGTGTCCCTGATACTCATCAGCCTAGAATCGACACGTCTGGTGGCACCCGGGAAATCATCAACCGACTCCGGGATATTGAGACAATCCTGGAAAACCAGTCCGAAAGGATAGCTGCCCTATCTGCCGAGACCCGTGTTCCCATGTCTAACCTTCACAACGAGACTTCGCCACAGAGCCAAGCGTCGATGTCAATGGCCGGCATCCAAGGTGGCGTTGGCGGGCCCTTCACCCCTTGGTCTTTCACTGGGCTTGACCTACATTCAGAACCAAACCTGCCGCCGTTGACAATTCCAGTAAAACACAAAACATCTTCCAGCTACCTTTTGAGTCTGCCGGCTATGAAAGCGCTGATTGGAGAGTACCCCACGGATCTCTTCTTCCTGCTCGAGTCGAGGAATCGCTTGCCTCCGGAGCTGTCCTTTGAGGATTGGCCTGATGCGCGGCCGTCGATGGAAATTGATCGCGACGTGGCGGATGAACTGGTCGCGATATTCTTCAATTCAGCTCACCACAATCACCCAATTCTGGATCAACAGGAGTTCCAGGACATTTACTCACAATTCTTGGAGACGGGCCCTGACTCAAGCATCGCTTCAGCCCTCTGCATGGTCATATTCGCCCTTGGAACCGTGGCATCATCTCACCCAAACCCTGGAAGATTCAACTCATCACCACCGGGCATGCAATACATGCAACACGCAATGCCGACTCTCATCTCCCAGTCCTCCTGGTCCTTTTCGTACAGCCTGCTGCTTCCCCAAGCCTTGGTACTGGCCAGCGTTTATTTTGCTTACATCGTTCGCCCACTACAGAGCTGGCGATTGATCTACTCTGCATCGACGATACTCCAGTTCAAGCTATCCGGGTAAGACATGACTTGACTATAGCAACGTTCTGTGCTAAGTATATAGCAGTATTGATCCCCGAGAAGACGGACCCAACTCTCGCGAGAGCATCATTCGACTCTTCTGGTCTTGCTTTCTAGTGGAATGTGACCGACTGGCAGAGCTCGAGCTGCCACGAAGCGGGCTCCAACAATTAACCGACGAAACTAGTCTTCCAAACTGTACCAATCTCGGTCTCATGCAATCGACCTGTTACCTTGCAGAAATCTCGATCCGTCGACTGCTCAATCGCATCCACAACTCTCTCTACCCAAGCAAAAAGCACGTCCTAACCTTGTCTTCCACCACGCTGATGGCCCCCGACGACATTTCCATCGAAGACGTGTCGTCGATGATTTCCGTCTGCGACGAGCTTCATACGCAGCTGGAAACGTGGCACTCCTCCATTCCGGAAGCATATCGACCGGCACTGGGTGTCGGCACACCTGCCGTCGAGTCAAATGACCGTGAGCCTGTGCTGCGAATACGGTATTTTGCCGCACGACATATCATCTACCGACCCTTTGTGCTTTACATCGCCACCCACGGAATGCAGCACACATCCGACTCCATGATGGAGAAGGCGGCGCTTTGCATTGAAAGCTGCAGGTGTTACATCCACAACACCACGAGAGTCTTGGTCGGGCCTAGCCAGTACACATGGACGTTTTCGCTATCGTATGTCTTGCTCCAATCTTGCTGAAACCCCTAACATGTCTAGGTCCCTCGGCGCAATCGTTGTGCTGACCCTCGCGTCGCTGAGTCCCGACTTGCGACACCTGGTGCTCGACATTGACGAACTCCAAACCACAGCTATCAACAACATACGACCATGGGCCTTTTCCAGCCTCGAGGCTGTTGTGTCGATTCTCGAGGATGTGCAAAGAAAGCAACGGATATTGTCTCGCGTATAAATAGGGACGTTTATTGACTTAATACAAGCCCACAACTTAATGTCTAGACTTCCAGGTACGATTCTACATACAGTACATAATCTACAACTCCCCTCCGGTTGGTTGATTCATAATCTCCCGTCCAATATCGCTACTCCAAAAGCTGCCAGTCGGGTACGTGTACTTTTCTAACGCCTCTTCAGTGTAGCCGGTGGAATATCCAGGAGCCAGCGGCGTGACGTAATGCGCGTTCTCAATTTTTGAGGGATGGCGCAAGTTCTCGCGGTGGCTGTCTGCATTTTCTAGCATTGACTTTCGTCCGCTGATGGCAATATAGTCAATGGTGCTTAGGTGAGACGTCAGCTCTGTGAGGCCCATGGCTCCGTTATGGGGCACGCAGGGCACATCGAACTTAAGAGCCATGATCATGACGGCCTACGGAAAGTCAGTCCCGGATCGGATTCAGTGACGCGGAGGATACGTACAAGACACTCGTTAACGCCGCCAAGTCTTACGGCATCGATCTGGCAGACATCAGTCGCCTCTGCTTGAAGGAGCTGCTTGAAAGTCACTCGGTTCTGGGCTGCCTCTCCCGTGGCCACACCGACGCCATACGGCTTGAGGGCCTTGCGAATGGTGGCATGGCCTAGGACGTCGTCTGGGTTGGTTGGCTCCTCAATGAAGACGGGCTTGAACTCCACCAGATGTTTCATGTACTCGATAGCCTGCGGGACACTCCATACCTGGAACTGTTAGCAAATGAACACCTCAAATCATGGTTTCACACCTACTTGATTGGCGTCAATCATAATCTGGTGTCCCTTGTCGTATCCTAGAACCTCGCGGACCGCTGATAGTCGTTCGCGATCGGCTTCCACGCTGGTTCCCACCTTGAACTTGAACACTGTGTACCCCTCGGCAATGGTCTCTTCTAAAACCTCTCTCATGCGGTTGCCTGAGAATGCGAGCCACCCGGGCGAAGTGGTATACGCCGGCACAGCTCTGTTCTCCATGGCCTCTTTTAGCCGGACATCCTTGTTCTTCTGGGTCTTTTTGAGGATCTCAATGCTCTCTTCTGGGGTAATGGCATCGGTGATGTATCGGAAATCGATGCATCGGACAATCTCTTCGGGGCTCATGTCGCAAACGATCTTCCAGACCGGCTTGCCCAGGATCTTTCCCCACAGGTCCCAGACAGCATTGAGCACGCCCGCAACCGCCAAGTGCGTGACGCTCTTTTCCGGCCCGATCCATCGATATTGCGAGTCGGACACCATGTATCGCCAGGTCTTGCCCATGTCGCGGGTGAGCTCGTGCATCGTCTTCCCCACGACGCGCTTCGCAAAGATGTCGAGCGCCATGCAGATCAGCTCACTGCCGCGGCCGTTGCTGAAGGCCTAAGGGGCTTTGTCAGTTCTGGTTGTATCGTAAGAATCGAGCGCCTGCACTTACAATGCCTTCTCCGATCAATCCGTCCCGGTTCGTTTCGAGCTGGAGATACGGGTGGGATCCGTTCGTGCCCACGTGCATGGCATCGGAGCCGACGCCATCGAGACTGGTTGGGAAGCGCAGGTCTGTGACCTTGAAGCCCGTGATGGTAACATCGTGCTCGGTGACGACGGAGAGGGAACCCATTGTTGGCGCGTTGGATAGGCTGTGGACTAGATGATGTCGACAGGTAGACGGAAATGAACTTGGGCTTGAACGAGGCCGGTGGGAGTCGTAGGACAAGACATGTTGATATTGCCAGCGGATCGTTGCTTCACTCCACACGTAGTCACTCCACACACACGACGACAGGGGCATCGCTGACAGCTTACAGTGGCATGCCGCCTTCCCCCGAGGCACGCGACTCGTGAATAATCCTGGAGACGCGGGGATCTGCGGAGAAGCTGGGGAAACCACCTGACAGCTCCATGCCTGTCTGCGTCATGGTGGAGTTGCCGCCTCCCCCCGCCCGATTCGCAACTCCGAAGCCGCATGTCTTCTTTTTTGCTGTCTTGTGATGGTTGTTCCACAATCATGGCATGGCCTAGGGGTGGACGGAAGTAAGTAAAACTGGGAATGTGATTTAATGAAAATACGGAGGGAGGAGATTGACCTGGTGTTGCATATTCTGGTGACCTGACTGCTTGCCTCCTCCCTGCGCTTCAGCTTACATTGCACCCGCCCGTCAAGCGTATTGTACATCCACCAAAATGCCCAAAACATTACTGCCCGGAATCTACGCGCCTACCCAAGTCTTCTACGCCGATGGAAAAGACGAAACCCTCGACGACAAAGTCATCCGAAAGCACGCGGTTCGCCTCGCAAGAGCTGGTGTAGCTGGCATCGTCACAAACGGGTCCAACGGTGAAGCGGTATACCTCAGCCCTGAAGAAAGACACCAGGTCACAAAATCGACTCGCGATGCCCTCGACTCGGCCGGCTTCTCCCACTTGCCCGTCATCGTCGGCGCTTCAGACCAATCCATCCAGGGCACGCTGCGTCTCTGCCGCGACGCAGCGGATGCGGGCGGCGACGCGGTTCTGCTCATGGTCCCCAGCTTCTTCAAGTGGGCGATGAACGGCGCGACGATTGACAAGTTCTTTACTCAAGTCGCCGATGAGAGCCCGCTGCCGCTGATCATCTATAATTATCCTGGCGCCGCGGCTGGGATCGACCTGAACTCGGACCAGCTCATCAGCCTGGCGAAGCATCCCAATATTATCGGCACGAAGTTCACCTGCGGCAGCGTTGGGAAGCTGGCTCGCGTCGCGGAAGCCACCTCGCCCGTGTCCGAAGTCTTCTCTTCGGCGTCAGAGCCGTACTTTGCCTTCGCTGGCGTAGCCGACTTCATCTCGGCGAGCGTCGAGGTCGGTGCCAGCGGAGCCATTGTCGGCGCTGCCAATGTGTTTCCCCGCGCGTGCGTCAACGTTTACAACTTGGCGGTGCAGGGAAAGCGAGAGGAGGCCATGAGGGCGCAGCAGTCGCTGGCCAAGGCCGACTGGGAGTTGACGAAGCGGGCGATTCCGGGCTTCAAGGTTATTCTCAGTAGGTGGAATGGGTATGGTGGGATTCCGAGGGGGCCTATGGCTTCGTTGGACAAGGCCGAGAGCGATAGATTGGTGGAGGATGTTGCATGGATGATGGATATTGAGGAGAAGCTAGAAGATTTTGGCGTTTAGATTTGGTACGGACGGTACTAGAATATGAGCAGCAGGGTTGATAAACCTCTTTATCTATGCATGAAGTGCGCCGACTTGCGAATTGATTTGAGCACAAAGGAAAGCGGTAGTGAAAGTTAACGGAGAAAAAACTACTGGCGTACCTGATGGAACCCCACGATTGCTTAAGCATCGAAATAGCTAAAGGGACTAATTGAACCCCTGCTAATGAAAGCATGTCAAGACATTAAAATAAGTAAAAAGAATATTGCATTGTCTACTTATCCTTGCACAATTCACTGGAACTGCTTGTCGTAGTCCACCAAAGTAAACCTATATCTAACGTCGCCATTGTGAACTCGCTCCAGAGCCTTCCCACACCCTTCCTCCCCCACAGGGATGGTCTCGACCCAGCTCTTGATCCCCTTATCAGCCGCCAGCTGCAACATCTCCAGTGTCTCCTTGCGACTGCCCAGATGACTGCTTCCGATGAGGCAGCCGTTCGCAAGTAGACTCTGAGGGCGAACCTGCCACCCAGCACCCTCAGGAAGCCCGACAGCAATGAAGCGGCCGTGCGTCTTGAGCAACGACAAGTAGGGCGCTAGATCGAAGCCGTCGTCTGACGAGGCAGTGGAGAGAATGAAGTCAAAAGTCATCTCGTGAGCTGCAGCCCAGTCGGGCTCTTTTGTAGCGATGAAACCGTCGGCGCCCATCTTCATCGCATCTGCCTCTTTGGCGCGGGATCGGGAGATGGCGTAGGTAGTGGCACCGAGAGCCTTGGCGAACAGTATGCCAAAGTGGCCGATACCGCCACTGCAAGGAAAGAAATTAGCAACCAATGCTATAGTCAAATCCTGTGAGACAGAGACACTTACACGCCAAGAATGCCCACTTTCTTGCCGGCCCCCACACCGTTGCGCACAAGAGGAGAGTAGGCAGTCAGGCCAGCACACAGCATAGGTGCCACGAGCTCCGTCTGGAGACCATCTGGGATGGGGAATGTGAAGTGCTCGTGTGCTCGAATGTGCGACGAGTAGCCGCCATGGGCAATCGTTCCGTCGGGGTACACGGAGCCATAGGTATCTGATACTGTGAGTAAAGTGATGCCTGGTTAGAATGGCTTGCTTACCCATCTGCTTCTTGCAGTAAGTTTCGTTGTCCTCCTTGCAAGCGTTGCAATCTAGACAGGCAGATATTTGAGCACCAACGCCTACACGGTCACCGACCTTGATAGTGGTGACTTTGGACCCGACCTTGACGGCATGCCCAATAATCTCTGCCAACCATTAGTCTTTCTTGAATATAGTTGAAATGCGCAGAGCTCACCGTGTCCTGGAACCAGAGGCCAGATCTTGTTTCCCCAACCACCAGTTGCGGTATGGACATCAGAGCCACACACGCCACACGCGATGATCTTGACATCGATGTCACGGTCACCAAAGGGCTTGGGCTTGAACTGATGTGGAAATTAGCAGCTAATCAAGATTGGGGCCGCGCCATGCTCAGCGTACCTCGAACCTCTTTGGGCTGGTCCATTTGTCCGCAGACTGGATTGCAAATCCTTCAAATGTTTTAGGATACATGATGTGTTTGCTTGATAATAGTTTCCTGGCTTCCTGCACCTTGATAGTTTGTGAACGAACAGATGCCAATGCTAATATATGCCAACTGTGAGATGAACGCGTCCCCTCGGGATCCGCAGCACGAGGCGTTTTCAGCAGCTGATAGCTCCATAGCCCCGTAACCAAGTCGAACCAGCTCCCCGGTGTTTGTTGATTTAGTGAACTTGTCCTGAGAATCCAGCTTGGTGTTGCGGGATCAGATGCCGCCTCTCCCCGCTGGTACCGGAAGTCGGGGGCGGAGGTACTCCAAATTCATGATGAAGAGAGCTATCCCTTCTTGGAGAAGTTAGAGTACTGATCCGTCCTGGTGGGACTGGTCAAGCGGAATTAGGTCGAGGAGCTAGCGCGTAATCCATGTCGTTACGTAGTCCAAATAATACCATGCAAAGGGACAGCACGAAACCGCGAGTCTTGAGTTGTTTGGGAATTGAGAGATTGATTACTGAGTAGCTCTTAGCATTGCTAACAATTACTTGCAAATTTGTCTGGTCTATTGCATCGGTATAGTAGTCGGCTCTAGGGTCCGGTTGCTATTATCACGAGTTTAAAAAAAACACAGTTGTCCAGTCTGTTACTTTGTCCCTTCCTTCATCGAGATTGCCTGGGCCACGAGGTCTTTAACAGTCTCTCTAAATGATCGATACTGATACCCAAGATCCTTTGCAGCTGTCTCTCCATCTAAACCATGGCTCTCATCGATGAACTGATCTTCCTGTGTTACCCCATCGCGTAAATCCGCAAACTCCTCAGCCATAATCTTGGCTGCCAACCCATACGAGAACCGCTCTGGGGAAGCTGGGATATATCTCTTGCCTCCTGCCTCGCCCCTAAGAAGTGCCTCGACATGCGCAGCAGCCAGATCCCGAACATCAATCCAAAACGGAACGCGAGACACGGGCAACGGTTTCGCTCCGCTCGCGATGCGCCACAGCATGGCATTAGACTCGTTGAGCTTGTCCACATTGGCCACAGGGTGGACGACCGGACCGAACGTCATGGGCGGACACAGGGCCACAATGTCAAAGGCCGGCTTCTTCTCCTTGACAAAGTTCCACGCCTCCAGCTCTGCAAACTTCTTGGACCCGCGGTAGGCGATGACGGCGCTCGTCGCAGGGTCCACCGACTCCTTGTAGCTGAGAGGGTTCCAGTCCGCGCCCGTGTAGGTAAAGTACGGCGGGCCCTTGCGGTTCACGTCGAGGACGGATGCAAAGGACGAGGTGATGACGATGCGCTTGATGGAGGGGTTGGTTGCGGCGGCTTCGACAATGGCGCGGACTCCGTTGATGGCAGGTAGGATGAGTTCTTTCTCGTTGTTTTTCGTGTCGTAAGTGAAGGGCTAGTACGATGTCAGCTCTACGCATGCCGTGATTGCGGTTGACTTACACTCGCGGTGTGAATAACCCCATCGACTCCCTGAACTGCCTCTACCAATCCCCCGGGATTTTCGAAATCCTGTATCTGGACAAACTCGAGGTTCTTTGCGTGCTGCGGCCGGGCCTTGATCATGGCATCTCCCTTGGCCAGGGACCGGGTCGCTCCCCGCACTCGGATTCCTCGAGCGAGCAGAGCGTCGACGATGTGAGCGCCGATGAAGCCGGTGGCTCCAGTGACGAGGACGAACTGGTGGTCTGTTGAGGGCATTGTTGTTGTTGTTGTTTGATTGTATGGGTAGTGTTCTGGAGACTGACTGGAAAAGAATGAGACGAGAAGTCGACAACTCCAACGCGATGAATTGGCTGATGCGGGGAATTGTGCGGGACTGGACCAAATCACGCAGTCATAGCCGTGCCACGACGTATTCCTTGTTATTTCCATGCAGCTCTCCATTCCAGGCGCCCTAACGTCTGGGCATCCCGCAAAACAGGCCGCCAGAAAGCCGCCATCTTACGCGGTGCCATGGCATCGGGAACAAGACCCTTGCAGCGACGGCCTCATGCCGCCTATCCCCGCCAGTCACACCACGGCCCTTCGAGTCCAGCGGGTCTGCCGCTCATCCCCGAGACCAGCTACACGCGAAGCCAGCTAGTCATTGAGTTCAGGGTTTGGCTTCCGTGTCAAATCCAGTCCCCTCCCCGCGGAAGCGGAACCGCGCTACCCCGTGGGGATCACGGGTTGACGTCTGTCGAGTGTCTTCTCCGCACAACGATCCTGGAAGCGTCAGGCCTTTCCCTATTGTAGCTATACCAAGGGGTTACGGCTTGATTTCGTGGGTGCCGTTGGGACTAGGGACTTGGCCGACTTCCTCAGCGCCAACAGCTCCGTGGCTGACTTTTGCAACGCTGGCGTCTTCCAACCTTTCGTCCTTGACACCACGCTTCACTACAGTCACACGACTATTTAGTGCTGTAGGATCCCTCTCCTCTTCGGTTGTTCTCGTCGATGATCAGCACCTTGCAGCCAACGCCCTCTAGCCTCCTCATTCCGAGCCATCTTTGATCTCCGTGATCGAGGTACCCGGCCTGGGTTGAACATTGTGGGCAGCAAATTGGTTCAAATAGCACCCCAGAACGCTTCAATCGACACACACCGTATACCACCAAGGCCATCATCCTCCCAAGACACAATGGCAAAGACAGGTCTTTCAGACCGTCTCAGCGGGACGCCGCTCATCAGCGCCATCACCGTCGCCAATGCTTGGTGAGTTGGCCTCAGATATTTTCCACACTCTGGCTAACATCAGCAAGTTCCATGGCATGGTTTGGCTATGACCAGGGCGTCTTCTCCGGTGTCCTCATCTCAGCCGACTTCAAGAAACACTTCCCCGAGACGAACAAGGCGAACATCTCTGGAATCACGTCCAGCTGCTTCTCTGTACGCCTCACCGTCCGCAAATTCGCGAACAGACTAACAATTCCACAGCTAGGTGCCTTCTTTGGCGCAATCACTGCCTTCACCGCCGGCGACAAGCTCGGACGAAAGAAGACCGTCGCCATCGGCCTTGTCTGCAACGTCATCGGCGCGATTCTACAAATCACCTCGTGGCATCTCCCGCAGATGATCATTGGCCGCGTCATCAACGGCTTCGGCATGGGTCTGACATCTTCGACATGCCCAGTCTACCAGGCCGAGTGCTCCAAGGCTCGAATCCGCGGAAAGCTCGTCGTCGTCGGGTCGCTGTCCAACACGGCCGCCTTCTGCCTCGCCAACTGGATGAACTACGGCCTCTATTTCCAAGGCAGCGCGCTGCAGTGGCGATTCCCCCTCGCGTTCCAGCTGATTTTCCCGATCGTCGTCTCTGTCGCGCTCCTCTTTATCCCCGAGTCTCCCCGGTGGCTGCTGATGCAGGATCGACATGACGAGGCCTTGAATGTCATCGCGCGACTCGAGGGCAAGGGAAAGCGCGTCGACGATCCTGAGGTTACAGCGCAGTTTCTTTCCATCCGGTCTGCCATCGAGATCGAGCGAAAGGACCGCGTTCCGCTTGGAGACGTGCTGCGTTGCCGTGACAAGACCCAGAACCTCCGAAGACTATTGCTCTCATGCGGCACGCAGTTCATGCAGCAGTTTAGCGGTGTCAATGCACTGGGATACTACTTGCCCACTCTTCTGCAGCAGAGCGTTGGTCTTAGTGAGCAAGAGAGTCGCTTGATGACTGGGTGCGTACAGCAGCCGGGATTTTGGAGCCTCTTCAGCGCTGACATCTTTGCAGTATCAATGGAACCGTTTATCTAGGAGCTGCCTTTTGTTGCCTGCTGATCATTGATCGCTTTGGTCGTCGAAAGTGAGTTGCCCTGTTTGCAAGATATGCTAGGAAAGGCTAACAAGTTAGGATGATGTTGTACGGCTCGGTGACGATGGGCTCATGCTACCTGGTTGCTGCTCTTTGCCTGAAGACAGCTCAAAGCGACCCTTCACGGGAGAAGCTGGTAAGTCGAATCAGCTCTGTCGCAAGATCGCGCCACTAATTATTCTGTAGCTCGGCAAGGTCACCACGGCCATGTTCTTCATGTACTACTTCTTCTATGGAACCAGCTTCGCCAAGGTCCCGTGGGTCTACAACTCGGAGATCAACTCTCTGGGATGGCGAACTCGCGGCGCCGCCGCCGCTACTGCAACCAACTGGATGGGTGGCTTCATCGTGACACAGTTCACCAAGATTGGAGTCAACAATCTCCACTGGAAGTTCTATCTGAGTAAGCGACCACAATTGACTTTGTCAGCCTTCACCTGCTAACACCATCACAGTCTACGTCATTCTCTGCTGGGCGTATTTCCCCGTTGTATTCTGCCTCTACCCGGAAACCTCTCGCCGAACTCTTGAGGACATGGACGAGATCTTTATCCAGAACCCGTCCATCATTGTTTGCGGCAAGCCGGATTTAACCCAGCGCGAGCGACCACAGGCGTTTATCGAGGCTGAAGGGGCTCGCATTGCTCACGCTGTGGATTCAAAGCTGGGAGCCGAGGTCGGGAAGGAGTCGGGTATCACTCACTTTGAGCGCGTCTAGTCGAAGGTCGACGTTCGAAATGGTTTACACCGCTTGGATACCTTAATCATAAGCGCCACGTATGACACGCTCTTTCTATAGAATGGGTTTGTCGTGTCCTCCAGGCTTAGAGTAACCGAAGGCCGTAGATAGTAGTATTAGTTGAAAGAAGGTGCGAAATATCACGTTCTTCGTTCAAAATTCTGAAACTGCTGAGAATAATTGCTACGAACTAAATATACGAGGGTACCTAATACCTGAGCTGTTCCCCGGTTAAGAAAAGTTGGGTTCGTTAAGATGCGCCTTATTGGCGGCCTTTCATCTAAGTCACAAATGCAGAAACCAATTAGGAGTAACATCACTTCTATTTGATAATGTCTGACTCACCCGCTCAGACTCGGGATCGTGTCCCGATCCTACATGGACCGCCTTGGACCTTATCGCTCCGATCGCGGACGACCCGACGATATGCGAAAGATGAACCCCGCGATTTATGTAGAAACTGGTCGTCGCAGCTGGAAATGTTTCTCAATGTTGAGCATCTGCGTTGCTGTAAAAGCTTGAACCCCATTGCAATAAAAGAAATAATTTAGCCCTTCTCAGCACAAGACTGAAAGCTTCCAACATGCCTTCGCACACCTCCAGCTCCAAGTCTCATGGATCTGCCCGAATCCTCGTCCCCGGATTGGCAACCGGCCCCATCATCTTCTCAGACGTTCCCCTAAGCTTCATGCTGGGCGTTGATCCCGAAAGCGGCGTCGTTATCGATAACCATCATCCCCTCAATGGCACTCCTCTAGGTAACACGGTTCTCGCTATACCTTGTGGCCGCGGGTCTTGCTCCGGAAGCGGTGCCATCCTGGAGCTGCTGATGGCTGGAAATGCTCCCGCGGCCCTCATCTTTCAGAAGCCAGAAGAAATCCTGACGCTGGGAGTGCTCATCGCGAGAACCATGTTTTCCAAGTCAATCCCCGTGCTTCAAGTGGAAGACGCTGAGTCGTTCCGTCGCTTGGCAACCGCAGGCTCGGCTACAATCACAGACAGCTACCTAGTTGTCACAGGCCTCGACGAGTTTCAACTAGAGCTATCGCTTACAGAAGCAGACAAAGTGCTGCTTACACCTAAGGATAAGGAAATACTTGAAGGTCTTCACGGCCCAGCAGCAAAGATGGCGATGAAAATGATTGTGTCGTACGCAGCCCTGCAAGGTGCAGACACTCTCGTTGATGTTTCCCAAGTACACATTGATGCTTGCATCTACGTCGGAAAGAGTAGTCTTTTAATTCCCCAAAGACTCCACGCACTAAACGGCAAGTTTGCTGTACCAGCGACGTGCAACTCGTTGAGCGTGGACAGACTCCGATGGCGCGAGCTGGGAGCGGACCCTGAACTATCCATCGCTTCCTCACAGATCGGCGATCTATATCTCGCCATGGGAGCGACGCAAAGCTTCACATGCGCCCCGTACTTGCTGGAAACCAAACCTGAGTTTGGGGCCCAAATCGGATGGGCCGAGTCCAATGCTGTCGTATTCGCAAATAGCGTGCTGGGAGCAAGGACGCAAAAATATCCTGACTACGTCGACGTCTTTATCGCATTGACCGGACGAGCTCCATACGCTGGCTGCCATCAGACCGAGGGCAGGATTCCCAAGCTTCGAATTGACGTACCCCAGCTTGACGGCTGGGACGAGTCCGTCTTTCCGCTTCTCGGGTACCATATTGGAGGACTCCTTGGCTCCGAGATTCCTCTCATTTACGGCCTGGAGATGAGCAGTCCGACCATTGCAGACTTGAAGGCATTTGGTGCTGGATTTGCGACGAGCTCTTCAGCCCCGATGTTCCATATCCGAGGCGTCACACCCGAGGCTTGCAGTTTTGAACTACCTAAACATCACCCAAACCATTTCCAGCTAGAGACTTCCAGTCTGCATGCAACCTGGAAACAACTGAATTCGGCTACAAGCGGGCCAGTTGATGTGGTCTCGCTGGGAAATCCACACTTTGCGCTCGAGGAATTCGCCCGGCTCGCGGAGCTCTGTCGCGATCGGAGGAAAAAAGGCAGCGTCGAGTTCATCATTACGACAAGTCAGCAAACGTACAAAGAAGCCCTTGCAGAGGGCTATCTGGAAATCCTGGAGCAGTTCGGCGCTCGGCTCATCACCGACACCTGCTGGTGCATGATCCAAGAGCCGGTTATTCCACCGCAAGCGCGGGTGATAATGACCAATTCAGCCAAGTATGCCCATTACGGGCCTGGGATGGTGAGAAGGGGGTTTCTGTTCGGTGGGCTTGCTGCTTGTGTTGAGGCTGCATGTGCCGGAGAACACGTTGTTTGCGAACCTTGACTGCCTCAACAGTGAGACTCGTTGATATGGTCTGTTTCTGTTTATTTAAGCAAGTACATGGCATGTTCGCTGGCTAGTCTGCTGCCGAAGGGATTTCCGTGTCAGTACTCAAGTATGTATTAATCGATAACTCTGTAGGTACATACTGCTGTCTAGGACGCCATACGCTCAACACGACCCTGCAAGACCTTGACTAAATCTACGCCAGCCTTGGTAGCCTCATCCAGGCTCTCATCCGGCAAACCAAACAGCTCGTTCTGCGCCTTGGCCGAAACATCACTCGGCCCCTCCGGGTAGAATGCCCTCGCGTACAGCAACTTGCTAAAACCAGCCATGTTACCACCTTTGACTTGAGCCAGGCCATCTTCGTACCGCTTCTTGGTGGACTCGTTAGTGATGGCCCAGTCAGCATCAGACGTGCCTGTTACGCGCTTAACGCTCTGAAACATGTCGTTTTGGCTGAGCACAAAGCTCTTGAGGTACACGCTCTTGTTGAGAAAGCCCGAAAGAGTAGGACTCTTGTCGTTTTCGTCGTCGGGAAGCTCTTTTAGGCTCAACACCTTGGCCACAGCTCGTCCAACCTGCGACAGGGTTGACGTCGAGATTTTGGTCTTTCCATCGTCGTAAAGCGTAAGGGAATGCTTGTCAAAGTCGAAGCCAAAGCGCGCCTCACCACCAGCCAGGCTATAATCGTACCAGAATCCACAGCACACATTGATCCATTGCATGCCAAGCCTCTCGATCTCGTCCCTGTTTGCCTTGACAACAGGCCCCAGCAACGTGTCCTCGCCGAGTTGGATGTCCTCAATATCACCGCCGTAGCCGTTTGGCATGATGTACGGAACGCCAGCCTTGGCGGCGGCTTGGACTAGCTTGCTATGGGTGTCCCGGGGCGCAGTGGGAGCCATGGTGATGATGAAGAATTGCTGGTCCTTGAGGGCGGCTACAAGGCTGGCTTGGTCGTTGTAGTCGATTGGGGCGACCTGGACGCCCTCGGGGAGTTTGTTGGCGCTGCCTTGTCGGGTGAGGGCCTTGACTGAGTGCTTTCCCGTTTTGAGGAGGGCCGCGGTGATGTGTGATCCGATGGTGCCTCCGGCCTAAGGTGGATGTGTCAGTGTCGTTGTAACTTGGGTGTGTCATGTGTGATGGTGACAAGGATACACTTACGCCGACAATGGCGACTCTCTCAATCGCGTTTTTAAAGCCAACAGGCTGGCTTGTGGCGTATCTGAGCATTCTTGGGGTTTCTTTATCAAGACGTGGAGTTGAATGCCAGGGCTAGTTGTTACTGGAATGAAATGTAGTGGCCCTCCTCGAGCAGAAAATATGTGTCCCTTTATAACCTTCAGGCTCGGCCTCAACTCCTCTCCATCTCGGCTTATTCACACGCGGCCATGCCATGTGTCCGAGTCGACCCGGCTAGATGCACAAGCTTGAGTAAGCCGCTCGCGATCTTGGGCCGCAGCAGCCGCAGCAGCCGCAGCAGCCGTCTGATGGGCATCCCTGATGCGGCGGAGGGTGACGGTTAACTCCGCAGCAGCCGCAATAGCCGCAGAGGCCGTAGCAGCCGCACGGCACTAAGCCGCATAAGACGGCAACACCATCGACAAGACAATAGTGATGATTCAACATCGGACTGATGGGGAGGTGAGCTCCGAGTATATCTAGTATGAGTAAGATGAAATCTCCGAGGACGAGTATAAGCCCATCTAGACTCCAATGTGCCTCGCACCACCGACTCATGAGTAATAGTTCACCTATACCTCCTTCACTTAGTCGTCATCAGTCACGACAATGTCTTTGCAAGAAAAAGACAGCACGACACTTGGCAAGGGACCACATGGTCAGAGACCCTCCGACTACCCGATGCTTGAGCAAACATCCCCGGAAGCCTCAGACGAGGGCCATCACAACCATGGCCAGGCCAGTATCCAACGCCCCCAATCCCTCGCCGGCGAAGCCCTCCTCGTCGCCGTCATCTGCTCCTCCCAGCTCCTCGCACAAGGCGGTCTGGCCCTGAGCATCTTGCCTCAACACATCATCGCCCGCTCCTTCGGCATCGAGAACGAGCCTGCCAAGGTGAGCTGGTTCTCGGCGGGATACTCCCTCACCGTCGGCACCTTCATCCTCGTCGCCGGCCGTCTCGGTGATGTCTTCGGCCACAAGCGTTTCTTCGTCGGCGGCTTCGTTTGGTTCGGTCTATGGTCCGCCCTGGCTGGGTTTGCCGTCTACAGCGGCCCTGTCTTCTTCGCCTTCTGCCGTGCCATGCAGGGCATCGGCCCGGCTTTGTTGCTGCCCAACTCCATTGCCATCATCAGCCGCTGCTACGACCCCGGACTCCGTCAGAACATCGTCTTTAGTCTATTTGGTGCCTCGGCCCCCAGTGGCTTCCTCCTCGGTGCCGTTTTCGCCAGCCTGCTCGCCCAGATGGCCTGGTGGCCTTGGGCCTATTGGGTCATGTGCTTCGCGTGCCTTCTGCTGGCGATTTTGGGCTTCTTCGTCATTCCAGCAAGTCCGCCATCGTCAAGCGACCCGGAATATGGCAAGTCCAGCGCGTGGCAGCGTGTCGACATCTTGGGCTCCGTCACTGGCGTGGCTGCCCTGGCCCTCTTCAACTTCGCCTGGAACCAAGGTCCTGTGGTCGGCTGGTCGACACCTTACACGTACATCACCATGATTATCGGCATCGACATCTTCGTCGTCTTCATTCTCATCGAGATGAAGGTGCAACACCCTCTGATCCCCCTCGGCGTCCTGGAAATCGACTCTCTCTTCACCTTGGCCTGCATCAGCGCCGGCTGGTCCAGCTTCGGCATCTTTGTCTACTACATGTGTAATCTGCTCATGATCCTGAGGGACCAGACCCCTCTCGTTACGTCTGCCCAGTTCGTTTCCATCGCCATAAGCGGGCTATTGGCAGCCGTCACCACAGGTCTGATGTTGAGCCACTTCCGCGCCTCGACGGTCATGGTAGTCTCCATGATAGCCTTCCTCACCGCAGGCATCATTATCGCAACAGTGCCCGTCCACCAGACCTACTGGGCGCAGACCTTTGTGGCCATCATCATCCTTCCTTGGGGTATGGACATGTCCTTTCCCGCCGCCACCATTGTCCTAAGTCGGGCCATGCCGCGGCAGCACCAGGGTCTTGCCGCGTCGCTGGTCAATACCTTTGTCAATTACTCCATCTCCATCGGGCTCGGCTTCGCCGGCACGGTCGATTCGCAGGTAAACGACGGAGGGAAGGATGTTCTGCGAGGTTATCGGGGCGCTTTTTACATGGGCGTCGGTCTTTCCGGCCTGGGTGTGGTCGTGGCTTTAGTCTTTTGCTTTGTGGAGCGTCGTCGGTGGAAGATGTCTGAGAAGCCTACATCGGCCGTAGATGTCTTCAGTTGAGCGCAGACCGTTTAATGTCAGCGCTGAAGGGGCAGAGATGAAGATAAATTAATTTATAAGTCTGGGCTCGGCATTTAATATGGCTATGTCTACACTAAACAGCTTTGATCTTGCTTCACATTCCAGATGACCCTTCTATAATCTCTTGCTCAGCATGAATTCTGCTCTTGACGATCAACTCTGCTATTCCACGACGAATCAGGGGCCCAAATCGATGGAAGTTGCTCGATAAAGCAAGAGTCAACTGGTTGTCTTGCTGTCTCCTGGCGTGGTTCGATGATGACATATAATATATAAGATTTCAGCGTGAAAGCATTAGATTTACTAGATCTTAAAATTATAGAAACAAGTCGTGTTGTGATCTCGTGAGAACAGCAACCGCACCCTTAATAGAGCCGATCGCCTAATAAAAGCTCGATATGAAAGGAAGGCGGTGCTCAAGTAACCATTAAGGTGTACAAACCCCGATTTGGAGGATAGAGCCACGTCGATGCTACAGTGGCACGCATTCGTCTGCATCACGATGATGAGAACTTTCTCAAAGAACGGAGAAATGACAGAGCCAAGCTATCGTCGACTCCCTTCAAGCACGGCAATACGATCAAGATACGGAGGGGCATCAATTAGATATCCATGATCAGGACTTGAAGCAGTAAAAGCGGGCAGCGTTCCGGCACACTAGAACTAGCACTGGTAGTGGCATCAAAGGCCTCATTGCAGCAATGCTCAACGAAAATATAGAACGGAGGGCTTCTGAGAGCCATCTTCTATCTTGGGGAGGTCCTTTTCGTGAGAAGACGATTCATAAGAATGTCCTACTGACAAAGAAAATATCTTACTATTAAAAAGGTCACTGGTGCTTGCGACAACACTACAGTCGATAGGGCCCAAAGTCCTTATATCCCGCGCTCTTGACAAAGGTCTGCAACCACGGGCCCTGCGTCTTCGCCTCCGCAAGCTCCAAGAAGAGCTTTGCATGTGCCTCTCCGTCGATCTTGAAAGCTGCCGAGCCATCCGCCTTCCGTTCATCAACATAATAGAATCTACAAAGCGTTAGTCACATCCACTTAGGCGTCAAAGCACGGTAGGGATGACATACTTGAAACCTTTCTCTTTGTACTCAGCGGCAGCAGCCATCATAATGTGCGCAGACGCTGACTTGCCAGCCCCCGATTCCAGGAACTGCGGGAGCGGTGTGACGTTGAGGACGTTCCCCGTGAACAAGAATACCCGTGGCGAATGGGAAGGGAGCTCCGCGAAGCCGAGGACGGCTTGTTGGGCAGCAGCAAAGACACTGGTGGTGTTGACAGCCATGTCTCGCTTAAAAGAACCCAATGGGATTGCAAAGGGGTCGCCGGGAGGGGCGAATGTTGCGGCGCTGGCTGTGAGCTTATTAGCGAGTCTTCAGCTAGAATCCTCTGGTGCCAAGACATACCGTTGTAGACGACCACACTTGGAATTCCCAGTTCTTTCTTGACCCTTGTGAAGGCTTTGACAATATCGTCAGGGTTGGCAAAGTCGCTTGTAATGTTGAGTTGACTGTCTGTGCTATCTGCCTCCTTCAGCGACCGGGCTGCGACTGCAACCTTGTAACCTTTCGAAGCAAAGGCCTTCGCGGCTGTCAGACCGACTCTAGGCCCCGCACCGAGGATGAGAACGACAGGAGATGTTCCAGGCATGATTTGGAATGTGAGAGAAGATTTAGACTGTGTGCAGTCGAGCGGGAAAGCAGGAGGCCCTTGTCCGTCTTATGTGTGCCCATCTTCTCATTGAGGCAAGAAGGGAAAAAGGATTCGCGATGTTTAGTCAAGGGATTCAAGGCCTCGAGATTCCTACTGGGGACGTTTGTAATCAATATTGCAGTTCCGCTTACTCCGAGCAGCGCGGCATGGATGACAAAGGAACAGAGATCGGTCCTGTCTTGTACGAACTTCACAATTGTTCACGTGTGTAAGTGGTAATCTCGTGCGTAGTGGCCCAAGGCCACAGCTACCCTAAAGCATTCCTAGCGTAGTAGTAATGTTCGGGCGTAGCGCGGGTTTGCGCTGGTAGAACCGACAGCCGGAAACATCCATACTGCTAGACCTATTTGGGATAGTTCCGATTGGGATACGATTAAGTCATCGCGGACCCGGACCGTTCGGAAGGTCCGAAATCAGTTTCATCATGACCAATTCCGCTCGTCACCAATTGTTCTGTCTACGAGTCCTCCGCTCCGGCTGAGTTCTCACCTTGTAGTTGCATAAACTTGGATATTTACTACCCGCTCATGATGACTATTGGATCAGGTGGACTCTCAAGGGGGTAGTAATCAAGTTCAATGTGCTTTGGACTATCCAGGAGGAGGCGGTGATGCATTCAAAAGGAGACCAAAAGTCTGTCATCCTAGGTCCGTCTTGTACTCTATCATCTCTACTGGTTCTTTCATCATTAGCTACCACTTCAATCAATTCCCAAGCTTTCTACCCACAGCCAATTTTCGAATCACTCGATACCTTCATCAAAATGGGGGACATTAAGCCGATCAAGGTGCTGGGAGTCCACGGGCCCAACGCTGGCAAGGTCATTATCCTTTGCGAGGAGCTTGGACTGCCATACGAGACGGAATTGATCCCGCTCACCGACGTCAAGAACCCCAAGTACGTCGCCATCAACCCGAACGGGCGGCTGCCGTCCATCCAGGATCCCAACACAGACCTCACGCTGTGGGAGTCGGGCGCCATCATCGAGTACTTGACCGAAAAATACGACAAGGACCACAAGCTCAGCTTCGTTCCGGGCACGGAGGAGTCCTACCACGCTCGCCAATGGCTCTTCTACCAGACCACCGGCCAGGGACCGTACTACGGGCAGGCCATGTGGTTCATCATCTATCAGCCACTCCCCGAGGCGCGCGAGCGCTACGTCAAAGAGGTCAACCGCGTCACGGGCGTTTTGGAGGGACACCTGGCCAAGCAGAAGCCCGACGCTGACGGCAACTTGTGGTTCCTGGGTGGTCGGCTTTCGTACGTGGACATCGCCTTCTTCACCTGGCAGCACACCGCCGAGCCGCGAATTCCGGACGACGAGTTCAACCAGGACGACTACCCGCACGTCAAGAAGTGGTGCGAGAACACGCTTACGCGCCCGAGTGTGAAGAAGCTCCTGAAGCTCCAAGAGGCCAAGTAGGCTGTGGTGGTCCGTGGATCATTGTGGAAGGGGTCTTTCTGCCTTACTGAGGCGAGTCAATGCTGTGAGGGTGGGCAGAGATGATGAGGGACCCTTGTCATGATCGGAAATAGAATTGGTTGTGAAAACTTCGTTCGCCATCCGCATATTTTACTTCTTTTACACATGAGTGTATTTTGTGTAGGTGATGCTGTCAAGTTGATGCCACACCAAGAAAAAAGCTACTTATACATCAAATTGCACAATAGAATGGCGAACACATGCATCCCGTCTTATACACCTCCTGCCTAATCTTTTATGTCAATTTGTTCTTTTTCCAGCACAGCATGAACCTCAAAAATGTTTTCCGGTTCTACATGGCTGGTTAGGGCGCATGAAGTCCAGCAGAGCCATCTCGAAGGTCCTGCACAGCCGGCTTGCGGCTACAGAGGTCAAGTAAAGTCGCATTTGGGTCAAGAAAGCCTCTTTGGCGGTATCAATCCTACTGCTGTGGGCGAGATGTAGTATCAACAAAGTTTCATTCGCAAATAGTCATGTAGAAACAACTACGTAAAGGACGCCGTAGGCCTTGGACTGAACCGCTGAACAGCCTTCTTTGCTTCGTTGTTTAAGCTGCTGCACGTTTGATGCATTCGCCCGAGTTCCTCGGATCGTGAGCGTGTTCTCGGATCCCCAGCAAGCGTCTCTAGCAGACGTAGAAATGGCTTGACGAGATGAAGGTCTGAAAGTGCGTTTGGCGACGTAGGGTTCTGTGTCAGATTATATAGCATGCTGCTGGCTGCAGCGAAGAAAGCGTGAAGAAGCATCCTAGAATGGGTCAGAGAAAGAATTCAAAAAGGTTGTGGTTCTTAAGACATCATTTACCAGATGCAAGAGCAGTCGCCATGAGGAATGGCTTCAATGAGACGGATCGCTTTTCGTGACTCGGCGAGGCAAAGACTACCGGGGGGTAACAATAGGTCAGGCCGACTGAGTTGTTGGTCGGAGGGAGATCGCGCCGTCGAGGGCAAGTGGCGATCAATCATCGTCAGGCAATGAATATATGTGAGTCGTAGAACCACCTTGTGGATTATCTCGCCTGCCATTTGGCACCCTGGCGACATCGTGGGATCCTCTGGCGAGTCCAGCTGCGCGTTAGACTTCCAGTACGATAATAAAGAATCCAACTCCTGCGCCGCAATCGCCCTTTGCGTCTCCGCTTGTCGTCCAGCCCGGATCGAGTACAGCTGTTTATACACCTGCCCCTGAATAACCGCAAGCCCGATGCGATAGTTGAAGAGGTCCACGTTGCGCGGCTCAATACTAGTATTTGACGGCAGGCGGACATCCATGTCTTCGTCATCTTGACTGAAAGGTCGGCCCGTCCGTAGACTGATATCCTTGTCAAGAACGTATACCTTCCAAAACACCCGCCTCCGTATCTCAGCTTGCGATTCCGTGAGGGTTGGGTCGGAGCACTCTCTGTGCAGATTGATGGCCTGTGCTAAGCGTAGGGCGGCGGCGACGAGCATCGAGGCTGGTTCTGGATTCGGGGTACCCTGAAGAATGCAAGCCATTCCCACCAGAGCCTGGACGGCAGACAGGCCGCGGTTAGAGACATTCAGTTCGGAGACGACGCCTAGGGCGTTTTGTACGTATCCACCGGCTAGATTGTTCTCATGCGTCGGGTCCAGTGCACGCAGGGAGCGGAGACGATGGGCTATCGACAGCACGACATTGAGACACGCCCACCAACCAGCATCTCCAGGGTTAGAAGTCGAGTACTTGAGTTGAAACTCTCTCAAGAAGTCCGCTTCGTCAAAAAGTGGAAGGAACCTATTGTAGTTGTTGAAAGTTTCCTTGACCAGCTCCAGAGCGAACGCCTTTGTGGGAAGTTGCTGGCGGGTTGATGGAGAAACTGGCCGTAACTCTGGAGTGGGATGCGGCCATAGAGTTTCGGCTAGGGGGTCAATTACATAGCCCCCAAACGTAGACAAGTCAGGTTCGCCGTGGTCGTCTGCCCGGAATGCAAACCCAAGATCAAATCCTGCATTAGTCGTTTGTTCAGGTGACGGAATTTCCCACTCGCTCGTTGACATCCATGGATTACTTTGGTTAGAGGATGTGATCAGTGTCCCTGTGTTGGGTGATACTGCGGATGTCGTTTGCGATGTACGCAAACTATTGTCAGGCACAGCTGACTTTCTGAAAGACTTGTCTCCTAGTAAACTCTCCACTTCTAAAAGCCTTTTCTCGAGCTTTGCGATGTGTTTGAAGCTGCGGAACGGTTAACAGGGGAACACTCCGGGGGTTAAAGTAGCAGCTAACCCAGCTGGTCGGCGAGGCTTCCTCCTCATTGCAATTGGGGTAAAGTGGCACCTTGTGCAATACTTGGTGCACTGAGCGCATCCTTGCGTGGTAGGCTCACAGCGGATCTTTTTCTTGCGGCACATGTCGCAAGCCTTATCTTAGAGGGTCAAGAAAGGCGGAATATATTGAATTTTTGGGTCAACTCACACGAACAATGACTTGTCGCCCCTCTTCCCCAAAACTTGGCTGGGCCCTGACCCCCGTTTGTGACTCCATGACGTGCTGTGCGAAGGTCGCCCTAGGCGAAGAGGGTGTTACGGGAATCCTAAAAAAGGCAAGGCCCAATTGCTTCGCAGCTTGAAAGTGATTTTGTTGAAGCTGATGGACAAGGTCTTGCAAGAGGGCACTTGATCACTCTCCCGTAGGTAATGATCAGATAGGAGATTGATTATAAATCAGCTCCTTAGTCTGAAGTAACGGTGGGGTGGCAATTAACTGGAGTCAGGCCCACCATCCTGTGCGTCTCCCCGTTCTAGGTACGTAGTTTTACACTAAAAGTGGCGTTTCTCAAAGGCTTGCATCTAGCTGGCTAATAATTATAAGATAATAGGACGATCAGACAGCTTTGTCTTCTGTTGAAGTCTACATTTCCAAAGTTCTTACTCTTCTAGTTTCCTGTTTTTTTATCAATAGCTAGTCTAAAATCAAGGTCTCTTAATATTAAGGAATACTTCAAATACAAATACAGCACTGCTCTCATCGCTTGTCCATCCCAGCATGCCGTATGTTCCAAGGCGGTGCATGATAAATGGCCGCCGAGGAGTCCAGCAAATGCCCAGCGACTCCGTGTCACTACAGCTGGACATCAGGACCAAACATGGACAGATACGGCTCAACGAGGAACTGCTCCCAGTCCATCGCCCAGCCCATGTCTGGCATAGCGGCGTTTGCCTCGGAATCGGGTTGCACCTGTAGAATTTGATAGCCCGTCTTGACAGCTTCGAGCTGGGCAAGCTCCTTTCGCTTCTTTTCCGTATGGAGGCTGAGCAGATGCCGCGCCATGGACAATGCCTCACGCGTCAGTGCAGTGTCGGCAGTCTTGACGAGATTCTCCAAGCCCTTGAAGGCAGTGGCGATGTGAATCGAGGCGGCAGGTCTGTCCATGGCTAACAGGACGCAGGTATACTGGAAGACGCTGCCGATGACGTTCCAGAACAGATGGCCCTGGGTAGCTAGCTGCTGGGCCGCATCCACTGCAGCGTTGCCGCTGTCAATGACGAGCTGAATAATGTCGTCTGATATCCCTGACTTGAGCTGGTAAATGCGTCGATAGAAGCAAAACGTCAGCTCCGCCTTGGTCACCACCAGAAACGGATGCGTGAATTGCAGCTTTGTCAATGCTTTGATACGCTCGAATAGCTCATCCCGGGGAGTTGGAGGCTCACATTCGAAGCGGAATGGAGAATTGGGTGCTGGGATGATGTGGGCTATTTGCACGAAGTGGTCAGCAACGGACCCTGATATCGGAACAATGGCCTGACAAGTCACGGCCCGAAATTGTACAGGCGAACGATCGTACTCGTAGGATAGCAAGTTGTGCCCGGCCCACGAGATCCAGAATATCCGCCTCAGCCGGTCGGCATCATGTCCAACGAGACCGGCGCCGGGGAGGGCCACCATCTCGCTGATATTCTCCTCTTTGTGCAGCCCTATCGCTTCGCACAGGTGCATCAAAGTGCACGAGGCGATCCAGGCATTAATGGGGCGGCTCGTGGCTCGTAGGTAGAGCACGCGCATGGCCCAGGCAATGATGTGATCAATGCCTAGCATGTGCATGGAAGCCGGATCATCGAGAATGGCTTTGGCATACTGCACCAGATCAGGCTCCCGCGGGTGTCTGTTTGGGGATAGAAACGACCCGAGCGCGGCGACGCCCGCAGCCACGGCGCCGAACGCTATGAGGGTGCCGGCGGAGCCATTGTAATAATCCCGACATCGCTGAGCGTAGATCTTCGGATCCAGGAGGTCGCCGATGGGTGCCAGTACCGAAAAGTACAAACCAGAGAAGAGTTCAAGGTCGGCCTCGGAGATGAGCGTCCCCAGCAAGACATGAGCGCCGGAAGCCTCATCAGGGCGGATGCCAAAGTTGTAGGCGAGCGACTGTGTCTTGGAAGGGCTGTCGGAGCCGAGAACTTCACTCAGGATATGCGGGAATGCCATGGCCGCTGATGCTCCGGCGGGCGCGGTGCTGGCGCCGGCACCGAGGGTGGGGCTCTTGCTCGATGAGCCATCGGCTTCTCGGGGGCTTCGGTCTGCTTGCGACGGGCTGCCGGAACTCGGCGGTGTGGCGCCGGCCCGGCTTGTCGTGCTGCTTCCGCCGGCGAGGCTGGGGCGCTTGGCTGGGAGAGGAGCATATACTTCGGCAGCGGCGGCGTAATTGCAGTTGTATTCATATGTGGTACAGGTGGCACATGGATTGTCGCCGTCGCATTTCCGCTTGCGCTGGTGGCAAGGGATACATGCCTTCCTCGAACGCTTGCGCTTGGTTGGTGGCATCGACATGTCAGGCCAGCCAATGGCGTATAAGCAGGAGGAAGAAAGCAGCGGGCCTTTTTGTAGCTTCCGGTGCCTTTAGAGCCACGAAAATCCCTCAAGCTGAGCGCTCAACTTCATGTGGCCAGCGAAGAGAACGCGCTCCGAGAGGAACTAGTGTAGAGCGTCTGACAAAGTAGTCACGTGATCACATTCGGGGCTTCAAGGGTGCATATTTGAGGTACAGAAACAGACATCAAGTCATCCGGCCGCCATGCTAGCTTTCCTATGGAAATCTGGTCGTACCCTATAGCAGGCCCTGCATCGTGTGGCCATGGCGCGGAGACCTTCCCTAAGCACCACATTGTGATCCGCCAGAATGGGTCGCGTATCTCGAGATCCACACCGCTAAAAACCCAGTGTCACGAAGCAGATATCCCCTGAGGACTTTGTGAAGGTTGGGCAAGTTTGTACTCGCGTCCACTCTTCTCGATGTCGAGTTACGACAAACTCGAAAGAATCAGTCTGTTCACATTTGCTTCGGCATCAGAGCCTGCAGAAACCAGCTGCTTCTCCATCTGTGCGAGAGCTACGCGCTTCGCAGCGACAGGTCAGGTCCCAACATCAGATTCATGAATAGGAACTACCCGTGGAATCACTCGAGTTCTCCCGGCATTGTTTCGATGAAGGTGTCGGCATGGCCAGAGATCGTGACCCTCCGAGGGCTAACAACAGCTTTGCCGTTTCCCTTCGTCAACCAAGCTTGGCCTTTAACGTCTTGGTGCAACCCCATCCCGATAGCAGGCTGCCCACTCCGACTGCCAACTCCGACTGCCGATGGATTCGGATACATTCATGAAATGCAACAATCCCATGAAGACTTTGGCGCGGGGTAAAGATTCAGGTGAATTTTGCAGCGGATGCGAGGCTTCTTGACTCATCTTCACTACAACAATCTCTTGCTCACAATCGCCACTGCCAGTCGACCATTTTCCCACTGCAACAAAAAACTCTTCACGATGTCCTCTGTTACGCAGCCCCTAAAGCGTTTCACGCTGGTCTTTTACGTGCCTCCCTCCGGCCTTGCCGCCTGCAAAGCCGCCATCTTCAAGGCCGGCGCGGGCAGATATCCTGGTCCAGGACAGTACACCGAAGCCTGCTGGTCTAGCCACGGCACTGGCCAGTTCCGGCCCGGAGCCACGGCCAATCCTAACATTGGAGAGGTCGGCAAGCTCGAGGAGGTGCCCGAGGTTCGAGTCGAGGTTCTATGCGTGGGAGAGGACGTTGCCAGAAAGGCTGTGGCGGATTTGAGGACGTGAGTTGGGCTTTTTACATCCCCTGGAAAATTCACACCCTTTTTTAAACTTGGCTCAATCTGACCAAACCACAGGGCTCATCCTTACGAAGAGGTTCCATGCCACGTTTACAAGATGGAAGATTTCTAGATCTCAATTGAGGTCATCCTGAGCATGTTGGTGGGAAAGTCTAGCACCTTGCCACGGAACAACGGTCAACCAGCGTAAAAGGTCCGCGGTATCACATTCGAGGAAGATCGTTCGATGGCTTAATGTACTTTAAGAGTGATAGAGCTATGCGGTTTCCTTATTTTTGGCCATTGCAGTTTCAGTCAAGTCAGCTGGAGCAGGACGGTCAGTCTCAGCTAACGGAGAATGTCGTTGGTTGGCATTTACTCCCAGAGACTGGGAAGGGATGCGTGGTGTACCGCGGCGAATCAAAACAAGAATCAAAGTCGAAAACATGATGAAAATTGCGATAGAAGTGTAACACTACTCACCCGGCTTCGTCTTGGCATTTTAAAGAAGCCAAACCCCACCAACTTCAATATCTCCAATCCTTCGCCACATAGATTGCCTATTTGGAAATGATGTTCTCAAACCAATCGAATACTCGCTGATTCAACAAAACCTGGGCGCCAACATGACAATGATTACCTGCAGCATCCTCTGACGTGAGGGTAACATAAGTGCCCTTGTCACCCAGCGCATCCCGCACTTCCTCCGGCTTTCCGAGGAAGGACTGGTCCGTTTCTGCCTCTCCCACCCATACTGGACACTGGATCTGATCCTCAAGCCCCTTCATCGTCATAATCTTGGCCTACGTTCTACTAGACGAATACGATAGTAGAAAATGTGATTCTTGTTCTCTTCAGTATCGGGATTGTGAATTCCTAAACTCGTCGACCTCCGCCCCGAATTGATTACAGCCCACAGCCCACTCACGGCGGCTGTGAGCCACCCCGCACAATTCTGCTCGTCTCCTTCAATTCTGGTACATAGCTTTGAATGTCATGGAGACTTAGCAAGAGGGCGAAGTTAACATTGGAAACTCAGCAGTCGCCGGCGACTCTATCATCTCTATCATACTAGTCTAGGTCAAGCCCAGTCGCAATGGTAAATTCCAAAGCTTTGGTTGACTCGTATATCCACATGACTCTACATGTCCACACAGAAAACAGGGAGAAGAAGCATCCGCATCCTTATACGAGATTCATATGAAGCAATCGATTCCCAAAGGCGACTAGATAGTAGTCGCCATACACCAACCCATGATTGGCGTACTGCCTCTTGGAGTCGTGATTGTTGTTAGCCGTGCCATACTTCAGGATGCCGTCGAAAACCTGAAGGGTTTCGTCCTCGACCTCGATGGCGCTGACGGACCCCTTAACTAAGCGCGCCTTCTCGGCAGCCTGTGCAAAGCCCAGAAGTTCTCGAACAATGTCCACTGCTGCACGGCGGTACCGCGCGGCGAGGTCGTCCTGGCCCAGTGCGGCCAGCGCCTGGGAGAGAACCAACATGCCGTTGGCGGCGATTGCGCCGGCCGACGAGTCGCGCAACGGACTGGCAGGGTCGTCGATGGGCGCGTCAAAATCCCACAGTGGTACATGGCGGCTATTCTTGGGCACGCACTCCGGCGCCGTCTCCAGCCGGTGAAAGAAGTATTCGGCCAGACCGCAGGCCGCTCGAAGAAATACGTCGTCTTTGGTCGACACATATGTCTGAGCGTAGCCTAGGATACCCCAGGACTGGCCGCGCGCCCATGTAGATTCGTTGCTGTAGCCCTGGTGTGTCAAGCGGGCCTTGAGGTGGCCAGTTCGGGGGTCAATGTTGGCGACGTGGCAGGTTGAGTACCACGGTCCGGTGTAGCAGCCCTTAGACGAGAGAACGGGCTTCTCTTCGCGGAGGTGCGACCGGAGTAGGACTCGTGCGTGTGAAGTAGCTATATCGTAGAGATGCTGTCCGTCGGGGCAGTGTTCGGCAGCGTAGTAGAGCAGGTCGAGGTTACAGAGGCTGTCTATGATGACAATCATGTTCTCCGCCTGGTCGCGGATTTCCAGGTTCTTCTTTAACAACAAGTCCCAGCTACGGATCGCGCCTGACGTAGGAACGTATCTCGTCGCCAAGCTCCGGGCGGCGCGGATGATGGAGTCGAGGCTCTGGGCGTTGCCGTTGAGCTCCCAGTCGAGCTTCAAGGCCGGCATGACGATAAACCCAATGTCGTGAGTGTCCGTGCGGCTAGCCATGCCGTGGAGTGGTTTGGTCCAGGTGTCGCAGAGGGTCTGCAGGTGCAGTCGGATTGTGTCGATGCCGATGGTGTCAGGTTTTGATAGATCAGAATTGGAGACGCGGATATGACGAGGGAACCGAATAGCACGCTCTAGCATTAGGTACAGCGTCCCCGGAAAGAAGCCGCAGGTCCAAAATTCGGCCTCGCGCATTGCGTAGTTTCCGGCGTCTTCGCCATCTTGCGGCACGTACTCGGGGAAGTAGTTTGGGAATCGCTTTTCCCCGACCAAAGACTTTGTTGCGGTGCGGTAGACTTTGGCGAGGATATTTTCGGCGTAAAGCTCCGCAAGAGCCTCGCTGATAGATTTTCCCTTGGTCAAGATAGAAGCGTCTTGGATCAGTCTGTCTGGTTCCGTAAAAGGGCTCATCGCAGTTGAGTTATCTGCCTGAGAGTCCTCATCGGAACTGGCGGGTTGCGTTTGGGGGGACTGGTTTGAGGGGGATTGCTCCAACTGGAGCTGGTCATGCGCTTCGAATGTAAGAGAGTTGAGACCCTCCATTGATGCCTGGTTCTGGGTGGCTTGATCCTGTTGCGCGGACATATTTTTGTACTGACGTTTTTCTCTAAATTTAACCTCTCAAAAATATTATTGTTGCAACAACACAGGACATGAAGACTATGGGCAACGGCACTATTATCAGGAATTATGTGAGCATGGCAGGTCTCATCAGCATGCTTCGGAAGGCGAACTGATTGCTCCGTGTTGATTACCCCGAGCAGCGTCGCGAAGCAGCTCGACGCAGACTAGGTGGTCTTGGCATGTCCCGGGGTCCACCACGATTGCTCCGCGACGATTACCCCGAGCCCCGAAGAAGCAGTCCCAAGAAATTTCTGTACCTAGGGAACTCCAACTCTAGCCAGGGAGTTGCGGGGAACGGGGAACGCGGGGAAGACGGCCATATGGAACCACCCCGGACGAGATCCATGGGGCCCCGCGGATACAAGCAAAGAGGTCCTAAAGATGGATGTTTATTAAGACACCGTCTCTCCCCACCCACGGCCTTGTTTCCTGAGACATCACCAGCCATCTGCAGCTCAAGAGCCTGGCCTTCTTTCTCTTTTACTCTTCTTTCTTCGCGTGAGAAGAAAGAACCCAAAGATGGCGACTCAACCGCACAAGGCCAACGATGACATTGCCATCCAAACCGCACCGATTTCCTGGCAGGAAACCCAACAGCAGCAGCCGCCCACGGACGATACGACTGCCGTTCAACAGCCAGTCATCAAGAATGGCGTCGTGGTGAGCTCAGCCACTAAGCCGCCCAAGAGGGATTTCCGACTTGCTTGGCTGTACATTTTCGACTGGTATCCCAGCCATTACAGCAAGGAGGAGATAGCCCTTGTCAAGAAGCAGGACCGCATCATCCTTCCTCTCATGTAAGTCTTGACACCTAAACTTATCGAACATGACGCTAACTTAAACAAAGCTGTTTGCTTTGTAGGCATCCCCAACAACATGCTTCCTTCCAACAAGCTAACATTCACAGTCTTTGTCAAGTGGCTTGACCAGTCCAACATCACGAACGCGTACAACTCGGGAATGAAGGAGGACCTCAACATCAAAGGAATCGAGTACAACCTGTTCAGCACCTTTTACAACATCGGCTACCTCATCCTGGAAATCCCCTCCATGATGATCATCTCCCGCCCCAAGCTGTCACGATGGTACCTCCCGATTTGCGAGACCCTGTGGTCCATTGTCACATTTATCCAATGCCGCAACAACAGCACCGAGATGATATACGGCATGCGGTTCCTCATGGGTCTTTTCGAGACGCCCGCTGCCACCGGTTCGCTCTACATCCTCTCCTCGTGGTACCGGTCCGATGAAGTCTTCAAGCGCGCTGGCGTTTGGTACGTGTCCAGCAACATCGGCGCTGCGTTCGCCGGATACATGCAGGCGGCAGCCCATGCTGGCCTAGATGGGAAGCTTGGCATGGAGGGATGGTAGGCTTCTCGCTCTCATCCCACCTAGTGCGATATGTTCGGACTAACATTTCCCAGGCGTTGGGTGTTTATCGTGGATGGTGTCATCAGTCTCCCCATCGCCATTGCCGGTTTCTTTCTCTTTCCGGGTCTACCTACCAGCCCCCGCATCTGGTGGCTCAAGGAGGATGAGCAGAAGCTCGCTCAAGCGCGTATGCAGGACGATGGTGTCAGGAAAAGCTCCAAGATCGGCAAGCGTATGCTGAAGCGCGTCTTCGGCCACTGGCACTTTTACTTTGCGGTCGTCACTTATGTCTGGTGAGCTGCTGCCCCATGGTCATGGAAGCTGACTCGTACTAATAATCCTGGGCTGTTAGCTACCAGTGCACTACCTGGGTTACTGGCCAGATGGGCATCTGGGTCAAGTCTACGGGTCAATACTCGGTTGAGCTAATCAATATCCTGCCCACCGGTACCCAACTTATGGCTATTGTCTGTGGCAGTCTTGTTCCGCAGTTCGTCATGTGAGTCTTGGTCTATCTCTATGCTGCTTGTCCTAGAACCCGCTGACTTTGGAACTCTGGCAGGGTGTACCCGATTTGGATGCCAGTCCTCTTCACCGGCACCATCTTGATTTTCTCCAACATCTGCCTTCGAATCTGGTACATTCCCGTTGGCCTCAAGTTCGCGACCTGGTTTCTTCTGGGTTTCAACTCCTGCGTCACCCCCATGCTCTTCCCTTTCATCCACCTTATTATGAAGGACGACAACGAAGCCAAGAGTTTCACCACCGGTGCCATGGTGAGTGATTTCCTTCTGCTTTATCCCCCGCTCGGGGCTGTGATCAAAGACGAGAGCCTATGACTGACAATTTGTGTAGATGACTGTTGGTTGGTCTTTCTTCACCTGGTATAATGTCGTCGTATTTCCCATCACCGAAGGTCCCCAATGGACAAAGGGATTCACTGCTAGCATCTGTCTCTGTGTTGTCTGGGTCTTTCTATTTTTAATCGGCTACCTGCTGTGGCAGCGTGACATCCGGAAGGGTCTGTACGAGCACGCCATACAAGAGGAGGAGAACGAGGAGATTCTTAACGAAAAGGTCGAACAGGTTCAGGCCGAGTCCACTCACCACGAGGAGAAGGAGAAGGAGAAAGAGTTGAAATAGGGAGCTATATTACCTGATCTATCTAATATCCTGTGGAGACTGAAGATCGCTAGGTCGCTTTTGGTTCTTTGCAAATGAAAGAGGGTACATTACTCAAAATCACACCTGCGATAGTGTCTTGGCCTTCCTCGACTGCACATTCCCTCATTAAACACGGACGGCTTCGGGAGATACATGGTCCCCGATGCTTCGAGACTAAGGTCGCTGGTCGTACTTATTAGATAACACGATGCTAAGAGTTTGGCACTTCGGGAATCACGAAGTCCCCGAGACTCCGCGAGCGGGCCTCCCTCTACATTCTGGAACGCTAGGTCTCTTTCAGGGCTGAATTCCACAGTATCTTAGTGGATTAGAATGCGCTAGCGTTGAGTTTATGCCTGGAGTTAGTGCAGTTCGGACATAAGGTAAACGCCGGTAGATACATAACCTAATCTTCGCGTAGAATATTAAAGGGTGGGAATCCTAGTGATAAGCCTCCTATAAATAATTAATTTATATTACTTAACTTTATAAATTAGTACTAAGAATATCTTATTATAAATCTATATAACTAAAGATTATATAACCTAAGATAAACTACTAAAGGTTTAATTCTCCTTAAGGTTTAAATAGCTTATAAGCCTAAGTAATTTAATTAGCTAATAGAAACTTATATTTTAAATATAATTAATAGAGTAACTTTAAGTAATAAGATATAATAAAACTTATACTAGCTAATATTACTATAATTAAGAATAATAAATAACTTATAAAAATATAAAATATATTAATAAATAGAGAAAAAGATTTAAATAATACTAATATAATAATACTAATTAATACCTTAGGAATTTAATATATATAAAACCTTATTAGTTATTACTTAAAGTAAAAGACTAACTTATTATAAGCTTAATATACTTTTTCTTTTTTCTATAATTAATTATACTTTTAGTTTTATTTATTATATTTTAACTTAATTATTATAATAGTTTATATTATGTATTTATTATTTCTTTAATTATATATAATTAGAAATACTATATTAAATACTAAAGTTTAT